>JADLZN010001133.1:0-512471 GCA_018155175.1 Sinocyclocheilus anophthalmus | reverse complement strand
GGTGGATGCTGTCAGGTGGTGTGTTGTGGTGATGTAGGCTGTAGCAAGGTGGGGGTCCTCGAGCTTATGCAGCAGGTGACGAGGCTGTGTCACCTGTCATCCTGAAATGAGTTAGTCCGGGATGTGTGAGGGTTGGTGGTTGTTGGGGAGGGCTGTTGGGGGGGTATGGGGGTCCAGTAGGCTATCGGTGGTACCCGTGATGTGGGACAGCCGGGTTTGACTCTCACTGGTGAGAGTGCAGGTGTTTCCAGGGATTGCCGGGAACTGTTATGGGGATTCTATAGTGTGTAGAGAATTTCCAACTGACCTAGTGATGATGGCAGGAAGCGGCAGGTGGTTGTGAGCTCTCTTCTTTGCTCAACGTCACTAGAAATTCGATGTTTGCGGTGTCACTTGGCTTTTGTGGTGGCACCGACTTGAGCTTGCTTGAGTTGTGTTGGTAGAGCTTTCGCTGGTGGGCATGTGGGCCCGCTGCTCAATCCAACGTGGTCTGGCTGCTTCTAGGGGTGTCGACAGGTTTCAAGGGATGCTCCTCCCTTGGAAGGGCCTGATGCTGTGATGCAGCAGGCAAGTAGTCAGAGGTTTGTCCTTCTCAATACACCTTAGTTGAGTTTTGTTCAAGGAGCACTTTTGCGAGTGTCAGCAGCTCCTGTAAACCAGAAGTAGGCGTGTCCAGCTGTCCATGTGTAGCCTCCGTTCATCGCCGTGTGAAGGGCGCGGCGCGGATAGTTTACAAACGCACGCGAACATTCTCTTCTTCTTCTTCATCTTCATGTATTTTAAGGCGTGTAATTCCAAACGTTAGGTTCATTACCGCCACCTACGTTGCGAACATTACTCTCACGAGTTTTTTTCCGGGCACATAACATAATGAAGATAAGTGTGCGAATTTTAGCTCAGACGACAGGAATAGGAATAATTAACTAACTAGTTATGTAACTATTCTATTTTAGATCCCTTAGATATTTAGCTGCCCTCTCCGGTCAACTGTTCTTGGTCAATTCTCCGAAGTTAACTTTCCTGGTTAAGGGAAATATATTTCTTACTGTACATTTTCAGCTTGTACGTAAATCTGCATGATAGTGACTCCGTTATGCAGCAAAACAATGACATGTCAAGTGTTTACAAGTAAGGTTTTATTAACTACATAAACCTTAAACTAGTCTAACATACTACATAAACACATAAACTGGTCTAACATCCTACATAAACACTTAAACTAGTCTAACATACACATAGATACACACGCATACAGTTGGTATAGGAATGGGTTAAAGTTTAGCACTAAAGAAAGTGACATAAGGAATGACATTTATGGAACCATTGTGCATATTCAGCAGAGCAACCTTCAGATACGTCAGGTTCTGAATTCAAACACACCTTTGTAAAAAGGTGTAACTGTTACTTAATGTATCAATTAATAAGACTTAGTTTGATACTTAGCGAGTCTCGGCGGTCTGCAAGAGATTCCTGATGCAAATCTTAAGGCCCAAGGTCTTGCTGAAATTAGTTGATGAAAAGAACCAGTTTGAGTCAGAGAATTTTTGATGAATGGAAAGGACTAGGCCGAAAGGCCTGGCATAATCTTTGATATCCTGAAGCGTTTTTTTCACATCTTCATCTTAGCATCTGACCAAACCACCGACTGGGCTGGTCACATGGTGTGATGCCTTTAAGGTCTGAGAAGATCCCCGCCTCTCAAGATGGACTTATCCAATGAGAAAAGCCGGAATCCCAAGTGGGAGTTTTGAGATATTGGGGAGTTTTATGACTCTTTGTGTGGAACCATGGTCATTTGCATATGGAACTTGAATCAAAACTACTAAAGATTCTCAGGACACTAATACATATTGCCTATGTACCAACATATAATACACTCTCGTTTAGATCATCAGAAAACAAATTCATAGATACTAAACATGGTATATGTAAGGTTACATGAATGAGTGTGTTATCGTAAGCATGAATAAAAATATTCTATAATACAACAGATTAATACAAAACAGCATTAATATACACAATGGCCTGAAGAATGTGTGTGTTCATTCAAATAAAGTTTTTCCTAACAATCAATGGAAAACCTTAATTAGTAGAAAAGTCAATTTCTCCTGTGCATTTGTGCCCCTTTGTTTCTGGAGAATGCAGCTGAGAGTCGGCTCGCATTCCACACGGTTGTAAATGTATCGGGTTACCATGAAAACAGGGTCCTGTTCGGCGTCCTGGGGTGTTAAAGTATTTGTGAAATCTAAAAACCAAAATATATATTGTGTGTTTGATTGGTCCAAACGCTACAGCATCCCCCCTTTCGAGCGTTGTTGTCCGTAGAATAGACAGCAACGAGCGATGTCAAAGGTGCAGAAAAATTGAACACACACCTGCCACTTACGGCTGGGAGCCAGTGGTGGCTTTTTGGCTGTTGGTGCCGTGGTGGATGCTGTCTGGTGGTGTGCTGTGGTGATGTAGGCTGTAGCAAGGTGTGGGTCCTCGAGCTTATGCAGCAGGTGTCGAGGCTGTGTCACCTGTCATCCTGAAGTGTGTTAGTCCGGGTAGGATGTTTTTTTGTTGTTGTTGTTAGCCAGTAGGCTATCTGTGGTACTCGTGATGTGGGACAGCCGGGTTAGACTCTCACTGTTGAGAGTGCAGGTGGTTCCAGGGATTGCTGGGAACTGTTATGGAGATTCTATTGTGTGTAGAGAATTTCTGACTGACCTAGTGCTGATGGCAGGAAAGCGGCAGGTGGTTGTGAGGTCTCTGCTTTACTCAACGTCACTAGAAATCTGATGTTTGCGGTGTCGCTTGGCTCTTGTGGCGGCACCGACTTGAGCTTGCCTGAGTTGTGTTGGTAGAGCTTTCGCTGTTGGGCATGTGGGCCCGTTGCTCAATCCAACGTTGTCTGGCTGCTTCTGGGGGTGTCGACCGGTTTCAAGTGATGCTCCTCCCTTGGAGGGGCCTGAGGCTGTGTTGCAGCAGGCAAGGAGTCAGAGGTTTGTCTTTCTCACTACTCTTTAGTTGAGTTTTGTTCAAGGAGCTCTTTTGTTAGTGTCAGCAGCTCCTGTAACTCAGATGTAGGCGTGTCCAGCTGTCCTTGTGTGGCCTCCGTTCGGCACCTGTGTGAAGGGTGTGGAGGAGGATGTTGTGGTGGACTGCTGTTGGACATACCGTGGTGTTTGCAGGATGAGGACGCCTTTTCCCAGTGGTTGGTCTGGAACCTGGGTCTGTTGCCATGGTGATGGCTCTGTCCTCTTCTGGCTAGGCTTTCTGTAGAAGGGTTTTGCATTGTGGCAATGCTGGGTGCCTTCTGGTGCCCGCTTTGGATTCTGAGTTGTGAAGTTCAGACTCAGTGGGTTTTGACAAACACCTTTAGTGGAGGCCTGGTGCTTGTTAAAGGCCTTCTGTGTCAGGTTACGCGGCTGTTGATTAGGCATTGTGCGGCAGTCCCTAATGCCTAGATGACTTCTTGCAACTGGTGTCCTCCGCCATCCCAGGGTAATCGTGAGCTTTGGAGTAAGTTTGTCAAAGTCT
The DNA here is from genome assembly GCA_018155175.1 of Sinocyclocheilus anophthalmus. Classification (NCBI taxonomy): domain Eukaryota; kingdom Metazoa; phylum Chordata; class Actinopteri; order Cypriniformes; family Cyprinidae; genus Sinocyclocheilus; species Sinocyclocheilus anophthalmus. Next base: position 508,949 of record JADLZN010001133.1, on the reverse strand, counting down.
GTGGTAGTAAGCATGGGGAGTTTCACTCCGGCCCTGCTTGGTGTCTGGGGCAGCGATCAGTCCCGTGTTCAGACTGGCTGGTCGATAGTATTTAGGTTGCCTGATGTATTGTCTCTGGCCAGCTCGTTTGGGGTCTGTGGGGTCACACGGTGTTTGTGTCTGCAGTGATCCTCTGGAAAGGTCCCTGCCCCACCCCCTTGTGGCTGATGGTTGGTGATGTGTGAACAGTGGGCTCCCCCCCCCCCCTTCGCAGGTTCGGACTATTGGCTGAGGGGGTCTGGGCCTGCTGGCCGGGGAAGTTCTGTTTCGTGTTTTCCCTGTCTGTTCGCCTTGTGGTCTGCAAGCATTTTTCAGTTCATTTGTGACACTGAATTTACCTCGTTGAGTTGTTTCGGTTCGCCTGAAATTTTTTTTTTTTGTTGCAGCTGCAGAGGTTTTTAGGGAGCTGACTTGTGAAGTGTCAAGCAGAAGGCTTTGGCTCCCTTTCCCCCCTTTCGTAGCTGTGCACAGGCGTGGAGGGCTTGCACTGCTGGCGACGTGGTGTTCAACCTGCTGTCTTTTGCTTAGGTCTATGCGCAGTCGTTAGGACTGTTTAAATTCTTTCTGAACCATGTTAAGCTCCTCTCTAATTGCTGAGTCAGGGTTTGGACCTCAGCTCTGGCTGTATGCAGCTGGCCTTGTAAGGCCTTAGATGTGGTGTCTCTCTCATTTAGTTCCACATATGTTGTTTTAAGAGTGACTTTGTTTGAAACAGTTCTGTTTTCAAGTCCTGTCTGATGGCTTTTGCCAGTGGCGCTTGGTGTCTAGCAGCCTTTAGAGCCTCTGTGAAGATTGGTGATTTCCTTCTGTCGCACCATTTTGTGAGGTTCTTTGCATTTGTTCTGTGCTTTCTCTCGTTGAGCAGTTGTCAGTTCTCTGTAGAATTCTGTGATTTGCAGTTTCAGCTCATATACCTCCTTTTTGAGGCCCTTGAGGGTGTGGGCCGAGGTGAGGATGATGCTGTTCAGGTGTTCGCTTATCTCGCAGTCTCGCTGTTCCTTTCTTTGACATGGCAGGTCGTTGGCTGCTTTGAGCCGAAGGATGTCCATTACAGTGCTCTGCTAAGTGTCCAGGTGGTCCTGGTGAGCTGGCAGGGCTGGATGTCTGTGGAATGTCTGCGACATACTGGCACACTCATGGGAATGCCAGAGAGAGAGAGGCACAAGGCAAATGCAGGTACGTACAGAGGTGTTAAACTATCTCTAAGGGGAACGGCTGTGTAGGCCGTGTAAGGTATGACTAGCTGGTGGGAGGCAGCTAGTGAGGTAGGGTGCTATGTTTTTGTGTTCGTGAACACAAAGGGAGAGTTTGAGTAACTTTGTTGAGGGGCCGTAAGCAGGGGTCAGCTGATGACCGGGCTATACTACTGATGGTTCACGGGTTTGGTCACTATGACGAAACTGAAACAAAATAAGATGAACTCAAAAAAAAAGGGAAGATTTTACCTATTTTAGTTTTTTTTCTAAGAGATATGGCTAAGCATGTTTCACTTGTGTGTGATGCTGCAATAGACTTCATAACCCTAGGGTTAGGCTGTTAGCTAAACTAGCAGGGACCCACCAAATACCTCGTCAAAAGAAAAAGAAACAGTGGGAATTGTTTCTAGTTTTATCTTAGCCTACATTGTGTGGAATGGTAGCTGCCCTTCAATGTATTAGGCCTGGCACTGAGGCGTGAGGAGAAGTAGAGATATATCTCGTTAAGGAAACAACAGTTGCTAGAACTACTGTAATCCTATCCAAAAGCGACGATGGTGATGGTGAAATAACTAAAATAAGGTAAAAGTAAAACACAACAAAAAAAAATTAAAATAAAAAGGGGTCCTAAGAGCTGTGGGAAATTAAAAGGGGAAAGTAAAAAAAATTAAATAAAAAAAATTAAAATAAAAAAAATAAAATTAAATTAAAATTTGATTTAATTAAATCTCAAATTTAAAAAAAATCAATTTAGCTGAATTGGTACAATCATGCTAAACAAATGTAAATAAATGCAATAAAATTAAAAAGAGGTAGAATAAAGTCAAACAAAATAAACAATGACACAAGTAAAACCCAGTATGTGGGTAGGGACCACAGGGACCTGTGATGGCATCAACAGGAAGAGACACCAGGGGTGACAGGGATAGAGAGAGAGAGAGAGAGAGAGAGAGAGAGAGAGGGAGAGAGAGGTGTGGTTAGAAAGTTACACTTTACACGCCTATCTAAGCGTTAGCCAGTTGCTAACAGCTAGCAGTTGAGGTAAAGTGCTTAGCTTAAGAGTTAGCATTGGTTACACGCAGTTCTTTGTTTACACAAAGGTCTGTGAAGTTGGTGCTGTTGTCAGATTAACCGGAAGGGTTTGCTCACACTTCCGGGGTCACGTGTTTCTAGGAGACCAATGCAAGCTCACAACTGGTGCAGGTGGAGCAGACGTGCACTGCTGTGAGCATGCATGGGAAAATCATGCATGTCCCATACAAATTCATTCATTACTCAAAACAGCACATTCACTTCACAGGCAATGGTGGATTCGTAGTTAGCTACGCTAGAATAACACCATTAATTTTACGTAAATGTTTCACATGAGCGAGTCAAAATGAAATACAATGATACGTAACACATAATAAGGCCTTAAATTAATGAAATGAGGAGTATCGCTCAGATCACCTACACAGTGCTGAAAAAGGGGATTTCTTAGCCCAAGATCAGACCGATTCATTCTGGTACCATTTATATGAGCTGCTAATCTGAGATTGCGTCGTCAGAAAATAGACTTATGCTCCACTAACAACAGAGATTAGGATTTCTTCGCTAAAATCAGGTTAGTTTCTTATCGTACGATTTAAAAACATAATAGCACTGAAAACTTTCTACTGCTTTTAGGAAGGCACAGTCAAGCTATAGGTTTATCTGATTTTGATCAGAAACTGGTGCACGCATGTATAAGAGTTACGTAAATGTTTCACATGAGTGGGTCGATATGAATACAATGATACATAACACATACTAAGGCCTTAAATCAGTGAAATGAGGAGCATCGCTCAGATCACCTACACAGTACTGAAGAAGGGGATTTCTTCGCCCAAAATCAGACCGATTTATTCTGGTACCATTTATATGAGCTGCTGATCCTGAGGTTTCATCGTCAGGAAAAAGACCTATGCTCCACTAACACAGAAATTAGGATTTCTTCGCTAAAGTCAGGTTAGTTTCTTATCGTACAATTTAAACACATTATAGCACTGAAACTTCTTACTGCTTGTAGGAAGGCGCATTCAAACTATAATTTTATCTGGTTTTGATCAGGAACTGGTATGCGCATGGAGAAGAAGTTACTAAAACTTATGAAACAGACACATAAGATTGATTATTGGGTCTGCTTGCAAGCAAAGTTTAAAACGACTCCACCGTTCTAAAATACTGCTCGTACTGCATAAAGTAGGAAACTATTGTTTCACTAGCCATGTGAATGCTGATATTTTTCTGGGAGCTTGTCAAGTTTCTTCTGTGGTCCCGTCATGCTCTGCGCGGGTATGCTTGGATAATTACCTTTTGTCTGCTGAGTTGTTAAGCAGAAAGTTTTGGCTCTCCCCTTCGTAGCTTGTTGCGTATGAGGGAGTTTGCACGGCTGACTGAGGATGCGGGAGTAGGGTGTCAGGGGGGGGCGGGGGGGGGAGGTGAGGGGAGTTTCCTCTCCCACTGCGTTTCCTTTTGGAGCCTATAAGAGTACCTGAGTTCTCTTTGGAGCATGTCAAGTTTGTCTTGAGTGTTGTTCAGCTGCTGGATCAGAGTCTCTTGAAATCTATCAATTTCCTCCTGTTTCAATCCCATTAGGTTGTGGGTCAGGAAGATGATGACCTTGGTGAGCTTTTTGTAGCCCTAACTCTCGCTTGAGTCCTGAGTCTGAGGTACACTTCTCTCTGTGTCCAGATGCTTTCGGCTCAGTAGGTGGTCGTCAGCCCTAGGTAGGGGGTGTTCCTCACAACGCCTAGCCAATCCTCTTTGGTTTGCATTCTGGGCAGTTAGTCTGAGCAACTGCAACATTTTGACACACTTGTGTTAAGAGTAAGGGCTAGAGACTACTACAAAATCAAAACAGAGTATGAATGCTAAAAATAGTTTTGGGTCAGCATATGTTTAGCTGAAAAGGGCGTAAACAGGATTTTCATTGATGACTTAAGACTACTGTCAAAATATTGTCAAATTATCACTCAGAATTTAATGACGGTTCCCCAAACAGGCTCAATCTCTGAAGGAGTGAAGGAGAAAAGGGAAAAGCAGAAGGAAAGGAGAGCTTTCTATCAATTATGCTTATTATTTGGTCAGGATATAGTTAATTGCCCTAGGGTTTTGTCTCAGATGATTTGTACGGTCTTAAAAAATAGGGCACATGTGTTGAAAATAAACAAGTCAAAAATAGAAATGTTTTTGGTTCCTTTTTAGGTTCAGAGAGAACATCAAGGGGGCTTAACATGTAAATGGATTTAAAATTAGTTGACTGCTATTAACAAAACAAGGTAATCTTTCTGGTATTAGGAACAAATAGCAGCATTATTGATTAGTGTGTTACTAAAAGCACCCAGTACCTTAATGATTCTTCTCTAGATAGATAGTTAAGATGTAATTAAATTTAGATTTACATCTTAACTAAGCAATAGCATTCGGGAAGGATACATCTAGATAGTTAAGTCGCTGAGACGAATGAAGATGCAACCCCATAGAAAAAGAAGGAAAAGAAAGTGAAAAATCAGAAACCAGGGATTAGTTTAAATTCAAATTACTTCACACTGCACACACGCATGCTGTATTTAAGAGCTTCAATTAAAGAGTGTTAACCCCTAATTGTTAAAGCTATTTGGTAGCTTAGCCTAAAATGAAACTATGCTAAGTCGTGTTAGCTTAGCTGCTTCAGGTGGTTTGTTTACAACATGGCGTGTTGTGCTATGTGAAGTTAGCACTTCCTGTGACAAGTTGTTGTCACGGTAACCAATGCATGCCAGTGTATTTAACGCAGTTTAATGTCTGTCTATGTTTAACAGTCATAGTTTTAGAACGTGGTGTTTTCAGCCTTCAAGACTTGTTGCATTACCTAAGCACTTCGGTGAGTGCTTCTCTAATGTAACAATAAACTTCTTGCACTTGTTTAAAGAATTACAAAACGGGTTTACTGTAAGTTAAAACCGGTTTAAACATATATGCAGTTATTTGTGCCTCACACTAAAGTACAGTATTACTCCTTTACTTTCACTCAGCGAGTGAAACATATAATGACCACCAGGTTGCTTGTATACTGTATATGCAGTCAAAGTGTAGATTAATTGCTTCTATCTAATTATAAACTATAAGGCCTTTTTGCTGTAGAAAGGGGAGCAGCGCTCATATCTACCTTGATATAACTGTACTGAGTTTTCTTCTTCAAAGAAACAATTTAAACACTACTGCGATTTTTGTGATTTCTTCACTAAAGCATATTACATTATGGTACAGTTTGGACATGCCGCTGAGCTGAGATTCAGACTTACGCTTTGTCAGGACAGATTTATGCTTTAATACTGAAATTAGGGTTTCTTTGCTAAAATCAGATTAACCTTACACTGATACCATTAAGCATGAAATACATTAAGACTCTTCCAATCATAATAGTGGTGCCAATTCAAACCCCCACTTTATCTGCGTCTAAACAAGCCAGCCAATAGGGACACAACAGGGCATCTGAAGGCACGTCCTATTTTAACCTGGGCTATCAAACACACACTTTTAAGTTGCCAGTGTTTAAACTCATAACATTCGTTTTATCATGCCCGCATTCCGCCACCAATCTGTAAGCGAATTTAGCTCAACGACAGGAAATATGAATAATTAACCATAACTAGTTATAATTAACTATTCATATTTTAGATCCGCTGTAGATATTTAGCTGACCTCTCAGGGTCAACTGTCTTGTCAATTCTAAGAACGTTAATTTCCTGGTTAAGGGAAATAACTTTCTTACTGTACAATTCTATAAGCTTGTAACGTAAATCTGCATGATTAGTGACTCCGGTTATGAGCAAACAATGAAAACGTCAAGTGTGATACAAGTAAGACATTATTAACTACATAAACACTTAAACTAGTCCAACATACTACATAAACACATAAACTGGTCTAACATCCTACATAAACACATAAACTGGTCTAACATCCTACATACACACATAAACTGGTCTAACATACACATACACACACACACACACATACAGTTGGTATAGGAAAGGGTTAAAGTTTAACACTAAAGAAAGAGACATAAGGAATGACATTTATGGAACCATTTGCATATTCAACAGATCTAAGCCTTCAAGGATACGTCAGATTCTGAGTTCAAACACACCTTTGTAAAAAGGTGTAACTGATACTTAATGTATCAATTTAATAAGACTAAGTTTGATACTTAGCGAGTCTCGGCGGTCTGAAAGAGATTCCTGATGCAAATCTTAAGGCCCAAGATCTTGCTGAAATTAGTTGATGAAAAGAACCAGTTTGAGTCAGAGAATTTTTGGTGAATGGAAAAGTCAAGGCCGAAAGGCCTGGCACCATGCTTTGATATCCTGAAGCGTTTTTTCTCACATCTTCATCTTTGCATCTGACCGAACCACCGACTGGGCGGGTCACATGTTGTGTCAGCTTTAAGGTCAGAGAAGATGGGCTCTCAAGATGGGCTTATCCAATGAGAAAGGCCGGAATCCCAATTGGGCGTTTTGAGATCCTGGGGAGTTTATGACTCTTTTTGTGGAAACATGGTACTTTAGTATCTGTAACTTTGATTGAAAATACTAAAGGTTATCAGGGCACTAATATATTGCCTATGTACCTACATATAATATACATTCTTGTTTAGATCATCAGAAGGCGAATTCATAGATACTAAACAAGCTATATGTAAGGTTATATGAATGAGTGGTTTATCGTAAGCATGAATAAAAATAGTCTTTAATACAACAGATTAATACAAAACAGCTATAATATACACAATGGCCTGAAGAAATTGGGTGTTCATTCAAAGAAGGTTTTCTTATGAATTAATTAGTAGAAAGGTCAATTTCTACTGTGTATTTGTGCCCCTTGTTTCTGGAGAATGCAGCTGAGAGTCAGCTCGCATTCCACAAGGTTGTAAATGTATCGGGTTACCATGAAACCAGGGTCCTGTTCAGCTTCCTGGGGTGTTACAAAGTATTTGTTAAATATAACAAAACAAAAATAGTGTGTCTGGTTGGTCCAGATGCTACAAATATTTTAGTTAGTACATTTAATTTTGCTAACCTTTCTCACTACATGTCAACAGTATAACTTTGAAACTGCCAATATAAAATATATAAGACTTTAATAAATTTACAATACTATAGTCCTCTTGAGGAGCACACCCAGCTTCTAGTATATATATATTTTATTTTGTACTTAGTTTTTATTGTTGTTGTCGTCGTCAAGTTCTGTATTTAGCACAATATTGCCCATTTTAAATTTTAGCTATTATTAAATAGCCTAGTATATATATGGTATTTTTGTTGTCTCTAGTAAAGGGAACATTGATTTTTAACTTTAACATTGCAATTTTATATAATGGATACGGTTTGTAAGGCTTTTCTCTACACTCCAGATTAAATAAATAAATCAATTTTAATTAATTTAAAAAACGTACAAAAATTAGGGACAGTGTATGTAAATTCAATATGATGTATTTTGAATTTTGCACTGCATTGTGTTTTAGGTTTATCGGAAATCATATTAAAATTAACCATGATTTTATGACACTAAACTTTTAACCATACATTTGTAGTTGTGGGTTAAAAAAATGACAATCAATCAATGGTTACTGCACTTTTACTATAGTAAAATCATTGTTAGTTTCCGTATTTCCATAAGGGAACATTTTTTGTTTTTACATTTTACTCTTTTTTTTTCAAGCATAATCATATGCTACAGTTACACAAATATCCTTAAATGTAAAATTTACTTAAATATGCCTTGATGAACGAAACTATAAAATATTTGAATTCTAAGAGGTTAATGGAAGTTTCTGCTGTGAACGTGACTACTAAATATAGGCTATACGTGCTTCAAAGTAGCTAACACTACTGTTTACATGTAGTAATATGAAAGATAATAAGCAAAAGAAATTTAATAACTCATTATGTTATGTGCAGGAAAAAAAACACAAACTTCTGCGGAGAGTAATGTTCGCACAGTAGGTGGCTTAATGCCCTTAACGTTGGATCACCTGCCTAAACAGAGAGAAGAAGATTAAATGTTCGCGCTGCGCTTTGTAACTGATCCGCCCGCGCTGTCCTCGGTGGTGCTAGTAAACACGTTCTCTCTGCGCTGTCGAGTCGGTCGCGCCGCTCGGTCCATTGAGCCGTGCCTATGACAGGTCAGCGCGGCGCGAACACTTGAATACCACGCCGTTTCGTCCCACATTTGGGTTGTTTGGCTTCCCATAAGCATGAGTGGAAAAATAAAAAGTCCAAACAAGTACTGTCTGCTGGAGCGATGAAACAAACAGCCATGACAGGGAAAAATGGCCCCAGCCATCACACAACAAAATACCTCTGTCCACACACAACCGCACCATCCCCAGTGGCACAAACATATCACAGTTACTTCTTTTGACCATCCCTATTCACATTTTAAACAATTATTTTTATTAAAACAGAAGTGCAAACTGTCTCCCCTTCTTCATATTTGCATTATGCCTAAGCCATCCGACTGAATTCCAGTATGATTTAGCAATGGTTACAAATCTTCCAGTAATCTTGCTGATAAGTCAGTGAGACACAGACACGCCCCAGGGAGAGTATGGAGATCTCCTCTTAGGAGCAGTGTGAGGTACAGAGTGATGGGGATAACATCTAAGCTTGTTAATGCCCTTCACTGGCCCATCACTATCCTCTCCTCAGTCCTCTTAAAGAGTTTCAGTAAAAGAGAAAAAAAATCAAAAAATGATGAATAACAAAGAATAAAGAAAAAAGCAGGAATAAAAAAAAAGAAAATAAATGAAGAATTTAAAAAATAATAAAAATTAAAAAATATGCTTATAAAAGATAAGAAGAAATGGATGGAAATAATTAAAGAAAGAAAAAAGATAAAGAAATATTTATAAAAAAACGAAAAAAAAAGGAAAAAAAGAAAAAAAATTTTAAAAAAAAAAAAAAAAAAAAAAAAAAAAAAAAAAAAAAAATTTTATATAAAAAAAAAAAAAAAAAAAAAAAAAAAAAAAAAAAAAAAAATTAGAAAATAGATAAAAAAGATAAGAAAAATAAATTAAAACAAGAAAATCAAAAAAATAACGAAAAAAAATTAGAAATCAGAAGAGAAAAAAAAGAAAAATTAGAGGACAGAAGATGAAAAATAAAGAAAAATGATCTTGACAATAAGGAGAATAGAAAAATATGAGAAAATAAATGAATAAAGAGAAAAAGAATAGAATTAAAATAGAAATAAAATCAAGAAAAGAAAAAAAGAAGAAAAAAAGAAAAAAAGAAAAAAAGAAGAAAAAAAGAAAAAAAGAAAAAAAGAAGAAAAAAAAGAAATAAGAAAAAAAAAAAAAAAAAAGAATATGAAAAAAAGAATAATAACATATAAAAAAAAAAAAAGGGAGAAGAGGTAAGGAAAGGAAACAAAAAAAGAATATCATAAGAAAGGGAGAAATATTTAAAAAAATTTAAGAAGAAAGAAAGATAAAGATAAATTTGTAAAAAATGAAAAGAAAAATTAAAAAAAAAATAAAAAAAAGAAAAAATAAAAAAAAAAGAAAAAGAAAAAAATAAGAGAATCAATTATGAAAAAGAATCAAAAGATTATTATAAAATAAAAATGAAAGAAAAATCAATAATAAAAGAAATTAAATAAAGAAAAATAAAGTAGACTATGAAAATTAATCAGAATAATAATTAAAACAAAAAAGAAGATATAAAGAATTTGATGAAGAAAAAATTAGAAAAAAGAGAATCCCGAAGATTAAAAAAAAAAAAGAGATATTAGGGAGGGCATTAAGGAATAAAAAAAAAAAGAGGGAAGATTTGAAAAAGAAAAAAGAGAAGAAATAACAATAAAGAAATAAAAAAAAAAGAAAAAATTTCCAAAGAAAAAAAATAAGAATTAGATAATAAGAAAATAGAAAAAAAAAAAAGAAAATATATTATAAATCTTTAAGAATAAAAAAAAACAAAGAAAATAAAGAAGATAAAAAAAAAAGCAAGAAAGAGAATAAAGTAAAATAGAAGACAAGAAAAGAATAAAAATGAATACGAAAATTTTCAATCATACTTAGATTTTTGAATAAGAATAGAATATTTTTTAGAAAAAAATAAGTAACTAAATTAATAGAATTATTAAAGAAAAGAAAAAAGAAATTAAAAAAAAAAAGGAAATGAAATAAGAACAAAGAAAGAAGAAAGAAAAAATAAAAAAATAAATAAAATGATATAGAAAATTAAATAAATCCTAAAGAAAGATGATCAAGATAAAGAAAAATGAGAAAGAAATTAAAAAAGAGAAAAGAAAAAAATAGAATAGCACAGAAAATAAAAAAAAAAAAAAAAAATAAAAGATAAAAAAAAAAAAAAAAAATCCCCACTGCCCTCGAACCGCACCATTACCGTCAGATTCAGTGTCAGGTTCACTTAGAAATCGCCTCTAAGGAAGCAACACAGAGCCATCTGGTTTTCCTGTGGAGCTCTCCGAGTGATTCGGATAAAACCAGGTCACATATTGAAATGAATGTATCATTCAAGAAATCTGTACAAATCCATATTTATAGAAAGAACGGCAAGTTCTCCAGTTCTGAATGGCTAAGAAGCACTCAAAAGGGCTATAATGAGAAAGTGCCAGGAACACTATTCTTTCATCTTTTCTAGTGATCTCACAAAGACACCGCAGTGCCAGTATCAGTTCCTTCTCTTCTGTTTTATTAAGAAACTTCCGAAGATGCAAAACATAGAAAATGTTAGCAATGACATATTTTGTGGCATCTCTAACAGCAAACGTGTAGTCGTGTAAAATTAAACAGGGCTTGCAAATTTCAAGAAATCCTGCCAAAGCTATATAGTGCAAGGATGTATTATTTGTGGCAGCGTTATTCATGTGCGCAGTCCCTCTGGCATTTATTTTTTTCTTGCAAGTTTGCTTGAACTGCTTAAACACTTTGAGGATTCAACATAGAAAACCTTAGTGATTTGGAAGCAAAAGATCTTTTGAGACACCTTTTTTATAGATTTTTCATTAACAGTAGGGGGGGGGGGGGGGGGGGGGTGGGGGGGGGGGGGGGGGGGGGGGGGGGGGGGGGGGGGGATTCACAGAATTTAAACCCTGACATGTAGAAGATGGAGAATCACACAGTTGGGGTTGAAAATGTTCCTAGGTTTTACAACAAATTGAGGCTATGCCAGTATCATTTGGTTTGAAGATTCACTTCACTACACACATCTAAGCTTCAAGATTCAACATTTGGTTGGGGAATGGGTTTTAAACTGTAGAACTGGCTGGCTCTCTTATCAGCAGACCTCCGTTTGGGCTGACCATTCATCACCGTCCTGCTGCCTTAGATATGTAGCACTGGGGCTGGATCTTGCTGCTTGGACTCTCGAGTGACAGGGCATTTCCTGCCCTCAATGTTCCATCTTTTGTACCAGCTAATACATGGTCTATCGATTGCATTTGTAAAAAAAGCTGGATGTACTTTCGGATGTTTTTTGTTAAGTCCCAAAGGGAAAGCAAACGTCTCCAGTATCTAGGTGGGTGGACAGCAAAGCGCTACCAGGAAGTGACTGATTCTCTTTTATCTTTAAATAGAGAATCAGTGCCATGTTTCTAAATAAACTGGCCATAAAATATTGGATATAAAGTATAGGATTATAAAATATAGGCTGCAACTACTAGTACACTTTCTTCTAAAGTTTTTGTTGTTTAGTTAAAGGGCAAGTGTGTAATTTCCAATAGAATCACTAAAATAATGACTGTTTCAAAGAGGTTTCCTGAACAAACCTCTCCAGCTGCTGTTGGCCAGAAATACTAATGTTCTGCCCCAAACATTGTTTAAACCACTGCTGCTGTATCAGGCTGGTTGGGATGATCAAAACTGAGCAATGTTTTGTGCCACAGTGTTTACACTTTTTGGGCTGTCTCTGCATATTAAGCTAGGATGTTTTAAAGGAATATTTCAGGTTCAATATTAGTCGCTAACACTTACCAAGTAGTACAGCCACAAGGCGTAAAAAGGGGAAAATTCACTCAAAAATCTAAATTCTCACTCTCATGTCATTCCAAACCTTTAAGACCTTCGTTCATCTTCAGAAAACAAATAAAGATGTGTTTTGATGAAGGATGGGTCCCAAAAAGGACACCTTGACTTACATTGGGTGGACAAAATAACACATTTTCAGTATCTTCTTTGAGTTCCACAAAAGAAAATGTTATGAAAAGATTAAAATGACATAAATTATGACAATTTTCATTTTTTTCATACATTACATTATTTATATATTTTTAAAAAAGTAAAGCTGAAATCACAGATTTTAAATTTTTTTATAATTACCCAAGGGTCCTCTAAAGAAATACTCATGCATGCTAAAATTGAGATGGCAATTTTCACAAACAGCTGTCTTCTCCCATCAGCACATGGAGGTTCAGCAGAGAGCTTGATGATATCCCCCAGCCCTTTATGCAACAAGGTCCAAGAAGACTCAACTTGAACATGACGACGCCGTGTGAGAAAAACAAACATCTCATCCCTCCAGTGGAAGAGTCTGTCATCCGGCAGTTTAAGACGAACAGAAAAAAACTTAAAATCTTCCAGAGGCATATGACCTAAGAGGTCCCGCTGCTGCCCAATGCATTACCATTCCAGTTTGGTTTTAATACAGCCCAAGACTGGTGCCAAAGGGGTGACTTTATTACAATGTGTTGCAACCTCGCCTCAACGCTCTCTTGCTTATAAATTATTCTCCTTTCAGTGCAGAGAAGCAAGGCACCGATCCACTTATAATCCCTCAGGAATAATAAAATCCTTAAACCCATTTCCATCTGCCAGCAAGCAGCATTGAGTGTGTTGGCCTTGCCGTTCAATTCTGGAAGAGGTATAATGGAGATATTCTCTTTTCATTATCACAATTATGACTGCATGGCTAGAAGGGATGGATTTCTTTGTCTCCTGCTGGACGTGGACTCTCAGTCCTGCTAGCGTTCACACAGCTGCTTGGCTGAGATGGAGGGCAGCTGGAAGGTGAATTTTGGGCTGCGTTTCCCTTTGACACTATTTTCCAATATAAAGAATTACAGGTGTAGCTCTATACCAAGCAGACAAAGTGGGAGAGAAACCAAACGTGAAAAAGAGGTATATGGGGCATACTTTAAATCATACTTTATTATTGAGATTGATGATACAGCAAACTGGAAAGAGAGAAAAAATGAATGGGCCACTTAAAGCCTGACCAAAAACATCAAGGCCTTTGGTAAAGTATTGGTATTTTGGAAGAGAGCACCACAAGATGATTCATATCACCACCTACAACCTAATATTTTGAAAAAAGGCCAATTCGCAATACATGCTCAGATGCCCTGCCTGACAATTGATCATCTTGGCCATCTTTGGGGGTCATGACACTTTCAAAATGACCTAATTTAGAGCAAATGTACCTCTCTGAACTACCTAACTTCAGTGTTGCTGGATTGATAAGCGAAGCCATAGACAATGTGGCATGTCAAAGGTTATGAATGGGAGGCCATAATGGACAGAAATGAAAGCTCATTGTGGTCGATTGTTGATGCATGTCAAAACACATTTGTGTCTTGTACACAAGACCTTGGTTGGATTATAGAGAACATGCGTAATACAGTACACCGCTCTCATCTATTCCAATCCATCATGGCTAAACCAAAGCTTTATACACTTTGATCATCTGTCTTGTGAGATCACAGAAACCAAAGGTAAGATTGCTCTTATAAATACATCCGAACAAAAGATGAAAGGGGGGACCGTAGACTATGAATATATTTATTATTTGGCCCCAAACCCACCTCCCGTTCCTGCAATACGGCATCAGTTGTATAGCAATAAGCTCAGAGACTGCTTTCATAAACTTTGATGGAAATCTGACCTTGCTACTTTAATGTCAACAGCGGAACCTGAAGATCAGTCGCGGCTCGATTGTGTATTGATCGCGAGTCTGCTCTGATATGGAAGAGCTGTGCTCGCAGGTGCGGGCTAAAGGAGACAGATTGCAAACTAATGGGTCCCACCATCAGTGGCCCATCTTCACCACAGTGTTATTTCCTTTGATTCTCATCAAAAAGGACTCCAGCTGCCTTTTGATCAGGCCTCGGTAAGGATGCCCTTGCTTACCTCCTCTTACTAATTGAGGGACGCTTTTTGTGCACTGTGTAGGTGTAATTAATTAACTTGGGTTATTAATGGTCTGAGAGCGTCGGAACAGCAAACATTTTTCTATTTCCTAATTATGAGGATGGAGTATCGTTTATGATTAAATGAAATCAGCATCCACAGATTGCGTTTGACCCATGTTAAAATGGAAATTGATATGCTGTTCATCTTAACGTGACAAATGTTAATCTAGATTCACTGTTTGCATTGTAAAAATGTGGTATTTTGGTCTTTATTAGCCCTGAGAAAATGTGGGTTGATCCGACCACGATTTATCAAATTTCCACAACCTTTTGTTAAATGTGATATGATATATCAGAAATGAAAATTACCATAATTCAGCATTAGCATTCCAAAAGAAGACCTACTGTGCTGAGGTGGGCAAAAACAGAGGCAGCAGGTCTGAGTAATGCAAAACTATGAGTTTTAAATAAAATTTCAATTTGAAAGAGTCTTAAAAGCTTGATGTTTGAAGGTTTTTTTTCTGTCAGACAGATTGACAAAAATTCAGACGAAGACAGATATTAGACCATTTCAAATGCTATAAGACCTAAACAGACCCACAAAGCCACATTAAACTACTTCAGACCCTGTTTTACCTCATCAGCCCACTAGGAAACCATATCAGACCTGTATCAGATTTAATTATACCACAATAGACCACATGAGTAGACCATTAAGACCACAGTGGTGGCTAAAGCAATCTGTTTGTTGTTGTTTATTGCTAGTATGTTGCAAGGTGCCATAAACAAAACAATAGTAACAATTTAGTAGTAACAAAAATATCAAAAAAGGAAAAAAAATACAAACAAAAAATGTTCATTGAAATATTGCAATTACTAAAAGTAATTATTTTATGAAATAGTCAGTGCCTATCCCACATCCCAGCACTAAGGTAATGTCAAGGCAGGGGCTAAAGGAGGGGAAATGAAGAACATCAAGTCAGATAATAGACCCATGGATGACATTTTTTATTGCAGTGTATGAGCCCTGTAAGAAGATGTTTACACCAGCATGAATGGTAATGATATACAACTGTGATCAAAAGCTCTTGAATGTTAATTTTTCAGTAGCTTTGAAAGAATTTA
The DNA here is from genome assembly GCA_018155175.1 of Sinocyclocheilus anophthalmus. Classification (NCBI taxonomy): domain Eukaryota; kingdom Metazoa; phylum Chordata; class Actinopteri; order Cypriniformes; family Cyprinidae; genus Sinocyclocheilus; species Sinocyclocheilus anophthalmus. Next base: position 493,434 of record JADLZN010001133.1, on the reverse strand, counting down.
GGCTATAGAACTACATGAGAAGGTTAGCGAGGTTACATGTCTTCTCTTGCTAAGCGCTTATCAAGATAATGACTGACGCTTTGGCCTCAAGCAGTGATCGTTTGACAAATGATAAAGATAAAACTCATATTACTGCTATTTGCCAAATCAAAATTTCTAATTTTCCTTTAGTTTAACTTGATGTAGAAAGTAAGTAACTGGAAAAAAATAAATAAATATATATATATATATAAATAAATAAATAAATAAATAATATATATATATATATAATTCTATAAGTATCTATATAAAACGACAAAACATAACAAATTACTAAAATTAAAACTTAAATTACAATCAAAAGGGAATTAAGGGGAAAAAAATTCTAAATATTAATAAAAACTATAATACTATCTCTTTGATTAAAAAAAAGTTTTTGTTCACTTGTTGCCACCTACTGGCACAACAATGTAACCTGCAAAAAAGTTCACTGAAAAATCCCCTTAACTCTGTCTTGTGTGCCTGGTTTAGCCTTTCCAAAACTGGCTAGTTGCTAGAGAAACATCAGCACCCTGCTAGCATTCTTAAATTTTTCATCCCTCAGTATCTTCCCAGCTATCCCTGTCTACTACTTCCTTTATTACTTCCTTCATCTCCTGTGTATAACAACGACAACCTTTGCTTGTTTCTTTGTTGTTTCCTGTTTGAATTCTCAGCCATTCTCAGGAGGTTTTCTCTCCTTTCACTGAAGCTCTCCACAGCGGTGCTCGATTCCCCTGCCTCTTCTCCTTCTAATGTCATTTTGAGCCTCCAATGCAGGCGAACCGTCTCAATTATCCTCTGTCTGCCTCTCCTGGCATGCTTGAGTTCAGTCCATCTTACAGCACTCCGAAGGTTCATGCCAAATTGGAAATCTCTGTATGTAATTAGGTTGGCCACTAAAGCATTCCTTAAATCTCCATGTCAAATAAATTTGACATGAATTTATTCCTAGCAAAGCTTTATGGTAAATGTATAGATAACAATATGTTTTAAAAAAAGGCCCATTTGGCTGTGCGGAAGCTTTTTCCCTCCTAGAAATAGTATTACCTTGCAATTGAAATTAAGCTTTAGAAATATAGGGCTACATCAAAAGAGAGAGTCCATTTTCTATACAAAGTATATTGGAGTAAAAAAAAAGAATTATATATGCACAATATTAGTTGAGGTAATTAGTTGAATATTAGTTATGCTCAGTAAACAGAAAAAAACCCAAACTTTTGAACAGTAGAGTAATTTCATGGTGCACTGTCAAAATAGCACTTACAAAATCTAGACTGACATGACTGCAATAGGAAACCTAGTAGAAACGGTGATCAGCACCATGGACAGCACCCAAACTCTAAGAAAGCCCTTGTTTCTTCAGGATGGCAGATAAAATGATTCCCATTCCCAGCCCAACAGCTCTGGGGTGTTAGAGGCACCGGACTGCAGAGATTAATGGCAGTGTCTACGAGGAAATAAAATGGGGCCTGGCCAAAAATATATACATTTACAAAGAAAGAAAAAAGGAATAGGAGAAAAGGGCTCTTCATCATCACCTCTTAGCTTGCGTCCTAGGTGAAGAAGCGTACTGCTATGTGTCAGAGCCTGAAAGATTGTAATCAAACAGTTTCTCCAAAGGAACCCCCTCGAGGAGGTTCAAATACCTATTTATTGCCAGGACGTTTTTTTTCCCGTTTTTTTTTTTTGGCAGCGCTGCCTCCTCTTTGATGGTTTATGGCAAATCTCAGTTGCTTTAATCAGTATAACTGAGAAACCATCAATGTAATTTGTTCCTGCCATCTTAAGATCCTTTTATGTGCTAAAGAGGTTACAGATTCCCTGTGATTATGTCACAAGGTCCAGGGACCTATATGATGTAAGAGGAAAATGGCAGCCAGCATGAGACTAGGTACAAGAGAACAACATAGGGACAGGCCATGCTGTGGTGCTCAGATAGCAGGAGAGAATGGAAAGTCTCCCAACAGCCCCTGCCTGAAACACAGAGATAGTACTTGTTCTCCTGAGGAGGACATGGACTAAATGCATGACTGACTCTCTCATTTTGTTGCATGTATAATACATTCTCCATGTCATAAAACAAGAAGATATATTAAGGAGAAAGTGTGGGGAGGCACAGTCGTAAAAAAGGTTTACGCACTGTGGGCAACCGGGGGAGCAGTTGGAGGAAGTTGGAGGCTGGAACTCAAAGACAGTGAAACACAATGCAGATTCTTAGCATATCTATTGAATGCGAACACATATTGACATTTCAGTTTAAAGGTGCCATAGAATGGAAAACTGTATTTACCTTGGCATAGTTGAATAATAACAGTTCTGTACACGGAATTGACATACCATTAGCCTCAAACACCATTGTTTCCTCCTTCTTATGTAAATCTCGTGCATGCAAAAGACCACTGAAAAATAGGCGAATCAGAACATAACACCAACTGTGACGTTATAGTCCAGATCACTAATAGTTACGCCCCCAACATTTGCAAATACCCGCCCATGTTCTATGCCAGCCACCAGTCGAACCTGCACAGCCGAATCATCAGAAGTTTTGCAGGTATTGTGAAAAAACAAGCGAGGATAATAGCGAAAATGGCAGATCATGGAAATAAATGTTATGTTCCAGGCTGTGCAGGGGATGGGTTGGTGTATGTATTCAGAAAGGCATGTAAAACAAATAACGCGAGCCACTAAAGGGATATGGTTAGCTGCTTGCGAACGGTAGCCTGTTACATTACAGTACATAAGATTTCACTTAAAGGGTTAGTTCACAAAAATTAAATTAGGCCCTTGTTTTATTCACCCTCAAGGTATCCTAGGTGTATATGACTTTCTTTCATATGAATCCAGTCAGAGTTATATTAAAATTTTGTCTTTGATCTTTCAAGCTCTATCTTTGCAGTCAGCGGGTGTTGCAGTGCTACAGTCCAAAAGAAGTGAAATAAAAAGAGCCCATCCATTAAAAAAAGTGTCTCACACCGCTCCAGGGGGTGAACAAATGCCTCCTGTAGCGAATCGATGCGTTTTTGTAAGAAAGATACTATACTCACCCTTTAACACATAAACGAGGTAAAGAGAGATACTTAGGATGTTGGCAAATGATTTGCAGATCCTGAGCACCACTGACAAACATCTAATGTTGTAAAATGTGTGGTAAGTACTGCCACTGTAGTTTACACAGCACGTGCAATCTCAAATCTCGAAAGTGAAAGTAAAATGATCGTGCATTCGAAAGTTTCAATGCCCCGTATATTAATAGCGGCTCCCTAATGCCCGCATTTTATATACAGTATAATACACAGTATAACTGCGAGGACAGTATTGTAAATTATATATTTTCCCTGTGTTCATTCTGCTGTTTAGCTACTGAAATAACCCACGGTGAAACCGCCTTCCGAGCATAAGCTCAACATTGATTGCCACTGTGCAACAGCAATCAAGAGCAGAGCCACATTATATTCATGACCCTTACCAAATAATTTAAAATCAGAGAACCATTTCATTCTAGGGACAAATCCAGGGTTTAATGGATTTTTTGCCTTGCCTAAGCCACATACTCTATGGAATATCAGAGAACATTTTAAATATTGTCTCAAATGCATTCTATGGCACCTTTTAGAGAGTGAGAAAAATAACTCCAGTGCTCTGCATTTATAAAACACTTATTAAACAATTAACGAAGGCTTAATATTATTTAAAGCATTTATTTTTTATTTATAGTTTGCTTCTATAATTCTAATTATCTTTATTTATAAAATTTAAGATTGACGTTAAAGTTAAAATGTATACATATACATATCCACATATCCCATATATATACATATAACAGCCTATATTGTGTAATATCATTATAATATCAGGTGACATGCACACTGAAATATCACATTGTCCTAGGTATTCAGACCCTTTGCTGTGACACTCATATATTTAACTCAGGTGCGGTCCATTTCTTCTGATCATCCTTGAAATGGTTCTACACCTTAATTTGAGTCCAAATGTGTTTGATTATACTGATTTGACTTGATTAGGAAAGCCACACACCTGTCTATATAAGACCTAATAGCTCACAGTGCATGTTCAGAGCAAATGAGAATCATGAGGTCAAAGTAACTGCCTGAAGAGCTCAGAGACAGAAAAGTGGCAAGGCACAGATCTGGCCAAGGTTACAAAAAAAATTCTGTTCTTGCTGCACTTAAGGTTCCTAAGAGCAGTGGCCTCCATAATCCTTAAATGTAAGACGTTTGGGATGACCAGAACCCTCCTAGAGCTGGCCGTTTCTGTCCAAACTGAGCTATCGGGGGAGAAGAGCCTTGGTGAGAGGGGTAAAGAAGAACCCAAAGATCACTGTGGCTGGCTCCAGAGATGCTGTCGGGAGATGGGAGAAAGTTGTAGAAAGTAAACCATCACTGCAGCCCTCCACCAGTCGGGGCTTTATGGCAGAGTGGCCCGACGGAAGCCTCTCCTCAGTGCAAGACACATGAAAGCCCGCATGGAGTTTGTTAAAAAACACCTGAAGGACTCCTAGATGGTGAGAAATAAGATTATCTGGTGTGATGTGACCAAGATAGAACTTTTTGGCCTTAGTTCTAAGCGGTATGTGTGGAGAAAACCAGGCACTGTTCATCACCTGTCCAATACAGTCCCAACTTTGAAGCATGGTGGTGGCAGCATCATGCTGTGGGGGTGTTTTTCATCTGCAGGGACAGGACGACTGGTTGCAATCGAGGGAAAGATGAATGCGGCCAAGTACAGGGATATCCTGGACGAAAACCTTCTCCAGAGTGCTCAGGACCTCAGACTGGGCCGAAGGTTTACCTTCCAACAAGGCAATGACCCTAAGCACACAGCTAAAAAAAACGAAGGAGTGGCTTCACAACAACAACTCTGTGACTGTTCTTGAAAAGCCCAGCCAGAGCCCTGACTTAAACCCAATTGAGCATCTCTGAGACCTAAAAATGGCTGTCCACCAAAGCTTACCATCCAACCTGACAGAACTGGAGTAGATCCTTGCAAGGAGGAATGGTAGAGGATCCCCAAATCCAGGTGTGAAAAACTTGCATCTTTGCATCTTTCCCAAAAAGACTCATGGCTGTATTAGATCAAAAGGGTGCTTCTACTAAATACTGAGCAAATGGTCTGAATACTTAGGACCATGTGATATTTCAGTTTTTCTTTTTTAATAAATTTGCAAAATGTCAACAATTCTGTGTTTTTTTTTCTGTCAATATGGGGTGCTTTGTGTACATTAAAGGAAAAAAAAATTTTACTTAAATGATTTTAGCAAATGGCTGCAATCTAACAAAGAGTGAAAAATTTAAGGGGTCTGAATACTCTCCGTACCCACTATATATATATATATAGATATATAGACCTGAACTTTTCCACCACAAATCTAATTTATTGATATGCCCCTGTATATAGGTTATATGTATTATATATATATATATATATATTATAGGTGCATCTCAATAAATTAGAATTTTCGTGGAAAAGTTCATTTATTTCAGTAATTCAGATCAAACCGTGAAACTCGTGTATTAAATAAATTCATGCCCCATAGACTGAAGTAGTTTAAGTCTTTGTTCTTTTAATTGTGATGATTTTGGCTCACATTTAACAAAAACCCACCATTCACTATCTCAACAAATTAGAATATGGTGACCTGCCAATCAGCTAATCAACTCAAAACACCTGCAAAGTTTTTCTGAGCCTTCAAAATGGTCTCTCATTTTGGTTCACTAGGCTACACAATCATGGGGAAAACTGCTGATCTGACAGTTGTCCATAACACAATCATTGACACCCTTCACAAGGAAGGTAAGCCACAAACATTAATTGCCAAAGAAGCTTGCTGTTCACAGAGTGCTGTATCCAAGCGTGTTAACAGAAATTTGAGTGGAAGGAAAAAGTGTGGAAGAAAAGATGCACAACCAACTGAGAGAACTGCAGCCTTATGAGGATTGTTAAGTAAAATCGATTCAAGAATTTGAGTGAATTTTACAAGGAATGGACTGAGGCTGGGTTCAAGGCATCAAGAGCCACCACACATACACGTGTCAAGGAATTTGGCTACAGTATACCTCTTGTTAAGCCACTCCTGAACCAAAGACAACGTCAGAGGCATCTTACCTGTGCTAAGGAGAAGGAACTGGACTGTTGCCCAGTGGTCCAAATTCCTCTTTTCAGATGAGAGTAAGTTTTGGAAACCAAGGTCCTAGAGTCTGGTGGAAGGGTGGAGAAGCTCATAGCCCACGTTGCTTGAAGTCCAGTGTAAAGTTTCCGAAGTCAGTGATGATTTGGGGTGCCTTGACGTCTGCTGGTGTTGGTCCATTGTTTTTTTTGAAAGCCAACGTCACTGCACCCGTTTACCAATATATTTTGGAGCACTTCATGCTTCCTTCGGCTGACCAGCTTTTTGAAGATGCTGAATTAATTTTCCAGCAGGATTTGGCACCCGTCCACACTGCCAAAAGCACCAAAAGTTGTTTAAATGACCATGGTGTTGGTGTGCTTGCCTGGCCAGCAAACTCAACAGACCTGAACCCCATAGAGAATCTATGGGGTATTATCAAGAGGAAAATGAGAAACAGAGACCAAAAAATGCAGATGAGCTGAAGGTCACTGTCAAAGAATCCTGGGCTTCCATATCACCTCAGCAGTGCCACAAACTGATCAAACTGATCACCTCCATGCCACGCCTTTTGAGGCAGTAATTAAAGCAAAAGGACCCCTACCAAGTATTGAGTACATGTACAGTAAAAATGAACATACTTTCCAGAAGGCCAACAAATTCACTAAAATTGCTTTTTTTATTGGTCTTATGAAGTATTGTAATTGGTTGAGATAGTGAATTGGTGGGTGTTTTGTTAAATGTGAGCCAAAATCATCACAATTAAAAGAACCAAAGACTTAAACGACTTTAGACTGTGTGCATTGATTTATTTAATACACGAGTTTCACAATTTAGTTGAATTACTGAAATAAATGAACTCTTCCACTACATTCTAATTTATTTGAGATGCACCTGTATCTATAATATATATATATATATATATAATTATTATATATATACATATCCAATATAACGACCCGTGCATGTCTCCTGATATTAAGAAAATGATACATACAGACGTGTCCTACATTCGTGTGTATTCTAAACTTTCATGCTCCAGAAAAAAAAAATCGTAATGCCAGAGGACATTAAAGAGGAAAGGAGGGATTTTTGCACTTCTTCCTTTCTTTGATCTAGTTCCTCTGCCTCGTGCACATGCTGGAGCTGCATGTCAAATCTGCTGGGGAACAAGGCGGTGTCAGTCAGCGGCCAGTCAGATGGAACCGGAGGAGACGGGTGTAAGCTGTCCCACAAGATACCCATGCTTTGATAACCCTGCAGGAGCAGCTCTGCATGTGTGTGTTGAGAATGCGTCTACTCTCTTTCACCGTGTGTGTTAAACGATCCATACAAATGGTGTGATTGTGAACATGTGCTTTTGTGTTAGTCCTCAAGTGCACTAAGAGGATGTTTAGTGTTCGTGTGTTTGGCCGATGAATTTGCCGAAAAACTCCTAAGAGGAGAGCTGTATCTGACAAATCATCCTTCTGAGGACATACTCAGATTAAATGCACTCCAAGTCAAAGGATTTTAAACTTTTGATGCCAAGGACCCCAACATAAGATGATCATGATAAAGACAACATATTGTTTCTAAACATAAACCATTTGTTTTCATATTGTTTCTGTACAAATATTGCACCATAAAACTATATTGCAAAATACTACGCAGTAAAAAAATATTATACCTAAAGAAAAATATTATCGAACTAAAATAATTTGCATTATGTTGACAACTCATATTTCAAACAAACAGACAAGTACGATTTTTTTTTGGGAGTCAGCCATTGGTTTTATGGTTGAAAGTTGTTGTCTCTTATGCTCACCAAGACTGCATTTATTTGATCAAAAGTACAGTAAAAACAGTGATATTGTGAAATATTTTTAATATTTTAAATAATTGTTTTGTATTTCAATATATTTTAAAAATGTATTCATTACTTGGATGGGTAAACTGCATTACCGTACCATTACTTCTGTTTTCAGTGTCACATGATCGTTCAAAAATTATTCTAATATGCTGATTTGCTGCTTGAGAAACATTTGTTATTATTATTATTATTATTATAAATATCAGTTTTGGAAAACAAAGTTGTTCTGTTTAATATATTTCTAAGTATTATATGATGAATAGCAAGTTGAAACCAGCAGTATTTATTTGAAATATAATTTTTTGTAACAATGTAAAAGTATTTACTGTCGCTTTTGATCACTCAAATGCATCCCTGCTAAATAAAATGTATTAATTTCTTTCAAAAAAAGAAAAAAAAAACTGCCCCAAAACTTTTGAACAGATTTGTTGCTTATTTCTTAGTTAAAAAAGAGTGCTATCAATAGAATAAAATAATCACAATTAATTGCATGATTTCCAACCAATCTTTAGAAAGTTGAATCAAACAATAATATGAAATTTGGTAAATGGAATTACATGCAATATTTAATAAATGCCTTGATTTAACACTTTAACAGGCCTAAAAAATACTTTTCAGAAAGTCAAGCACCCTCTTGTGGTCCACTGTCCCGACCTCCAATTTAAAAAAACCCTGCATTATTTAATGACTTTGAAGATACATATATTATAGTAACAAATATTAATAAATGATTATTAATAGTGATTACGATTAATCAGAATACATTTCTATTCATTCATTTAATTAGACAGTCCTGACCTTCTTTTAAGTAAAAGGAAAGTCAGACAGAAAGCACCTAGTATCAAAAGAAATCACGTCGCTGGTCTTGGTATGGAGTGGTGCTGACGGATGTGCCTTTCATCTACACGTGGACACAAACACAACCATATGGGGGAAGTGGCTGGGATCTTCTTTACAAAGGCTATGAATGCATCCCTCTACACATACTCCGCCACTCTCAAGGTCATTCCCTCAGCTGGGCCATCAATCAAAGCAATGCCTCTGCCACAGCCACTGCAATCCCATTGTCGTGCATGCCCACCACTAAAGTGGATGCTGGTAAGCCTTCTGCAGTGAGTGGAGAGCCGGGGACATCTGAGCCTGAGTGCTACAACCAGAGATTTGAATTTGAATATATCAGAGAAGTAGAAACACATCGGATAGCACAAGGCTTGCAGACTCACATTGTTCAGACCTGGCTGTGGTAAGTGCACACTTGCAGCTTTCTGTATGGCAGCTACTCTGCTTTAATTAATCCTGTCTGAACCCGCATCTGCACGTATCAGTAGCCTGGCAATGTCTGCTAATCATTCCAGCACGGTGTACTGAAATGTCTCTGCTGAAGTCTACAGCATGAAAATAGGAGCCGGGAGAAACGTATAGTATAGAAGCATCATATCATGATGGAGGTGAGACAGCAGCCTGTATCACAATAAGTCCCTGTAGAATAACTGTAAATGCATCAGAGCCAGCAACAGCAAAAGCTAACAGAGAAAAAGAAAAGGTGAGAGAGATCCTACGTAGTGCTTCCCGTATCCATGTGTTTCTCACCTTTTTGACTCGAAGACCCCTGTTGTCCAACACAATATTTGAAGCCCCCCACTTCCCCTACAACATATAAGTCTACAATATTTGTTTTCATATTTCTTCTGTAATTATGACAAAGCTGCTTGTTTTCAAACTTTTTTATTAACAGAAACAGGGAGTGTTGACATTAAATTAATGAAACAATTCATTTAGTCATTCTTGGCATTTTAAGAACAGTATATTCTTTAATAATAAATACATGATTGAGAGGGAAAAATATATTATTTCAGTTTAGATCTTGATTTTATGCTTAAGTATCTTTATTTAGATTAAGATAAAACAACAAATTAAACCAGAGGTGTCAATAGATTCTGCAATTTAATGTGAATAAATTGTAACTAATGTCATATTTGTGTAGTAAATATTTAGCATGCATTCAATTTGGTTTTAATAAAAGTATTTAATAAAAGTATTTTTTCCCTCGAACTGTATCAAAACAGAAAATACACATTGAGTGCAAATGATGAACGCAAAGCAATTCTGCAATAATAAAAACATGTAACAGATGTTTTTGGTGTTTGCCAGTCTTCTAAAAAATGTATAAAAATGTGCTTTGAGCTTTGATAAAAATACCACCATGCAATGAGTTCAAATTAATCTACTTTTGTTAAAAATCTAAATGTGATGTTTTAAAAAATTACACAATTATGTCAACTTCAGTGAATGTGCTTTAGAAAAAAAAAAAAAAAATTTTGTACTGCAGTCAATTTTTCGTACTGGTATACCGCAGAGACCTAGTCTGCATGTGCACAAAATCCTTGAATGGATTCTGTCGAGGAACAATAACATGCTGCCACCACAATGGCTGACAAAGCCTCTCTGGGGGTTTAGAAAAACATACGGTATAACACCACACTAATGACAGACAAAGACACACATACATACACCTACTTGCCCACACCAACCACATTCAGATTATGACTGACTGGGATTCACATCACAGTCTTCCCGAGAGTTAGGACAGATGTTAACCTGACACAGACTCACAGCATATGCAGCCTTGTGGCGCAGCTCTGCATGGGGCCTCACAGCACCGCTCTGACTGTTCTAAACCAAACTAAATAAAGCAAACCTGCACACACCCTGCCGCTATGACAACCAGAGTCAGGTGCTGTTCAATTATTAACTGCAAATCACTGCTATCACATTACTTTGATGTCATCTTTAGGTAATGTGGATCAGATAGGAAATGTGGATCAGATAGGAAATGTTAATCAGATAATAACCTCATATTATTCAGATTGGCCATTATGGCAAACAGCCAAGGAACAATAATGTGCAAATAACAGGTACTTTGCAGTGTTTTGAATGCACCTTAGGGGTATGTCTGAGATTCATTTACATACCCTTATGCCTTTTTGAAGCAGTGTGACGTTCCATCTTCCATGGAACATAAAAGAAGATATCAAAGAATGCTTTAACTGTTTGGACCTCATTGACTTTTAGTGTACACACAAACACACTGAGACATTTTTCAAAATATATTTTTTATGTGTTCCACAGAAGAAAGTGGAAAAGCAAAGCTGAATTTTCAGCAGCCATTACTCCAGATTTCAATGTCCCATAATCCTTCAGAAAACATTCTATGCCGATTTGCTGCTCAAATATCAGTTTATCATGGTTTTCACTAAAAAATTAAGCAGCAAATACTTTTTTCAACATTGATAATACTGAGAGGAAGTATTGCTAATGTAACCTCATGAACTCATATTCCCCCATGCTGAAAAAAAGGGGTATCATTGATGCTCAAGGCATGTCATCTTTTGTGTTATTATATCCTGCAGGAGCTGACAGCCCCTCAGCTTTGTAATTGTTATTGATGGTGTGGCAATGCTACCATTTTTTTTCTTTCTTTCTCTATTTTTTTTTGTCTGCACACCAAGAAGCCTGTACTCTGCCACGTTCCCCAACAAGGTCATCCCTCCAATCCATTGCATTAACAGCGGGTGCCAAGCAGCCTGCAAATGGAACAGAACTCTTTGAAGTCACTTCCTTAAAGCGACGTGTCACGTGTCACCTCAAACACATAATAGAGCTTTTATTTTTATTTAGTATTTTTTTACCACCACCACTACAATCTATTTAATGGGATAATTCACACAAATCATCATTTACTCATCTCAGTCCAAACATGTTTGACACAAAAGGTGACATTTTGAAGAATCTGTTTTCCTTGCACTTACAATGAATAGGGATTGTGACTTTCAAGCTTCAAAATGGACACAAAAAACATAAAAATCACAAAGCCTGAATCTATGACCTGTGCTCTAGATTCCAAGTCATTCAATAGTTTTGTGCAAAGAACGGACCTAAACTGAAGTCATTATTCACTGATAATCTTCCCTCCAGTGAGCATTTAAAGCAAAACAAATGTACAATTCGACAATTCTGTCATTACTCACCCTCATGTCATTCCAAACCTGAGATGTTTCTGTCCCACCACTGAAATCTGTTCATATAAAGCAATCATATCTCTTCGGAAGACTTGGATTAAACCACTCGATTAACAATACATTCATTTTACAGTTCATTTATTTGCTTTGTTATTCTAGACTTTCAATGGGTGACAGAACCTCCAGGATTCATTAAAATATCTTAATTTTGTGTTTTGAATCTTTGAGTCCTTAAGGGTTTTAGGAACAACAGAAACAGTGTAGTAGATTATGCAGAAGATACATTTTTGGGGCGAACGTCCCCTCCTTGAAACAACATCGCTTTTCGGATGAAGTTGTACCGGTGCAAAGGCGAGACAGAGCATCAGTTAATCTGAGACCATTTCCGCTAGTTTTGGGTGACCCGAGTACTGAGTTCATTAAAAAGTCAAAACGCACAAGAATGATTCATTCATGAATTTGACAGTGCTACTTATCTTAAGAAGGCGGATGTCAACACTTACAGGTATAATGCAAGCATTTTCAGTAATAACTTAAATTTCAATCTATTAATTCACACAAACCTATCATGTCACTTTAGAAGCTGGGAATACAATAAAATGGACCTCCTTTTTGAATCTTTAAAGATGTTCTGCTCAAAATTCTTCATCACTTTTTCTTTTCTATAAAAAATTTAATTTATATGGGTTAGGAACAGCATGTGAATAACTAAATAAAAATAGAAATAAAAATCTTCTTGGGTTGAATTATTCCGTTAAGAGAAGCAAGCCAAATCCAGCACAAACATACGCACACAGCTCCAACTCCCTCCCAGTGATTAAAATGTCAGAGCAGAGGCAAAGCCAAGCTGCTGCAGGAATATTAAAACTACACTGTCTTCCATTTTTAAGACTTGAGCTAAGGGGATGGAGAGAGTCTATGAACACTTGGCGCAAACTCTTTGATGCATCTGCACTGAAATAATCTCACACGAATGTGACACACTCATTTTAGAAAACTTCCGCTGAGGCCCTGCAGAACTTGCAGTCAGGGCTCTTCGAGTATAATCCACAGCTTAATCTGGAGAGTGTTGATGAACGCGGAAAGAGCAGCGGTGGATGCACATTGACTCGTGTACATTGAGCACTGCAGTTTCTCTTCCCTGCTGCAGAGAGCAGGGGAGAGTAGTCAAGATTCAAGAGGTAAATTATGTGGGAAGTTATAGTATATACTGCCAGATCTTGCCAGGATGGTAATGAGACGGGATAAAGTATCAGAAAAATTGTATAACCTGTCCAGCTGTCAAGCATTTTCTACAGCACAAATGTAAGCTGACTGGAGCAGAACCAGCTGCCATACTTACTTTACATAGTACACAAAAAAACAAGCAATTAAAATTGTGACCTTGAAGTATATTGCAATTTTATATAGATATTATATACAGAGGAGTATTACATATAATATATAATATAGTCATAATGTAACAGGTAATGCTATCAGTATATTAGAAACACTGAATTGGACCAGAATGCTAGGTTCGCTACAGAGGGCAAGAATAAAAGTATGCACATTAACAAGAAACAGACAGACCAGTGAGAATAACTTCCACCAAGATTGATTTTCATTTACTTATTAGGAAGATTTAAATGAATGTACATATCAATTGAAAATGACAATGAAACAATAAAAATGTATAACAATGAAATTGTCCCTTTCACCTCTTCCCCTTTAAAACATTTAGGGGTTGAGCTCCTTTATAGTTACTTAACCTAATTATAGTATATATTGTTCATATTCATATTATGTTTGTCTCTTTGGCTTATAGATCGTCCTTCCTGGTATATTAATTTGTGTTTAATTTGATTTAAACTCAATTTTAGTTTGGTGTTACTTTATAATCTCTAATTTTGGAGCTTTGTTTCTTATTAAATTGGTTAAATTAAAGCCTCTAACCCACAACACAATATACACTCTCCAATAAACAGATCACATTAAGAAAACAAAAATAATAATACAACTTGTCAATAGTTTACTGAGGATAAACCATTCTCAAATCAATGGAACAAAGTTCAAGTATGTGTGCAAAGAAAATAATCCTATGGATCTGAATGATGAAAAATGCAAAAGATCTTTGTATAACATGTGCAATTGTCTATGGTGTAAACATTCAGTAGTGCAAAAATCAGTTCTGTGCAACGTTGAGGTAATCGATGAGAAATACCAATAAGGCTGAAATGATTTCCACTTGTGAGGGTAGACAAGGCACAGATCACTCAACAGAACGTGAATTCTCTTCTTTCCTTTTCGGCTCTTAGACTGGGAGGCTCGCCATCTCAGTATCACAGCTTATTCCAGACTTTCACAAAAACCTGACCAAATCCGGGGGATTTCAACACAATAAATCAACCGCATCGGAATTTTACAGGGTCCACAATCGGCTATCGTCCACTTCAATATCATCAACAATCACACTTTCAATCCGCTTCAATAACACCCGCGATTTTGCGAGCGCGTGCTCTCTTTTTCAGTATTCCGTCTCATCTCTGTGACGTCATACACAGCGCCCGTCATATAACAAAATATTACGTTTGCATTTATTTGTTATTAACTATTTTTTCCCGTTCATAACACATCATATCACCCTTTTTGGGTATTTTAAATGAAAATATAATTATTTCAAATTACATTTATTATTTCTGATCAGCTCAATTCTGACCTGTGTTACACCAATAAAGTTGCATAGACAAAATCATATTGTGATTTTTTATTGTGATATATATATGTACTTTTGTTTTTATTTATAATCTTTTTTCTTATATATATATCATGTTATATAATAATGACACAAATACATTATCTTTCATATAATATTCAAAAATAATATACAATAAAAGTACAACATAAATAAATATACTAAAATGGGTTACACTTTATTTTAAGGTGTCCTTGTTACAGTGTATTATACATTTAAGTTTACTGAGTAATATTAATTAACTACATTACTTACTACATGGTTATTAAGTTTAGTATTAGGGTTTGGCTTAGGGTTACTTGCATGTAATTATGCATAATTCATTGTTATTATAATAGTAAGTACATGTAACATGTGTAACAAGGACACCTTAAAATAAAGTGTTACCAAATCAAGATATGATTTTGTCCATGCAACTTTGTCCAGACTTTTATCTCAAAATTACGACTACTATGTCAAAATACATGTCACACAGCTGTGTTGTAAAACATACACAAACACGATGATGAAGGCAAAAGGCAGTCTAATAAATCCACAGGTAAATAATCCACATAAATAGAATAGCTACAACACATCCAACTCAGAAGAGACACGACAGCAATGAACAGAATCAGAGCAAGTTAAGTACACATGCAAACAAGGATAATTAATGACACACCTGAACTGAATGATGATATCCAATCAACAGCCATGACAACTAACTAAACAGGGGAAAAGTGCAAACTGAAACAAAGTCCAACCTGAGTGATACTGTGACAACATGACACTTGAAGGTAATTTTTTTCTTTATTTTCAAGGCAAAAATGTGTAGCGTCTGGACCAATCAAACACACAATATATATTTTGTTTTTATATTTAACATATACTCTGTAACCCCCTCAGTTAACAAGCCATATGAGGACCCATGAACCCTTCCCCCCGAAATGCGTAACACCCCAGGAAGCCGAACAGGCACCTGGTTGCATGGCAACCAACGCTGATATCACTGGGTTTATTGGCCAAAAGAATGTAAAGCAGGGAAAATCCCTGCATGTCCCAGGGCAAGAGGCAGTGTAGAGATGGACTTTTCTACTAATTAATTCATAGGAAAACCCTTTCGTGTGAATGAACACACATGATCCTTCACTCTTGGGTATATTATTGTCATCGTGTATTTGGTCTTTGAAATTATATACTGTTATGCAGATTTATAATCGAAACACACTCCTGTCATCTTTTCACTATTTGTAATCCTACCTTGTTTAGTATCTATTAATTCGCCTTCTTATATCGAAACAAGCGTGTATATTATATATTGGTACATAGGCAATATATATTAGGGTCCTGAGAATTTTTTGTAATTCCGATTCAAGTCCATTTGCAAATTACCATGCTTAGAGACAAAGGGTCATAAACCCTCCAGCAATTGCCACCTCCCGCTCGGAATTTCCATCTTTCTCATTGGACAAGCCCTCTTGAGAAGCGTGAATCTTCTCCGCCTTAAAGGCCCTGCTCCTGGACCCTCCCATCCCGTGTGGTTTTTGTTGGGCATTCTGAGAGGTGGTGAGAAACGCTTCCCAGAACATCATACGCTTGTCCGGGCTTTGGCCTTGTCCCTTTCCATTTCAATCAAGATTCACTCTGATTCGAAACTCTGTTCTTCTCATCACCACTTCCACAAGGTCCTTGGGCCTTAAGTATTGCATCAGGATCTCTTTCAACAGTCGAGAACTCGCGTCATCAACTAGTCTTATAATTAATATCTTCATATCAGTTACCAACCTTTGTACAAAGGGTGTTTTAACTAAGCCTCTGACCTTCCTCAGGTGAAGCTCTGCTGAATAGCAAATGGTTCCTAAATTTCATTCCTTATGTCCTTTTCTGTACTGATTTAAGCGTTACCCTTTCCTAGACCACTGTATGTGTGTGTGTGTGTGTATGTTTGTGTTAGACCAGTTTATGTGTTTATGTAGGATGTTAGACCAGTTTATGTGTTTATGTAGTATGTTAGACTAGTTTAAGTGTTTATGTAGTTAATAAAACCTTACTTGTATCACACTTGACGTGGTTCATTGTTTGCTTATAACTGGAGTCACTTAATCACGCAGATTTATGCTACAAGCTTTGTAGAATTGTACAGTAAGAAAGTTATTTCCCTTAACCAGGAAATTAACGTTCTTAGAATTGACAAGACAGTTGACCCTGAGAGGTCAGCTAAATATCTACAGCGGATCTAAAATATTCATAATTAATTATAACTAGTTATGGTTAATTATTCATATTTCCCATGAGCTGATTCGTTACAAATGGTATTCCATAACTTCTCTTATTTTGTATAATTTTTTCATAAAGTTTTGCATAATGTTTTTAATCAGTCTAGAAGTCATTACTGAGTCGCAATAAATATTACTAACCATAATGTGGAAAATTAATTTAATCTTAATGTAATATCCCTCTCATCCAACCAAATCAACTCTATGATGAATAGTATCACAATAACCAAATGACTCAGTCTCAGTCATTACATAATTAAGCTTAGTTCGGAAACATTTAGAGTCACACTGCTAATTTGAGTCCAGTTAGACTACAAAAGAGGCAACACTAGTGTCCACCAAAGCATCTACTGTCAGTGGTGTAATGTAACAAAGTAATAATACTTCGTTACAGTACTTAAGTATTTTTTGGGAGTATCTGTACTTTACTTGAGTTTTTATATTTCAGACAACTTTTACTTTTACTCCACTACATTTCCTAATTAAAATGTCTACTTTTACTCCGATACATTTTCCCGAAGCATATTCGTTACTTACTACAAAATAGTCAGAAGTCAGAAGAACACGGACTGCAGGAAAGCAGGTTTGACGAATCAGTGGTCTGGCGTTTTCAAGTTAGACTCCTAAAAACACCTTTGCTCATGTGCAAAGTGCGCACACAACCGCGGATTATTTAATTTTCCACTCGAGTCGAGTCTGGGGTGTGTGCGATGATATGGTAAGTGCTGTTGTAATTGTCACGAATTCGGTTCATGGACTTCCGTTTTTTCACCACCAGAGGTCACCCTTTCCATTACATTGACTCTCGCACTACACAAACTGTTGCATAGCACCCCGGACTACATATCCAATCATTCTTTGCACGATTTGCACACTGCCCTGATTGCACTCATTGCACACAGCTGTTTCTAATCACCTCACTCACTATATAACACCCACTCTAACCACCTTTCTCTGCTGAGTATTGTTTAGCCTGTACCCCTTTCCGAGTCTCCGTGTTTTCCTTGTTTTGCCTTGCCTGTTTCTGCGGTATCTGATCTTTGCCTGTTTTCCTGGATTTTTCCCTCTCGTCTCGCCCCTGTGGTTCTGTCTGCCGATCGTCGACCTATGCAAGCCCTAGGACTATTCTTGTGTTTTGCCCGCCCTATCCTGTTTGCCCTTGTTTGACCCTGCCTGTGTTTCTGACCTCTCTGCTAAATAAAGCTTTGCATATGGATCCGCACGTCTCGTCTCGTCAGCCCCGTTACAGAATACTCAGCCCAACAAGGATCCAGTGGCTTTTCCAGAGGACTCTGGCCAGGTATGGACCCAGTCACCCAGCTATTACATCTTCGGCAAGGAGGCCTTTCTATTGAGGAGTATGTTCACCGGTTCTGTGTGCTATCTTATCAAGTTCCACTGTATGATGAAGTTTTGTTTAAGGACTTGTTCCGTTTTGGACTGGATGAACCCACGAAATCTTGGTTACCTGGAGAGGAATTTAACTATAGTTTAAGGGACCTGATGGATTATGCTTTGTTGTCTGTTGGCTCTTTGTTTACTGTGGGAGGAAGAATGCGGCACAATGTCTGTGACTGAAATGGCGGCTGTACCAGAGCATGCTCACAAAATGGCGGCGGCAGCGAGCCTGATCGCAAAATGGCGGCCACACTAGAGCACGCTCACAAGATGGCGGCGACAGCGGAGCACACTCACAAGATGGTGGACACAACAGCATCTAGTCAAGTCACGGTTGATCATCTTGAGTCAGGTCAAGTAACAGTTTATTACCATGAGTCTAGTCAAGTCACAGCTGATAGTCATGAGTCTAGTCAAGTCACAGTTTATTATCATGAGTCTGGTCAAGTCACAGCTGATCGTCATGAGTCAAGTCTAGTCACAGTTGATCTTCCTGAGTCAAGTCAAGTCACAGCTAATCTTCCTGAGTCAAGTTTAGTCACAGTTGATCTTCCTGAGTCAAGTTTAGTCACAGTTGATCGTCATGAGTCAAATCTAGTCACAGCTGATCTTCCTGAGTCAAGTTTATCACAGCTGATCTTCTTGAGTCAGGTCTAGTCACAGTTGATCGTTATGAGTCAAATCGAGTCACAGTTTATCATCATGAGTCTGGTCCAGTCACAGCTGATATTCATGAGTCAAGTCAAGTCACGGTTGATCTTCATGAGTCAACTCAAGTCACCGCTTCCATTGCTGAGTCAAGTCAAGTCTCAGCTGATCTGCCAGAGCCTCGTCACATCACAGCTTATCTTCCTGAACCAAGTCAAGTCACAGTTGTTCTTCATGAGTCAAGTCACAGTTGTTCTTCATGAGTCAAGTCACAGTTGCTCTTCATGAGTCAAGTCACAGTTGTTCTTCATGAACCAAGTCAAGTCACAGCTGATCTTCATGAGTCAAGTCCAGTTGCTCTTCATGAGTCAAGTCACAGTTGATCTTCTTGAGTCGAGTCTAGTCACAGTTGTTCTTCATGAGTCAAGTCAGGTCACGGTTGATCGTCATGAGGCAAGTCAAGTCACCGTTGATCTTCATGAATCAAGTCAAGTCACAGCTGATCTTCATGAGTCAAGTCAAGTCTCAGCTGAGCTGCCAGAGCCTCGTTACGTCACAGCTGATCTTCTAGAGTCTCGCCATGTCTCGGCTGTTCGTCTAGAGTCACGTCACATCACAGCTGATCATCCAGAGTCACGTCACGTCACAGCTGATCATCCAGAATCACGTTGCATCACAGCTGATCATCCAGAGTCATGTCAGGTCCTGTCTGTCACACCCAGATTCTCAAGGTCAGTTCTTCGGTATCCCAGACTGGCATTCAGCGTGGAGGACCCACCGTTGGTGTCTGCATGCGCAGCTGGTATCTCCAAACCCACTCACTCTAACCCTTCTTTTCATGAACTCATTCCCCTGTCTGCAGCCCTTCCCATATGGGGGGTTGCTTTATGGTGTATCTGGGCCGCGTACTCCACCGCCGATTTGCTAGAGTCAGCAGCACCGGCTACAACATCTCCAGAGGTGGCGGCTTATGCTGCAGAACCTCCCGAGGTAGCGGTGCCCGTTGCTGTGCTCCCAGAGGTCATGGTGTCCACTGAAGTCTCTTCAGAGGTGGCTGCGCAGGCTGCAGAACCTCCCGAGATGCGACACTTGCCTCAGTTCCTTGCGTGGTGGTAGCACCCAGCAACGCCACTCTGCCTGTCCTGTCCGGCCAAGGAGGCCGCCTATGAACACTCTCTGTCTGTCTTGTTCCGGCCAACGAGGCCGCCTATGAACTCTCTGTCTGTCCTGTTCCGGCCAGGGAGGCCGCCTATGAACTCTCTGTCTGTTCTGTTCCGGCCAAGGAGGTCGCCTATGAACTCTTTGTCTGTTCTGTTCTGGCCAAGGAGGCTGCCTATGAACTCTCTGTCTGTCTTGTTCCGGCCAAGGAGGCCGTCAATGAACTATCTGCTTGTTCTGTTCCGGCCAAGGAGGTCGTCTGGAACTCTTTGTCTGTCCTGTCACGGTTATGGAGGCTGTCTGTGAACTCACTGCTTGTCCTGTCACGGCTATAGAGGCCGTTTTTGAACTTTTGTCTTGTCCCGACCCAGCCAGGTAGGCTGCCCCTGACGCTCCGATTCTTGTCTAACCCCATGTTCTGTCTGTGTGGTCTGTCTTCATCTGCTCTCTCGTTGTTACAGTCTCACCGCCTTGGTCTCCGTATCGGTGTGGTAACCGGGGGGGTTTCTGTTCCCTCTGCTCCGCCGTGTGGTCCCCTGCTCCGCTGTGGTGGTCTACTGTCTGGTTTTGGTGGTCCTCTGCCCCGCCGTGGTGTCTACTGTCTGGTTCTGTTGGTCCTCTGCTCCGCCGTGGTGGTCCTCTGCCCCGCCATGGTGGTCTACTGTCTGGCTCTTGTGGTCTTCTGCTCCGCTCGTTGGGATCTTTGGTCCCGTCTGCTCTGCTGTGGTGGTCCTCAGCTCTGCCGGCTCTGCCTCAGTCCCTGGTCTTTCCTATCCTTGGACCTGGCCCTCCATCCCCCCCCCGTTCCACGTCCGCTCCACCACACTCCTGGATTTTACTGTTTTAGGAGCATCTGGAAGCCGCTCCTTGGTGGGGGCTCTGTCACGAATCCGGTCCATGTACTTCCGTTCAATCACCACCAGAGGTCACCCTTTCCATTACATTGACTCTCGCACTACACAAACTGTTGCATGTCACCCCGGACTACATATCCCATCATTTTTTGCACGATTTGCACACTGCCCTGATTACACTCATTGCACACAGCTGTTTCTAATCACCTCACTCACAATATAACACCCACTCTAACCACCTTTCTCTGCTGAGTATTGTTTAGTCTGTACCCTTTTCCGAGTCTCCGTGTTTTCCTTGTTTTTCCTTGCCTTGCCTGTTTTTGCGATTTCTGATCTTTGCCCTGTTTTCTTGGATTTCTCCCTCTCATCTCGCCCCTGTGATTCTGTCTGCCGATCGGTGGCCTACGCTAGCCCTAGGACTATTCTTGTGTCTTGCCCTCAATATACCTGTTTGCCATTGTTTGACCCTGCCTGTTTGCCACGTCTCTTTAATAAAAGATTGCAGATGGATCCACACGTCTCACGTCTCGCCAGCCCCGTTACAGAATGATGTGCATCTGACATTTCGAGTAGTTTACCAATCACACACAGAGCGTGCTGCATGATTTATTGTCTAATTTAAAACTCAAAATTCCAGGCATTCTAATTTGTAGATGGCAAAATGCTTCTGTATGCTTTTTATATTTATTTAGTTTAATATAGTTAACTTAATCTATATCACTCAAAGAGTACCGTTTTTCTGCAGATAGCAGCATGATAACCAATTTAATAATCATTTTATACAAGTTCAATAAAATTAGCAATAAGTGACTTACATTTTAGACATGATATTGCTTGTTTTTGCTTAATTTTGCTAACGAAAATAGATCCAAACAAAGATCACAGCACTGTTTGGCGTCTCTTTGGCATGTTGTTTTACTTATTGACTGATCACTTTTTTGACGAATTCGGCTGAATAATGCTTCTGTGATTCACATCATTAACACCGTCAAAAGCTTTGGTTCTGAATGAGCATCCGTTTGAAATGACATCGTGGTGAATCTCAATGATTTTACTGATTAACAATTCCACTTGCTGCCATCTACTGGCTGTTTTAATTTCACATTTCAACTATTTTTTTTCATGTTTTAAATAATTTCAAACATCAGTATTCAATGTTTTATTTGTAAAATATCAAAACATTATCTATCCCTCTGTAACTGCAAGTTAAATGCAGCCATGTCCCCTCGGAGATACATCAACTGTGTAAATTACGTCTAAATGCTATTTCGATGGCAGATTCCAGAAATGTTTTTCAAAAATTCTTACCCAAAGATCAAATAAAGAATGGTTAAAACTGAACAGTCTGCTACTCAGCTGTGTATGAACTGTTTTTTATATATACATTTATTTGCTTGCTTTTACATTTTGTCATTTACTTGTACTGTTACTTTCATACTTCTATTGTTCAATAGAAACTAGTTCATTGCCTTAAAGTGAAAGTATTGAACCTACACATAGAGCCTGATAAAAATGCTTAAGCCACTTAGCGGCTTTTGCTCTAAACTCTTCATTTTATTAATCTGTAACTGCAGGTTAAATCATTCCATGTCCCTCTGAGCTGCATTGAACAGTGTGTAAATGCATTTAAATGCCACTTCAGACGCAGATTCCAGAATTTTTTTCTTGTGTTGGAATGAAAGACACTAAGTACCGGATGTGCTTCTTACCCAAAAATGCAAAATGGAAGAAAGAGTTAAACCTGAACACAATATTGCGTACTCAAGCTGTGTATGAACATAATATATAGATATATATATATATATATAACAAATTTTTTGCTGCTTTTTTCATTTTGCCTTTTACTTGTACTTTTACTTTCAATACTTAAGTATGTTTAAGATTTTAAAAATACTTTTCGTACTTAAGTACAATAAATATCTTTTTTACTCAAGTAATATTCTAAACGTCTACCAAAGTCATTTTCATGGTAAGATATCTGTACTTTTACTTGAGTACGGCTTTCAGGTACTTTATACACCACTGTCTACTGTTCAGCAAGTTTGTTGATGTTTATTGATGAATTGGCCATAGTAGCAGAAGGCACAAGACGAGGGGCTGAAAGGCCCTATAAGAGCAGAGCACAGCAGAAGGAGAACTGAGAAAGTAGAGCACCATGGGAAAGCGCAACCCTAAAGGTCCGTGACCGGTTGGCACTAATCTTCAATGGGCTCGGCTGCTTTTACTAGCAGGTGCACTCTGAGGTGTTGGCTCGGCCCACTCCAACAGATGGAGGATGATGGATACAATGTGTGAGGATAAGGGTGACATCCTCCCCTACCCACAAGTCCCAGCGAGGAGGCTCGTGTGGAGTTGAGCCAGAACAGAAGTACAAGCCTGGGTTAGAATTAGGTCACGAAAGTACTACAAGGCTAGTGAAGAAGTTGTTTTCATGCTAATGAGAGCAGCTGGGACAAAAGGAAGGCCTGACAGTCTGTACATAAAGCCCATCAGTACTTGCTCTCGGGACCTTCGAATTTTTAACAATGCACTGACTATTTCTTTGGTCTAATTACAACACATCAGGTGGGCTTTGGAGTTAGAGACCTCCTGGAGATTTCACGGGGAAATGCATCATCTTTTGTTTGCTAGTGCATTTTATTTGTTTCTCTCTCTGTGGCATTAAATGTGTGTTTCATCCATATAGACTGAGTATAAGTTAATAAACAATATGATCTCATTAGTAATCGTAGGTATTTGTACGTGAAGTGTTGCTTTTCACACATATATTAAGTTTGCATAAACACTAATGTAAAGTGCATCTAAATATTGACAGCATCTAAAACAAACATTTTTTAACAGCTTCTATATACATTGTACATATAGATTATATTAAAAATCTAAACATATTTAATTAGAATTAATATTGTCACTATTATTCTTGTTATTATTATTATTATTTGCATTTATTTGATCATTATGAATTGTATAATGTTGAGAAGTGGCTCACTTCTCAAATATCTGTAAAATAGTAAAACAAAACAAAACAAATTAAAAAATTAAATTACAAATAGTATAAAAAATAATATATATTTTTAAAGCTGTACATATATAAAAGCTTGTTTTACATGCTGTCAATACATCTACTTACAACTTATCTTACATTTAATAATAAATAAAAAATCTGAGATTTCAGGTAAATAAACAAAGACAATTAAAGTACATACTGTACAATGCAGCAAATTTGTTTTGTGATCAGCTTCTAAGTGACAGACGTCAGTCCTGATATCCCAAGTATATCAGATTGGCTGGGTTCTGTCGCACCTCTTTGCCAAGATCCTTGTCATCTTTGACTAGATCGATTAAGTATCTCGTCACGTAGCGTGTCAGTTTTTTGGAGGTCAAATGATTCTCTTAACCACCCGGTAATCTGCAACATGCAGCTTTTCAAATTGGCGAAGTCAGACAAGTAAAGATTTTCAATTGAACTGTGCATCTCATTTTGTGCCCTGAGGGCAAACAATCTTTATTAGATGGCAGCAATTAGCATGCACATGTTTAATTAATTCTGTAAGAAGCTTTTGTGTCTGCACAACATCTCAAATCTGAAGGACTGAGACGGCTTTGTCTGAAATCTCGAGGACTGTGCGAGAATGTCAAGTCACACGCTAGCTAAACCTGTAAGATTTATAGTCACAAAGGATTTGAACTTGTCAAAATGTGGCAGTTACACAGTTTGTCACAATCGGATCTGCTCAAAGACACATTTCCTGATACTCATATCAAGAGACAGAAAAGACAGCAAATCTAAGAAAATTAATACATTGGTGGCACATTTGAGATGTAAACATGTTGGTAACAATTATCTGTAAATATATGCAATTATTATGTCTGTCCTATAAACCTATAGTTCTTAATTACATTATGTTTCTTCTTCAGGTCCAATTAATCTGAAGCACTTAGATGTAGATGACTTCAGCATCTGGTACCGTGCTAATTGCCTGCGTAAGAAGAAGAAAAAAAAAAAGTCCCTTGAGGTTTTTTTTTCCCAATATTTTCCAGCAACTAATGAGCTCATCTATAATTACAAATGTGAAAGTTGAGATTTACATGACACGAACATTGTCATTTTGTCTTAGTTTCAGCCCAGACATCACACAATTGAGAAAAAGGTGCAGTCAATAAGACAATAACTTGGCTATTAAAATGAGAGCAAGGCATTTTAATGGACAAGCTTTGACGGTGTTCTTTAAAACGGGAAGCCGACTAATGGATTAGAAGCCAAGAACTCTGGAGAAATCATCGATCTAAAAAATAAAGGAGGGTGCCTTGACAACTTTTCTTATTCTTTTCCATTTCTTCTTCCCTCTGAAAGAGTGTTTAAGACATACCTCAGTAGACGCTCAGATGAGAGACTTGATTATTGACAGGACTGGTCTTTACCCACGCTCGAAGATTAGATGCTCTTTATCACCTGCGGATTCAATTAAAAGTAAACAACTGATCCTTTGTGCTGCGGAGCTGTATGAGATGGATGCTCCCAGTCCCACCTGCTGTCTGAGTTTGTCGGTTCCAGACACGGTAGACATATATTTTCAGTGCGATAAAAAATAAAGGGATCATCAAGGATAGAGTAAATAACTTTTAGTGCTTGAGTGGTGCTGTAGGGGGTTCATCTCAAGATCGTTTCATCCATCTTAATCAATCAATCAAGGTCTGGCTGGTTAGAATGGCCCCTGCTGGTAGATGTTGTAATTACACCATCTAATATTCTAGTATCTTCGGTCGAATAATCAAGGGGTTTTCAAACCTTCCAAAAATAAATAAATAAATAATGACAGCTATAATTTCATGTATACAGACCCTTTATAAGTGTGAAAAATATTAAAGCTATTTGGCTTTTATGATCTTACTTTTGGTGGAAACCGTGATACATTTGTGTAGGATTCTTTTGATAGAAGAATGATAGCTCAAAAAGACAACATTTACTTGAAATAGAAATCTTTACATTAGATATGTCGTTACTGTCCCTTTTGATAAATTTAATGAATTCCTGCTGAATAAAATATTAATTTCTTAATAAATAAATAAATAAAACATGGTGAATGGTATTGTAAATGATACTGGTATTGTAAAAAAAAATGTTTTATATATTAATAAATGCAAACCTTTAACGAAAAATGTAACCCCTATCCAAAACTAAAATGAAACACGATGTATATCCTGACTGACATATATGCAACTATGCAGCCGTCTAGCCATAGTGAGAACTGATATCAACCATCAACATACTATTCACAATCCTTCACTTTAATAATGTCATCATATATCCAGAAATACCCATAACCATTGTCAGTCATCATCAGAGCACTGCCACATTCCCAAATAGTCTGTTCCTCTAAACACTTTAGCTGCAGATGGTGGGTTGCACTCAGGGTTATTGATCATCTTCTGATTAATTCACTGTTAATTATGATAAAGTATGAGAGACAGTCTGTTGTCACTCAAAATAAAGTGACAGGAGACCAAAGAGGTCAGCAGAAGCACTCATAATAAAGCAGCAGCTCCCCCATTACCACTGGGAAATGATCTTCACAAATAAGCCTGAAGTTAGACGCCAGTATAAATTAATACAATTAATTTCAACCTGAAAATATGCTTGGAGGAGGCATGCATGTTAGGCCGGTGGTAGATAGTCATTAGCAAGGATATTAAATATTCCAGGCAAACAGGAAGGCATCAAATTGAAAAGGAAACACAATCTGGTGGGCAAAAAGCAATGACTTCCTGGGACCTTTGGCAATGGCACAGACCTTCCTGATTAAGTGAATGTGCTCACAAACATCTGTAAATTCATTACATGTAGCGTAGAGAAAAGAAAAATCCTACTTCATCCTATATTGAATAGATTAAGTTTAGAAGGGTGGGAAAGAATCACTCGAGGCTTTTGCTTTAAACTGCATCCTGTTTCACTACTTGTCAGCATTACGCAATAATCTCATGACACCCTCATGAAAATGAAGGCTTATAAAATAAATCAATCAGCGTCTTCTGGATTCCTGCGGTTAGAAGTCTGCTCACTCATTTTCTATGGGTGTTTTCTGGGATGTATAAAATACTGTCAGCATTTCTATTGAACATGATCGGGCCCACTGAATTGGGAGGGAGCATAATTTAATACAGTAAGCCAAAAAAAAGCACAGTTAGTGTCACGAATCCGGTCCATGGACTTCTGTTCTTTCGCCACCAGAGGTCACTCTTCCATTACATTGACTCTCACACTACACAAACTGTTACACATCACTCTGGACTACATATCCCATCATCCATTGCACTGATTGCACACAGCTGTAAGCAATCTCACACTCACTATATTACACCCACTCAGATCTTTTTCAAACTGCCGAGTATTATTTAGCGTATATCACCGCTATAGCTGATAGCTACCTTACGGAGCCTGCTTAGTTCTTCGTCTTGCCTTGTCTGTTTTCTCGTGTTCTGATCTTTGCCTTGTATCTGGATTATCCCTCTAGTCTCACCCCTGTTGGATTACGTTCACCGTCGACTGACCCTCGCTTGTTTACTGGACTGCTCTTGTTTTGTCTTCTATATACCTGTTTGCCATTGCCTGATCCTCGCCTGTTTTGACCACGTCTTTTACAAAGCTTGCAAATGGATCCGTACGTCTCACGTCTTGTTTGCCCCGTAACAGACAGTTACGTTTATATCCCTACATATATTAGTTATCAGGGCTCCAGACTAACTATTTTTACTAGGAACACTGTAGCCCCTGACTGAAAATTTTTAGGAGCACAAGCAGAAAATTTAGGGGCACAACTTAAATCAGCCTGCAATGCAATCATTCACATATTTTCCCCATTTAACTGTATTACTGACAAATGCTTTGCTAATAAATAGACTTAACTCATAGAAATTACAATGTGCAGAATTATTTTTAATTTCAGAGAGATATGACAAATATATATGTGTATATATATATATATATGTGATTTGATAAAAGTACTTATATGAAACTGACCAACAACTTGACCAACAAGTGATTGTGTGATTTAGTCGCAAATTGAAGAAAAGTTTGTTTTTCATAGCACTCTGTGATGTTTTTTTTACTTCATAAACAGAAAAGAGCGAAACTGACAATCTGATTTCTTGATGATTTTATATTTTACAATAGTGATTTTATATAATTTCAAAATATAGAGGAAAATGTAGAAATGAATGACTAAAGAGCCAATAAGTGCTCCTCTGCTGCCATCTACAAGTTATAATGGTGATTTGCTGTATTTTTTAATTTTACATACGCATTTGTTCACCACAGTATATTTTGGTCATCCCATTGAAAAGAACATTCAAATTGGATCATTTAGGAGATTTAAAGTGCTGGAAACAGTTGTAGTCATTGAAAATTGCTTGAATTTCTTTCTCAAAAGGCTGTACAAACCCTGAAATTAATGATGTAATGCATTCGACTATTTCTACAACACCATGGTTACAGTTAGCGTTGCTGCTTCTGGTTTTCTACGTCAGCTCTGTTTGATCTGTTTATAACAGAGATTTCTGTGCAAAATTTTAATGCTTCTCATCTTGCAGCAACCCTTATTCATTTTGAGGCAAATTCAAATGCTTCTCACTGGATCTCGCAGCGCTGTGCTGTAACAGTAGCTATGTTTCCATCCACCTATTTTTATGAGCATTTTGGATTATCGCATAAAAACCGCTGGGTGGAAATGCCAAGATGCACATAAATTCTAAAAATGTGCATAAAAAACTTATGCAAACAATTGAGTATGATAAACTTTTTATCCGATAAGAAAAATTTCGCATAAACTACGATAAAAACACATTTACCGAATAAATAAATTCCACCACCATGCCACTGAAATGGCCAGGCACTTGGCGCTATAACGGGATAAATTGACTAACCAGCGGACTGATCTCGTTCACAGCGTTCTGAAATGCCTGAGGATAGTCTGTCGTCAAAGTATTTCTGTATATTTACTGTCTTACTGATTGCATTCCTAAAAAAATCCAACCAGCAGCTCCACCTCTAAAGCATTTATTGTGTTACGTCTGCACTCTCTGAAGCACAAGTACTTTATTACATTTGAAAATTATTAAATTCAGTGGCTTCTCCTATATCCTTAGTGATATTCAGTGCCACAGTTTACCAGGAAGTGACGATTTTGTTCTCTTTGACTCATTGGATGGAAACTTTGCTTTATTCGCAAATGTGTTGTGCGATATTCCAGTTTTGCGCATAAGTTAAATTCGCATCTTTGGATGGAAACATAGCTAGTGTCGCAACTTTAGTTCCCAAGTAAAGCAGTTCTGAGCTCAGACAAGTTTGATTGCGTCGTGGTCCGAGCTGTTAAACGGTCCGCGCTGTGCAGCTCAAACTGTAGCGGATTTTGTTTTCGTTATGCCTTCTCATATTCGACAGAACATTTCCTCATTTGTAAGTCGCTTTGGATAAAAGATTTTGCTAAATGTCTAATTAAATGAAAGGGGAACGGATTTGAAACAACGCGGTGGTTGCGCCAGTGCGACCGCACACAACATTTACTCGCACCGGCAGAAAAAATGGTCGCAAAATGAGAGCATTTGGTCGCAGCCTGTATCTCTGTTATGATGGAAAAAAAAAAAAATGGATATCAATAATTAAATGAATGAATGAATGGTTTGTCTATTACCTAGATTTCTAAACTAAATTAGAGTAAAGTAGATTCATCCCACTGAATCAAATATTTTGGAATCAGTTCAACAAAATGATTCGTTCAGTTTGAATCACTGATTGATTCAGTGGCTTTTCTGCTGCATGATTTGGCCACACTCTTAAAATGAAAGGTTCCAAAAAGGGGGCTTTAACAGCAACACGATTTTTGGTTCTCCAAAGAACCTTTAGTGAACAGTTCTTAAAATAACTAACTTTTAAGAGTGCAGTAGGGTGCATATTTTTGAGCAGTATTAGTGATTGTTTCAAAGATTCACTCAACAGATTTGTTCCAAAAAAGTCAAAACACCATGACAGCACTAATTCAAAATACAGATTTTCAAAATAAAATAAAATAAAATAAAACAATAAAAGGAAAATTGTCAAAAAATGCAGCAGCTAAAGTATATTTTGACATTGCTATTATCAATCATAAAGTCTATATTTCACTGTTTATTATAAGATCTCACTTCACATTCTTTCTTTCTCTTAAGAAAGTTGTGAAAATTGGAAGCAGTACTTGCCATCAACAAAAATCTGGAATCGGAATCTAACAGCCCACTGGCAAAGAATGTTTTTCAACAACATTACATGAAAATACTGTTATGAATGAAGAAACATAAACCTGAGGGCTGCAGGGAATGCAAAACACTTGCTCAGACATCTATTTTAGTTGAGATTACATTTTTAATAAAGCTAGCGTGCACCATTAATAATAAAGCACACTTAAATATTAATATACTGAATGAAAACCTTTACGTTGAGGTCTCTGAGGTCCTTTAGATGTACTACAAGAGGTTCTCCTCTAGGAGCGAAGCAGTGAAGTACAGTGCTTTGCTTTAGCTCAAGAGACCTTCTCGAGGTTGCCAGACTCTGCGTAGATGTTGTAAGATATATTCTACCTGTGACGGCCCTCATGAGAACAATAGCTCCAGGCATGTGTTTACAAGAGCAGGAGTAGAACTGCTGACTTCCTCTCAGAGAAGCTAGTTTCCCTGGTGACAGAGTAGTGTCTTTGAAATCAACATGTTCTACACCCACACCGCCCTTAGATAACTGACTATTTGTCACGGTCTGAAAAGAATGATTCCAAAATCCTTCAGGAAACATTCGTAAGTTATTTTCGCTGTTTGTGCATGTTTTTCTCCTTCCGTCATCTGTTTTTAAACATATTCAACATTTCCCATCTGAACGCAAGAGGTAGAAAGAGATACCTGGAGAGAATCATGCAATCAGTGGTGGCCCATGGTACAAGAATATCTGGATCCATTTGTTGTGTACAGCACGATAAAAGAGTGAATAGAAAGTAATCCCAAAACACACTTTCACTAGTCAACAGGAACTGTTCATTAAGTACCAGCAGAGCTAACATAATGATGCAACATGTAAAAACATTCAGATCTTAGTGCTGGAGTAGAATAACAATAACAACAACATTGTACATGCAATCCCAAAAAGGAACAATAAATAAATAATTAAAATAATGATATAGGAAAGAAAGAAAGAAAGAAAGAAAGAAAGAAAGTAGTAATAAGTAATATTAATTGTCACTGCACTGGCAACAAATTTTCAAGAAAAGTTCTATTGTGTGTACAAATACAAAATATTACACACAATTATTAATGAATGAGATCCATTACTTCTAATTTCACCTGCAAATTTTACATGGAGTAGGCATGGAGAGGCAAAGCAGGAAAAAGTAAATACATACATTTTCAAAAATGCCCATTTAATTGCAATTCAGTTTAATTGCCAGTTAAATATATTTTTTCTTAATATTTTTGGCCCCTCAAAACAAATTATAGGAGCCTTTAAAAATAATCTCTATTAATTGCTTGGAAGACTGCCTACAATTTAGCATGCTTTCGCCAATTTTTTATTGACAGATGAGGAAATGTTGACAGAGAGGTAGAGTGGGACCATACACGACATAAGCCAACAAAGAGCTTTTAGTTGAACCCAGTTCTACTACTAGTCATATAAAATTGCATACATATTTGATGAAAAAGAACTGGCATACATTCCTATGTTTACCATCCAGTGATCTAAAAGGGGCCAAAATGTGTAAAAGCCATAGTCTCAGTAGTGAATATTGCATCCACAGCCTCTATGGAAACATTCCCATTCATATCTCGTCTATTGCCAATTCTATTGTCATTGACACACAGCTACACCTCCCCAACCCCAGCCTCCATCCGCCCATGTTGAATCATTAAGTTCATTACCAGTCATTCCAGGAACTCTGCTCTGCATGAAAGTTTATTCAACCTAGCATTTCTGGGACAGACTGCTTGATGAGGCTATGCATACCCAACTGCTGTCCACATTATGAAACATTTGATTAAGTAAACATGCTGGAAGCCCAAAACACGTACTTCGTATCTCCAGCTGAATTTTTGCTTGGTTTTGAATATCTCCTGATTTTAAAGTTGTGCAAAAAATACAAACAGCACATTATTATAAGTTATGAGCGCTCCAGTTATTTGCAATGCAACCAGACAGGCTGGTGTAACAATGTGACCAGGGTGCGAACTACGGGGGAGCTCTTAATAAGACATGGGCTCCCCTGAAAACGGGATTTGTGAAATTTTGGGGGGTCTCAAAAAATATTGGCAATGTGTTATTTTGACGTGCAATTTCAGTTTTGTGTAATGTGATCATCGTGTATTATTATGTGTAGAATAGCAAAAATATCGTTCATTCATGCATGACGGTGATTTAAACCTAATTCACTTTAATAAAGATAACTATACATGCTATTCTTGTCATGAGCATCAAGGTGTGGGGGCGCTGCGGTGCAAATTCCACTCAAGTTTAGTACATGTTAACTCAAAGATTCGTAGAAAAAATATAAACGTTGGACTCTGTGGTCGATTCTGTGTTAAGGTAAGCATGTTATTCGCAATTATGTGTTGTGGCTGGGTTGTTATAGGTCGGCGTGACTCTCGATGTCTTAGGCCTAAATGAATGGAGGAATTATGGTATTCTTCTGTAGCATGACGACGAGTAACTTTAACCCCTTTGACGTGTACGATCACGTCATCAACCGCTGAATTTAAATCCGCTTTCGTGCTTTGGCTGGCGCAGAGCCAGATCGGATACGCTGAGCACTTGTCATATTATCACGAATATTCATTGTTTTCAACCATATAATACTTATTTTAGGTTTCAGACATTTAAATACACATAAGTACTAGCAAAACCATACTTTTACAGTTTGTAAAATGCACGCTGATGTTTATGGAAACGGCAACAACGATCCTTACAAATATAATCTGCCGACATGTGTTTATTGATATCATATAACTTACAGATTGTGTAGGTAATTATAAAGTTTACTCTGCTCTTCTCCCAGTTTGCCAGAGACCTACTTTAACGTGTTTTCGGGAGGAGAGGATGAATTTGCATGTTGTAAATCCCACAGCTCAGATTCAGTGCGAACTAACATGGCGGCGCCCATCACCCGGCATAGATCAACTAACACAGTCGACATAAGTGTTTAAACTACCAAACAGATTTAATTACACATATTTCAGAATCGGAATATCAGATATTTCATAATATAGTGAGCATGTTTGTGAATATTTTGTAATAAAACAGGAAAAACGAAATTAAAAGCAATCCATGTGTCACACAGATCTATTGTGGCTGCGGTGTGTCATGTGACAAGCATGACGCGTCACCATGGAAACAATAAGGCGTTACATTTTAAAATAACGGTCGCCTAAAAAAAACTCACTCTGGGGGCTCAGCTAGAATATTTTAATTTCACGTGCGAAAGGGTTAACCGTTGTTCATATGAACTCAGACAGCCTGATGCTTTGTTTATAGACTATTTGTGGGTGGCTGTTTGTTGTTTCACCTATCAATTCGTGTCGATAAAGTATAATAGGGTAAATCCTGTATAGTGATTTATCCTAAATAGTGTTTGCATAAAGCAAGTAGTGCATACACTTGTAGCTGTTATGTATCTTTGTAATTCATTGTAAGCCCCCTTTTGAAGCAAGCGCACGAACCCCAATGGTTGACTGAGCGAGTACGAGCCAGTCGTCGATGTAGTTGAGAATGCTATGGCTGTTTCTCTCGGGGCAACAGGGACAGCCCGGAGGGCAGGACCTCGTACTGATATGCTCGTCCTTCGGACGCGAACCACAGCAATGGTCTGTGGTGCAGAAGGGTCGACACATGAAGTGCGCTTCCTTCAGGTCGACCGCTGCAAACCAAACTCGGGGACGGATCGGAGGTCGGTCTGAGGCGGGGTCTGGTTGTGTGTAACACTGACCTGCGTTTGAGCAGAGGGTGTGCGTGGGTAGTCCGTTGGTTCGTCCTCCCGATCCGCCCGCTGCTGCTCACTGGCGAGAGAGGAGGGTGAGTGTGATATGCACTAGATTGTCCACTATCCCCCGTCCCCTCTGGGGACCCAGAATAGAGGAATTGCTCTTTGTCGAGTATTTGGGTACCACCGACCGAGAGGACAGTGGCGGAATAAGATGAAAGATTCTCCGCCCGGCCCTCCTCCGGGGGAGGGAGTGGTGTGCTCACCATCTCCTGAAGAGCACGTCCCTCAACCTCTGGGTCGCCCGTCCCCGGGCCACTTGCTCTCTCGCTTGCCACCAGGTTAGGCGGGGGCCTGGACGGGCGGGGCGGCCGCCCTGCGACCGGCTCCACGGCACAGCTTGCTGAGTCCGTGGGAGCGGGGCGTTGGCAGGGGGCCGGCCCACGGCGACGGCAGGATGTACTTGATGGCCTCAGTCTGCTTTGGTCAGAGGAGAACCGCTGGGCAAGTTCTCCATCGTGTCGCCGACAGGCCGGCCTGGGATACGGGGACGTTCAAGAATTGTGTCTTGTGTGTTTCGCGCATGTCAGCCAGTCACAGCCATAAATGGCGCTCCTGGAATCGCACAGCCAGAAACCGCGCCATAACTTTCGTCGCTCATACCGCGAGGTCCGCCGCGGTGCGGAGTTCTCTGCGAACTTCCGGGTCGTGACCACCCTCGTGCAAGTCCCTCAGTGCCTTGGCCTGGTGCACTTGCAATCACGCCGTAACGTGTAAGGCGGAGGCAGCTTCTCCAACAGTCGTATAGGCATCGCTGGCCAGTCGAATACCTACAGACCCGGGAGGGGAGGCACAGTTCTCCCTGCCGGTTGGAGGCAGTATTAGGACACAACTGCATCTCAACCGACCGCTCCACCGGGGGGACCTTTGTATAACCCCTAGCTGCACCACCGTCAAGGGTGTTGAGGGAGTAGGAACAAGCAGATCGGTTTCCGGCAGTAAAAGTGCCGTCCACGACCTGTTGAGCTCCTCATGCACCTCCGGGAAGAAAGGCACCGAGGCGGGGCGCTGAGAACCAGCGCGGACCACCCCGAGAACCAATCATGCAACCTTGAGGTCTTGGGACACGGTGGAAGTCTCCACTCGACCCCTACCCCTACGGCAGCCCGGGAAAGCGTTGCCATTATTTCTGGATCCGATTCAGGCATTGCTACAGTCCCTGAGGAGAGCAGCGCAACCGAATCTTCCTCTCCAGAAAGCTCTGGCTCACCCTCCGATGCAGCGATTGACATCCGGTCGTCGGGAGGAGCACCAACGGATACTGCTGGTATGCTCCTTGAGGGCCCAGCACGTTCCATTGGCAGTTCAACTGGCTGCGGAGTGCCTCAGACTGCCTGCGCTACTGCCTGAAGTAGCCCCCCCGGCTGCCGCCAAGAGGATAATTAGATCAAGGCAGAGGCAACGGAACTCCTCTCCCTTGAGGAAACGGAGCTTGGCCCGGGACTCCGAGATGATTTTCTTCCCGCAATGAGAAGATGACTCATCCACAAACGCCACCTCAGCGTGCTACATGCCCAGGCACGTGAGGCAGCGATCGTGACCATCACCCAGCGCCAGGTAACGACCGCATCCAGAATCGCCCGGGTGATACATTGTCTATAGCAAGACCCACATCGTCTTTACAAAGACATAACGTCAAGTTTGCCACGCAACGTCGTCTTTAAAAAGACGCACCCGAAATTGCTCTTTTAGCATGCTGAGGTGCACAGGGGAGATGATCATCTGCAACACAAACATGGGGTAGTGCAGCCTGATGTGTGCAACCCTCTCAACATGGGAAACCACCACCGCTGAAGCGCCGTACCGCCAACACGAAGAGCTCTCCAAGAGCGCGCTGAACTCATTCAGTCTTCTTCTCTCAGTAGAGTAGTCAGGAGCAGAACGATGTGATCGCTCGGCTCCGAAGCGAAAAGCTGAATATGCGCTGCATCTGCTGCCTACTTATACTCACGCTGTGATCAGCGGCAGCTGGATGCAATAATCGCATGCCAATGTGCATTGGCTCGTTTAGTTTACACTCGAAGTAGATTGGTCTCTCTAAGCGAGATCCCAATTTGTCAGTCATCCGACGTGACGTCGAGAGTGACCAACTGAAAGTGAACTGTATTCATACATACATATATAATGTATATTTCATAAAACATACCAAAGACCTCATTTGTTTTCACTGAAAGTGAACATTGCTTTCTTTAGGTGAACATTACATTCTCTGATCAATCTGTCAGTCACTCTACTTCAGTCTTTTATAAGCATATTTTAAAAGAAGGAAAATAAACTGCTTAATAAAACCATGGTTTAAAGCCTCCATAACAATCATGAGTGCATTTCACCATGACTTTGAGAGAATCAACTCTCTTTTCATCTATGTCAAGATTCTTAGAAAGAAAAACAAAATGCACCTTTATATCTTTAGATCCTAAAACGGCACATATCTGACGCTATAAATGACACCATAAATTGATTTTTCACAAAAATAAATTAAACTAAATTAAATGCTAGAAATTTAACTGAAATAGTTTAAAATCCCTTTTTAATTAAGCCAAATTTGACTTCCTATGTACTAACAATCACTTTTACTTAATGAAAACTTATTAGAGCCCACAGCTTTCTGACAAGAAGTTTGACATTGCAGTAGTGAGACACTATTCCCTGCACAGTTTGATAAAAAAAAAAAAAGAATCAAAAGGAAGGGGAGGCAACCAGGCCGAGACACTGAAACAACAGTAAATGATGCTTCAGGCTGACGCAGCCTATTTAAAGTGACTCAGATCAGACAATGAAAGACACGCAGAGCGGCTCTGCTACACACGAACAAGACCACACTCATCTATCTCCCTCCAACTGCCTCACTCCCAAAGCTAATATGTGTAGTGAATGCATTTCCACAAACAGTATTTATCCAGCCCAACTAAAAACCCAACTCTGCTGTACATTAATATGCATTATGATGCATTTTATAAAGGCATGTAATGGACCGACGATTTCATATAACTTTATATTCACAGAGCAAAGTCTGTTTTAAATAAATAAATAAATAAATACATCCTTAGCCCATACGTCTTCTTAAGACTAGGAGGCTATAAAGCACAGCCAAGTAACTGGAAAAAACCCAAGACTAATGCACTAAAGAGAAAGATGTCACGCACCCTTCACTATCCATTAGTTAACATGCAAAATGAATGAAATAGAAGGTGATATAATGCTCTGTGCCATCTTCCTGGAATTTGACTAAAAGAGGGGGAGAAAAAATGTTTTAGGCAAAGCCTTCAGACTAATTTGATGAAGTTTAATAGGGAGTGATGAGGTCTGTAGTCAGAGACCACCTCTTCATTGAGGATTAATAAACACAATTATGATTGGCACAGACTGCAGGGTAGACTCCTTTAACTTGCCAAGCAGAGCGGCTCTTAATTAATGCCGCAGATTTCATCTGATATGCACAATAAAGGACAATATATTGTAACAAGACTGAATGGACTGGAGTCTTTACCTTCATAATAGATTTTAAAGCCGTGCGCGCTCACGGCGAAGTCACTGGTGAGTCTCAGGGAGAATACAGACCCAGTGCTTGTGATAGGAGGTGGAATTTGGAAACCCGTTAACCTAAAGAGAGCAAATAGAGAAGAAATAAGCAGAAGTTAGAAAAAGAAGATCTTATACACACATCACCTAGCAGTTTTTCAGCACTCACTGTATGCATGATGTTCGTTTTGTGATTTTTGTGATACCGAAACATTGAAAACTGTGCCAAAATGATAATTTCTTGAGACTGGTGTGTCCCAGAAATTGCCTTAATAGTTTACCCAAAAATCATAATAAAAAACAAATCATCAATATACTAGACTATAACTATCTATACTATACTAATATAAATAATAATAATATAATATACTATAATTAATATAATATATATAAATAATATAATATACTATTATATAACACATTATTGTTCTTTTGAACATCTATTTATCAAAGAATCCTGGCGAAAAAAAATCCACAAAACATATAAAGCATCATATATAAACATTTAAAGAAACTTTTTTCCATTGATAATAATGAGAATATTTCTTAAGCATCAAATTGTAATAATATTTCACAGTCTTACTGTTTTTTATTGTATTTTTGATGCAACAAATGCAGCCTTGGATTAAAAGATATATATGTATTGTATATATTTCACTAACTCCAAACATTTATATTTGTAGTAGTGTATTTGTTTTGTAATACGTAGAAATAAAGGTTGGTCTCAACCCTACAATAAGTTTTATGTGGTGAAAGGCTTCAATTTTTTTTCAGTGACAAACTGATCTATACATAGATCTAACATAAGGCAATAGGCCAATAATTAAAAAAAGCTCAGTGATTATGACAACATGGCTAAAATATAGACAACATTGTGTGATACTAATTGGATATGGCAATGTTTAGTTAAATCTGAACCCGTCTTCTCAGAATGCTCATATCAATGCACATTATTTCTTGATGTAAAAGCATTGGGTTTCTTCCCTGCTTTATTTAAACTTCAGAATAATCCCCAGTGCTCATGTGTGCATGCAAAGAAGTCATTTCGTCAAACCACTCCTTGAGGGCATCGAGACATCATCAGCATTATGAGCCACCAGCACGCTACAGAACATGTATTTAGAGGCATTGACGAAACACACACTCTGCATAAGGAAATCATGTGTTAGCAGAGCTGCTGGTTTTGTTTTAATAATATTAACCTTTAAACTTGTCATAAACTTCAAAGACTGTTAGAGAATAGATTAAAAGACTCATGTTCCTAAATCTTACGTAAATTCACACATGACCCAATTGCTTCTTAACAAAGAATACTCTCTTTTTTTTCCTTCAAATTTTTAGCACACGTTATTAAAAAGGTAAAACAACAAACAGAACATAGTAAAAGCCTGGGAATAAAGCATTTTCCTTTTATGGGAAGGGACATATCGAGGCTAATGATTTAACAGTTTTGACGCAAACACAGCCAATCAGAAGATTTGAAGTGTAAATTACAGCTGTTCAATTTCAGATTGAAATGGAATAAACCTTTTTTTTTCTTGTTGCTGTATGCCGTTACACACAATGTTTATGTAATCTAAAGCAACTTATGAAAGAAAAAAAAAACTTTTATATGAAACACTAAGTACTGTGCATCTCCACCAAACTGCATCATGGGAAGTGAGGCATTAAATACTAAGTAAATCACCAGCCTGTGCTCTCTTGCCAAGGTCTCCCTGAATAAAGCCAACAATCTACTATTGTCTGAATTACTGCACATATTAACAGACACCTTATCATTGTTCTGGCAGGACAAAGGAAATTATTTGGATCTGTGAGGCTGGATGGCACAGAATCTCCCAGTACTGCCTTAATGTATGTGTATGAATTACGCTTTGGTGGACTTCACAGGATATTTGGACATCTTAAGTGAGACTCCAGTCCAAAACATAGGGAGAGCATATGCTCAGTGTTCTAGCTTGAAATCAAAGACCATTGAAACATCAAAAAGTTTGGTTATACTTAATACTACAGTACAAAGTTATAAACATTCTGTTACAGTCTTGGGGGTGAGTTAAGCTGCGGGACCGGGTTTTATAGGTTGTTGGAGATCAGTGGCGCTTGAGTTCTTTAAAAGGAACAACAGCTCCGTTCAGAGTCCATCCATCCCCAAGGGCTTCGCTAACTGCTTTTTTCGACTACTGCGTGAGTTGGAACAAATCTATCTCCTCACTCTGCCCACAGCCAAAACAGTCGGGAGCCTCCACTCTCTGCTGCTCGTTAGATGATCATCGGGGCTTAAATCGCTTGGACATTCTGCTTCTGGCCCGAGAACATGCAGCAAACTCCTCTGTCTTCAAGCTCCCAGCCACCAATCAGCTCACACTGCACACTTTAAAAGACACCATACTGACAGGGTCAAAAACCAGCCTGTCATTCGAGTTAGGATTAAAAGGACGGTTTAACTGAAAACTGTCCAGAAAATGAAAGATTCCTGTGTAGGCAATAGTGTTCCAGCATCAAACCTCTGACCTCAAGTGTTTCATATAATGCTCAAAGGCAATACAGAAACGGCAAAGACTTAAGTACTGTTTGGATGGGATTTAAACCTTTACAGAGATGATTGGAAACTCTAAAAGTTTATGCTGCTAATGTACGGTATAAATGTATATCAAAAAGTATTTCCAGAAGGATTTAGAAGGATTAATTAAACTGTTAATCTGTACCTTAGTAGATAATTCAGCTGTTAAGGTTTGTAGGAGAAAAACACCAATATTTCTTATTTGGTCGGCAATAAAAATCACTGACTAACCACTGTAAGTACTGGAATTTTCTTACGTCACCACATTAAAACAACTACCGTCCAAATAGAGCTTGTGAAACACAAATTTACCTTGTCTGAATAGAGCTTTAACATCCAGCCTAAATGGAAAGGCATAGGAAGTTTCCTTTAACTTTTCAAACACTTTTTGACATCTACACATATTTGTCTTGGAAGAACATTCACTATCCTAAATTATTCATAAACATAATGCCTTTCTCATTTTGAATGGAGAGGGCAGTCTATAATTCATTTTTATTTCTTATGTCAAATGAGTGCTTCCAACATGGTAGAAAATTACCAAGATCCCGTTTTACCATGAGGGGAAAAAAAAAAAAACACTTTGATCTACTGCTAGAAGAACATGAAACATTTCCGCAAAGACACCATTACACCCCTGCCTCTAATGTTGCTTTATTCCTAATGTGCATTCCCCTCCTTTTAATCCAGTAATTACATTTAGCCAAATATGCTCATTCATACCCATACTCATTTATTTCTATGATGAGATTTCTCTGTTTCTGTCTCTCTCTACCTTCTCTTTCTTTCTGTCTGTCTGTCTGTCTCATTAAGCACTTAAAGAGTGGTAAAGCTTTCTTACACAACACCTGGCGAGGAATAAAGAAAAACACTCAGCGTTGTCACAGTGGTAGTGCAGTGGGCAACTGTGGAAAAATGAGGTATTTTTACTGCTTAGGGTTTGATCTGCTCCAGTAGCATCTGTTTCAGGGTATTTGTTATATACAGTCAGAGTGTGAGCATATGAGCCGATAAAATCATGTTACTCTTCATTCATCTTAGAATTCATCTGTTCTAAGGACTTTCCTTAAATGGAGTGCAATATTCGAAGTCATAGATTCAAGTCAATTGATTTTTTTTTCCCTCGTTAAAAGTCCTTGAGTGTAAAAGGATAATGTGATTCCACGGGGAAGGTGCAGTTCCTCTGCTTATTTGATTGTTTTCATCTTGCCATGGTTACATACGATCACATCTGAGAGAGTAACACGTTAGGATGAGAGTAAAGACGGATGGGTTTAATAAAGATATTTAAACAGGGTTATGAGGTCTTGTACATTGCTCTGGGACCTCAACCACAAAACAAATGAACTTGATGAAGATGGAGATGTCAAGACAATTCATTTCTCTCACTGGAGAACTAGACACAGGTCAAATATCGAGACCATTTATTGGTTTTGTGGATCTTCAGAGTGTTCGACAAATTGAAACTGGACACCTTTGATGTCAGATGTGAGATTTTGAAAAGTGGGTAGAAAATGCTTTGCCATGTAGCATTACATTAATCTTCATCATTCTGAGACTTCTACAACAGTAAAATGATGGATACTATGACACATTACAAAACTTACACAATGATTCCTGTGAGAGGAATCTCAAATAACCTCCAAAATAGTACAGCCTTAATTATATTTATAATTAATAATCATCAATTTCAAAAAGGCAATAATGATTTTTATGTTATAGCTCATTACTGATAAACGGCTGATATTAAAATTATATAGGATTTTGTCTAATGTAAAAATAAATCATTAACTAAAGTCAGTTGTTTTACAATGTTACAATGCAATTAACTAATTTAACCTGCATAATAAAGCATGAATGATAAAACAAACAAATAAAATAAATAAATAAATAAAGTTGGTACTGCTGTTTAAGAGTGATGGTCCAAACAAACAAACAAACAAACAAACAAACCTTTAATTAGCCTATTTGGTGTTCTAAAAATAAAACACAACAATAACACACACTTGATATTCACTGTGAAATTCAACATATAATAGTAAATTATGCTTGCTTTTGAGAAATCATAAGTACAGTACAGTTGGCACAACAAAGATGGACACAATTGTGTATGAAAATACATATACACCCACACACTGAAATGTGTTGGCAGCTTCCTTTACTATACTAATGGTGTGAGTGTATTTACAAGGACATTATTTCCAAGAACATAATTTATATGCTAGCTATATGTCAAAAAGGATCAAATATATGAAATGTATGATATAGAAAATCACATATATGCAGCAATGGGAATAAAAAAGCAACCTATAACAGTGAGTATTTGATGACTGACCATACATTTACTTTTTGACATTTTTTAGACCCTATCATCTGGGACATTACTATTAAATCTAAATATTGGTGAAGGGGGCTTAGGGTTCAGGGAAGCTTTCAGCCAAATGAAAACACATGAAATCATGGTTCCCCATAAAAGATGTAATGCCTCTCATGTGGAAAAACTGTTCATAAATCTTCATTTGTCAAGATGGCTCTAGCAGATAGTCATTCATAACTTTGAGCTCACTTCTCTCAAAGGTCTGTGTCATATTGGAAGGCAATGGACTTAAGTTGAGAATTTATGCAATTGTCACAATTGTGAAAGTCAATAGAAGTAACCTGGGACGTTTCTTTGTAAGCAATTCTGTGTTTCTATAAATTAGAAAAACTCAAACTGACAGCTGTATAAAATTACAAACCAGGATAACGAAGCAATTTGGCAGTCTATAAAAAAAGTTTCCTCC
Organism: Sinocyclocheilus anophthalmus; assembly: GCA_018155175.1. Taxonomy (NCBI): domain Eukaryota; kingdom Metazoa; phylum Chordata; class Actinopteri; order Cypriniformes; family Cyprinidae; genus Sinocyclocheilus; species Sinocyclocheilus anophthalmus. The sequence goes on along the minus strand of JADLZN010001133.1, from coordinate 450,469 downwards.
AAAATGCAATTTTCAGAACGTTGTCTGATGTATTCAAATAATATAACAAAGAAAAAAAAAGGAACAGCTTCAAGAAACTGACTTGCCAGAAATACAGATCTGTCTAAACACCATAAAACCTTCACAAGTTCACTCCATATCAGCATCCCAGTCATTATTTACTCAAATTTTCGCTGGTTAAAGAGAGCGATATCTAATATTAGCTCATTTCTGTTCACTGACAATTATGTGAGCTCACGCTTTTATCGGTTAGCCATGAATCCTTTTTGTTGTTTAAAATGACCTCAAACAATAACATGCAAAGTCCCCAAAGAACTAACATGAGAAAAGTACAATAAGCCATGAGAGACTGAATTTTACAGTGAATCCATCACTAATGACGATTTGAATTTCGATTTGATTTCAAAATTTGAAAGTTACATCTATGAACTATTTCAACATGAGTTACACCTAGTTCATTTAAATTCATTTGTGGAATTACATTTGTCTGGCAATGACACAAGGTGTCATTTGTTAACATTAGTTAACTACCTTAACTTTCATGAATTGTAAAACTTTACAACATGATACAATTACATAAATTATTGTAATATTATCACAATATTAAGTTGACACCCTCAAGTAAGTTAACTCTCAATCCTTTACTTTAGTGGATCAGTTTCATTTCCTTTCCTCCGCGTAAAAATCAAGTTACAATTAACAAAGTTTAAATGCCTGAGCATATTTCTGAAAGTCTGCTAAGAAGAAATATTTTTTTAAACTTCAAGACATGTTCATTTTTTAAGTTTCAGTTCAAATTACAGGGCTCAAAAGGTTCTGCATAACAAGAATGACCCACACCAGTTAAGTTAAGAACCACTGCTTTCGATTTTAACTTTCAAACAGTTTCCCATCAGTAGAGTAAGTAAATGAGGACAAGACAAGCGTGTGGGCGAGCTGTACCTCGAGAGATTCATTCCCAATATCTGTGACCACTCAGCGAATCAAACACTGTATCTCCTACGCTTCGAAACAAATCGCAAAGTTGTGTGGCAAAATACGGCGGGCTACAGCACGCCCCAGCTGCTAATGCTGCAGCTCACTACCCCAGATTAAAACCCTTCTGTTCCATCTATATCTGCCCAGCCAGACGTACCACTAACACAGGCACTGCCTTATCAAAATCCACATTCCATCAGCACCATACTCTCCCTCCGTGGGGGGAAATTGCCTGCATTCCACCCCAGCTCCCCTCGTCCCCCCACCCCAAAGCAATCTGCTGCCGAGGACAGTTCCAGTCTCCCACTCAAGCAGACCCTGCTATTTATATGGAACCTTCTGTTCACTTACATGGACACGGATGCACTTGTCTGGCTAAAGAGCTTGGGATTTTATGAGGCAAATATTGTATTGTATGACAGAAGAGTGGGTTTCGCCTATGGCTGAAAGACATTTGTTATGCTACCTTTTTCAGTTGTTAAAGAACATAATCTTTATGCATGCAAACACTTTTGTTGGGGATTCTTAATTATTATAGGAACAGTTAGTGGTGTATAAAATACCTGAAAGCAATACTCAAGTAAAAGTACAGATATCTTACCAGAATATTACTTTGGTAGAAGTTGAAGTCACTGTTTAGAATATTACTTGAGTAAAAGTCTTAAGTATGTGATATTTATTGTACTTAAATACGAAAAGTATTTTTAAAATCTTAAACGTAAAGTAAATGCAAAATGGAAAAGAAGCAGATATTATATAACACAGCTTGGATTAGCATATGGGTTCGTTTTAACCTCTTTCTGTCCATTTTTGCGATTTTTTTGGTACGAAGCCCTTCATCCGGTACTTCCACATAGAAACATATTTCTGATCTGCCGCTGAAATAGCATTTAGATGTATTACACAGTTTATGTAGCCTTCTCAGAGGTGACATGGATGCATTTAACCGTGCCGTTACGATTAATACTGAAAAGAGTTTAGATGCACGCCTCTAATGCCTTGTTGAAAGTTTCTTTCTTCGAAATGAGCAATTTTTTTGCAGGCTCCGATGTTAGGTTCCGTGATTTCACTTGAATGGCAATGAATAGTTTCTTTTCTTTCCCATTAAAGCAAAATAACTGAACATAAACATAGGAGCCTAAGAAAAATGCTCATTTTAGAAGAAAATTTTAGATGGCAGTTAGAGGCTTTTGCATCTGATCTCTTCAAATAATGTTTTGTTTTTAACATAAAACTTTGAATACTGATATTTTAAATAATTTAAAACATGAAAAAAACGTCTAACTGTGAAATAAACTACCAGTGAGGTACCGCAATGACTGTTATGATTGAGTCATTTATTCAACCGATTCATTCAAACTACTGATTTATTCAGAAACAAAGCATTTGACTGTGTTGAGTGAATCACTGAATCATTTATTCAGCTGATTCGTTCAAAAAGCTGATTCATTCGATAAGTAAACACCGTCCTTTGCTCAGAGACGCAAAAACCTTGCTGTGATCTTTGTTTGGAACTAGATTCGTTGGTCAAAATTGAGCAAAACAGCAATAGGCTATTATGTCTAAAAGCTAAGTCCACTATTACTTTAAGAACTTGTATAACATGATTATTAATATGTTTCATGCTGATACCTGCAGAAAAAAGATGTTACTCTGTTGTGTGATACAGAAAAGTTAACAATTAAAATTATATAAATATAACAAGCAATACAGAAGCATGTTTTGTGGCACATCTCAATTTAAAATTCCCTGGAATTTTGAGTATTACTAGCCTCATAAATCAACGTGTGTGCACTCGGTGTGTGATTTGGTGATATAGCCTACTAGATAATGTCTGATCACACATCATTACAACAACACTTACCATATTATCTCAGACGATGCTGTATATCGCACACCCCAGACTCGACTTGAGTGGAAAATGAATCACCCGCGGTTGTGCGCGCACTTGTTTGCACATGAGCAAAGGTGTTTTTAGGAGTCTAACTTGAAAATGCCAGACCACTGGTTCGTCAAACCTGCTTTCCTGCAGTCCGTGTTCTTCTGACTTCTGACTATTTTGTAGTAAGTAACGAATATGCTTCGGGGAAATGTATCGGAGTAAATGTATACATTTTAATTAGGAAATGTAGTGGAGTAAAAGTAAAAGTTGGCTGAAATATAAAAACTCAAGTGAAGTACAGATACTCCCAAAATATACTTAAGTACTGTAACTAAGTATTATTACTTTGTTACATTACACCACTGGGAACAGTCTACTTAGAAATGGCCCTCATGTCATTCCAAATTACCATTTTCGACTTTGGATGCGTATATGAACTAACTGAGAGCTTGAGATTAATATTTTGGTCTGTTCCTTGCACAAAGTTAACATATGGCCCAAGAAGGTTACACTTTATTTTGATGGTGCCCTTTAGACAAGCGTTAGCAGATAGTCTACTAATACTCTAATGACTATTAATGACTATTAATTGACATGCAGTTGCAAAGTACTTGTCTAAAAGGGATCATTAAAATAAAGTGGTACCCTTCAAGAGACTTAGAGTATAGTATGATTCGTATGAACTACTTATATGATGCGTTAATGCTTTATTGTTTTTTTCCCCCTTAAGAAATGCCATCACTACCACAAGAGCTATATTTACCAGTTTCGTTGGTGGGGCCCCCCCGTTTTTTTTGTTTTCAAGTGACTTAATCACTAGAAATTAATAAATCATTGGAAAAACAATCAATAAATCAAATTTTAAAAATCTAAAAATAGATTAAAGAATCTTATATTTGACCATCAAAAATAATGTTTATCCCTGTAATGCTGCTTTTAAACAATCTGTATTATATTAAGTGCTATATAAATAAAGGTGACTTGACTTTAAATAAAAATGAAGATAAGCAAATTGAAAATGCAATACAATATAGAAAGAACCACTTCATAATCACAAATTAATTTTCTATTTCATTATTTCTATTTATTCAACTGATGAAGGATGAAGTATTTGAAGCTACGGTATTTTCGATTCGCTGTTTTGCAAGCTTATTAATTAACTGATTATTTTTTATTTTAAAATGGTAAAATCTTAAAACTATTCACATCTTGGTTACATAACTGACATATTCATTTTTTTAAATACATTTATCAATTCCCTCAGTTGATCTCAAATAATTATTTGGGCCCTCATTTAACAATTATTCTTCTTCAAAAAAACAAAAACAAAACAAAACAAAAACAAAAAAATGCATAGAGATTTGGAGCATTCGTTCATCTGTGAACTATTCCTTTAAATGCAGGTAATAAATTCCCAAGACTGCGTATTCTGAGGTAAGTGCCTTCAAAATATATTTAAAAAATTGTTGAGAAAAATAATATTTGCAGAATAACTTCAAAGGTTTATCACAGACCCTTTCAAAACATTGTGATGTTTGATCTCACTGTATTTTTGGCTTTGTATTAGCTCATCTTTGTTAAGTGGAGAGACCTGTCTACTCCCACTCAGTATGACTGACTTGATCTAGAATCAAATTGGAGGCAATCAAGCGGGGGAAGTTTTGATAACAAAGGCGACCTACGGTGCGGCTGAGGGGGAGGACATCGCACGTCATATGCTGTGTGGACTCATGGAAATAATTCAGACTGTTGAATAGCACTGTCACCCGGTCTACAAAAACACAACTCAGTCCTGACTTGTTAATCTGCAGAAGCGATCTGTGAGGGACAGCCAGACTATTCTATTCTATCTATCTATTCTCTGGTCAGCAAGCGGCAACCTATTCACTAAGCACTATATTCTACCAAGTAGCTCTCATTTGGTTAATTCACTCCCAATCCATTCTCTTAGCTGACCGTAGCTGGTACCTGATTTATGAATCTGGCCAGGATGAGAAGCGAGGCCACAGTTCCACATGCTGCTCTGTCATCTGGGTAAAGGTTAAAACAGGCCACGGGACCATCAGCCCTCTAGAAACGTGCTGACATGTCGTTCATTACAGCTGGCCTAGCTAGAAAGTCCATATGTCGGCAGACCTGGAGAATCATTGCAGTGACCAGAGGCATCATGCCCATTCAAAGTGCATTGATACAATCACACAAGCATGATTAAATCGTTCAGCGCGTCATATCATCAGCTGCTAAATAAATAAAATTCAAATCTGCGTTCGCTGGCTGGCACTGAGCCAGAGACAGACACGTTTTTACAGCACTGCGCATTATAACCAATCACACATTATTCTGTTGAGCTTATGAATGCAATGACCAATCAGAGGTGTTCAGATGAGTCATCACTAAAATGCCTGTGTTTTCTTCACTCGCTGGCTGTCTGAATACCTCTTTCTGGCAAATTCTCTCGTTAGAAACAACAAACTGCGGATGTGTGTATGAATCTGTAAGTAAGATATTCATTTCACAGTGTAAACAGCTTCAGTGATTTTAATGGGAGTTTTTGAGAAGGCTTGAATAGGCTGTCAGTGAAAATGTTCTTTGATAGTGTTAATGTTCTTTGCTCTCTTTCTGTACAATGAAAATGTTACATTAGCCTCCTTACAATGTTTTCTCACATTAACTTTCAATGTTAAATCCCATTAAATATAAGTCAGTCAATCTTACAAAAGTTATGGCATGACAGCCCATAGCTGTTACTTTTACTTAAGTACCCAGACAGGTTTATGTCTAGGTTAATCGACGACAATTATTAGGCTACTTTGACCATCGCCCACTATAGTTCAACTAACTAATCTATAAAGGTGAAAGTCGAGATATTTCATGATATAGGCCAAGTTAATGCGTATGGGATGTGTCGAATAAAAGGAAAAAACTAATAATACATGATACTATGTGCACTGCTGTGTGCACATTATACCCCACCCCCCCCCCCGACTAGTGTCCCCTCAAAAATAATGAGTGCATGACACCCCTGGCAGTGACCCACAAGCTAATGCACCTCAGTTCCTAATGCACAATCACACAATAATTAATAACAGCTATACTGTATGATGACAAATAAAATAGTCAGCTTCTGAGATACAACTTGGATCTGAGGTGAATCAGGAAGATATCTCAATGCAAAATATACTGCGAGTCAGATATTATCACAAATTACGTTTCTGAATGGTGTAAAATCCATCATTACTATCACTGACATTTATTATCAGGGCAAGATATTATTTTCTGTCACAAGTAATGGTGTCTTTTCCCAATTTGTTAGTGCACAGTTCTGCTCATTAACAGTTCAAAGACATAGAACAATTTCATTATTCATTCTCTTCTAAAAATGTAATAAAAATAAAAATTGAATGGGGTAATTTGTCTCTGAAAAAGAAACAGGTGAGAATACAAGTCAGAGATATAGTAATAATATATTATCTATATATATTATATCTACTTAAGAAGAAAGATGAATCAGAGACTACCATGTATAATATCAGCCTTACATTATGCAGGTATTTCATATACTGTACATGAATCATTTTGTAATTTCATTTTCTGTGTCTGTATATACATATGTGATAAATATTAGCTTCTTCAATTGATTTGCAATTCTTAGCCTAATAAATGACCAAAAACACACAAGTTACACTTTTCAGATGAAAGCTTGTTTAAGGATGTTATTATTGTGACCAGAAGAGAACAAAGTACTGTATTATTTCATTCAGAATTTAAAGTAATTCGGTGCCTTTCCTGAAAGCAAAGATAAAATACTGCACAAAGAGAGGGACTTGATATTTCTGGTTTGAATAAAGCTTTTAGGTTATTCCTGGGAACACTGACAAGATCTTCATATGTCATTTACTCACTGTTTTAAATAGCAGTTCCGGATCAAACCATCTTTCACTGATCTCTCTGAGCACATGCAAAACAAAGAGCATTTAAATAAACAACCCAAGGCCGAGAAAGAGAAGTTTGCTTCTACTAAACACAGTAACGCCAATGGAGAGAATACAAGCAAGATTATTACTGAGAAACAGATTCATTGTCTTGTTTGAATTACTTCACATTTTAATAACATTAAACATAGTGCAGCTCTCAGCTCTAAATAAGCTATGAACATAGGAATAATATTCCCAAGAGTGTTATAACTTTCAGCTACACAAACCACCATGTGCTCCTGACTGTGACTGTGACCAATTAAGTTCAGAGAAAGAAACTCTGCTAGATCCTCTGCCGAATGTCTTACATCTAATCTATAATCTGATGATTTTGACAGTGTTGTCTAACAACAATTGTTTTGACACACTTATAAAATATTGTAGTGGTTTCTAAACACATTCATTTATTAATACTTTTGCTATTACAATATTAATGAATATTTGTCCTATATAATATACATCACTTTTACATAATGTATATATGTATATTTTCAACTTATATTTTTACTGTCTCTCTTTTCTTTTTCTACACAAACACACACACACCGTCTACATTTAAGTACAAATTCTAATAAAGTATAAACTTATTTGCATGTGTATTTATAATTTATTCTTTTGAAGTCATGACATTTACAATTATTTTTCTTTTTTCTTTTTATTTTATGATGCAACAATGTCAAGGGAACAATGATAACCATGTTAAAGAAGTGGTAGTAAATGTAATAGTAATGAAAGCATAAAGATTTTTTTAAGTAAATACATCTTTATTTTGGCAGGGTTTGCTCTCAAACATCAGGTTTTACTCACACACAACTGACATGCAACTTGGAGGAACTACTCAGATATGACCTTTTCAGGGTTTTATTTATTTGTTTTTTAACAAACCTTATGGCTACAGGTGTACCACATCTTTTAGAATTATGAGAAAAATGGGTCTGTTGGTCAAATGCTGTTCCCTTTTAGTCGGTCACTCTCGACGTCATGTCGGAGGACCGACGAAATTGGGAACGATCAAAAGGGGCGCTTAGAGGGGACCCATCTACTACGATCGCGGCTGTGATCACAGCGTTCTGCTTCCTGACTACTACCTACAATGATTGTCAGTGAAAGCCAACGTGACGCGTTATTTCCACATCGTCTAACACTGTCAGTGTTAGGATCTGCTCTCTGTAGTCGAGATGGGGAGTGTGACGCGCATTCATCGGTTACTGTGGTGTTCTCCGTGTCGAGCGTCGTTGGCAGCAAGGCGAACGGGAGGATCGCGACTAACCAGCGGTGTGTGGGCATGGTGTGGTAGCAGGTCTAGTAGATCATCTGCCCCGGTTGCAGCCTCAGCACGCTAAAGAGCTTTTTCCCGAAAAGAGTCCAGCATTGTCCAGGACTGCGGAGGAATACGTACTGTCTATTTAAGACCGACGTTGCTATGGCAAAGTCTTGGAGGCGGCTTGAGAAATGATGTACTTTGTAAGACGATGTGGGTCTTAGCTATTAGGACAACGTATCACCCGGCATCTGGATGCGGTTCGTTACCGGGCGCTGGGTTATGTTCACCTAGAGCGCTGCCGGTCTCGTGTCCTGGGCCTGAACACTCTGAGATGGCTTTCTGTGGATGCTCATGCTAAGTTCCCATTTCGGGGGTATGACCATTTCGGAGTGCTGACCGGATCCCGTCCTGCGAACGGGAGTTCGTGAGGTGCCCGTGGCAGCTGGAGTGCCCGGACATCTTGTGGTTTCCCGCTGGTATGGTCAACCTAGGGGAAAAGCAAAGTGTCCGTGTGATTTCTGCGTTGTGGTTGGGGCGGACTGGTCCATTTTGGCGGAGTGGGGGGTTGAGGGGAAAGGTAATTACCACAATGTAGAGAAAGGTGATGCCCAAGCCACGGGCAGCCGGGGCACTTCAACAAGGCCAGGGTGTGAGCGTACTCACAGTAACAAGCGAGGGCGGATCCGTCTGGGGGGGGTTACCACCTTTTCTAAGTCGGGGACACTGGAGCTCCCAACCACACGATCGGGAGAATGATACTTTATGCCTGCCAAGGGCGCGGTTGGGGTGAGATGCGCAGAGGCAATTCAATCGGGGAAGGTAAGATAAAATGTACGTGGACCGAGAGCGTTCCTAACAACAATCGCGGGTGGTAAAACGCGTGCACAAAGGCCGGTGAGTCGAAGAAACCAAAAAATCATGGGGTCTTAAAAGGCTTCCCGGGGACAAACGCAGTAGGGTTGGGGAAACTCGAGTGAACACGTGTGGTCCCACCGTGTCCCCGGTGAGACCTCAAGGGTTGGCACGATTGTTCTCGGGGGTGGAAAGGTGTCCCGCTGGTCTCGCGCCCCACGCCTCGGTGCCTTTCGTTCCCGGGGGAAAAGACTGGCATGAGGAGCCCAAGAGCTGAAAATCTTAAAGGATGGCCCAGGTTTTGTACTGCCAAAAAAGGACTGATTCTGGGATGCCCGCGGACGAAAAACACCAGCGCACCACAAACCTCGATGGTATAAGGCAGCTATATGAGGTATCTGAAGTTCCCCCCGGTGGAGAGTCGGAAATCGGAGGAGGATTGCGTGCAGTTGTGTCTCCTAGCAACACGGCCACGGGGAGGGGACAGGTCAACTGGCAGGGAGAACCGTGCCTCCCCTCCCAAGTCTGTAGGTACTCGACTGGCCAGCGAAGCCTATACGACCCGTGGAGAAGCTGCCTCCGCCTTACACACTACGACGTGATTGCAAGTGCACCAGGCCAAGGCACTGAGGGACTTGCACGAGGGTTGTCACGACCCAGAAGTTCGCAGAGAACTCCGCACCGCGGCGGGCCTCGCGCTATGAGCGACGAAGGTTATGGCGTGGTCTCTGGGTTGTGCGATGTCCACTAGGGTGGTCCGGGAGCGCCATTCTGGCTGTGGCCTCTGGCGGTGACATCTTGCGACGGATACGTAGCAGACGCGATCTGACGCCGCCACCGTGTGGTCCCAGGCCGTACCTGTCGGCGAACACGTGGAGAACGTACCCAGGCTGTTAATCTCGACGCTAGACCAAGCAGACGGGGGCCTCCAGTCACCATGGGTCGGGAAGGGGCGCCGGAGGGGTGGCATAGGCAGCCCCGGCCACCAGCATGGCGCACCACAACTAAGCAAAGTCCCTGGGTTTCCTCCAGGCAAGCTGTTCCAGTGGAGCCTTCGCAGATTGCAGCCGCAGCCTGCAACGCGCCGTGCCAATGGCCGGGACGCCGCCAAAGCCTGTTGGCAAGCGAGAGAGCAAGAAGTGCCCTGAGGATAAAAAAAAACAACGGGTGACCCGAGGTTATGGATGTGCTCTTCAGGAGAGTTGTCACGCACACCAACTGGTACCGCTCCGCAAGCCGGACTAGGATGGGCAGGCAGTAAGGAATCGTTTTTCCACCAATGAGCGGGCGGGGGCGGAAATAGCGAATAGACGGTCTGTGGAATGTGTAAGGGGCGGAACGAAGAGCAAATTCTCGACAAAGAATAAATTCCTCTATTTCTGGGTCCCCTGAGGGGATGGGGGGTTGTGGATGATCCAGTGTCGTATCACACTCACCCTACTCTCTCGCCAGTGAGTAGCAGTGGGCGGATCGGGAGGATGAATCAACGGACTACCCACGCACCCTCTGCCCGAACGCAGGTCAGTGTTACACACACACCAGACCCCGCCTCGGACCGGCTACGAGACACCAAGGCCGGGTCCCTGCGTTTTTCCGCGCAGCCCCACTGCGGGTACGCCTGTAGTTACGTTGATGCCACTAGCGCGGTGTCTGGGATCCTGGCTTGAGCTACCCAGCCCATCTCGATGGCTCCTTCGAACCATCAGGACATACTCGGCTTTGCTATTGTCCTAGTCGCCCGTCGTCCCACCCCCCCCCCCAAGTTCAGTGTCATCCGCTTCACAACAGTGAAGGCGGCCGATGGTCCTGTCTTGCGGGCGGAGGTTGCAGTCCTACTGGCAAAGGATGCGATATGGGCTGGAGGGACCGGCTCTTGAAGACAGGGTTTACATCTCCTACTTCATTTACCCAAAGCGGTGGGTTACTCCCAATCGTAAGGTATACGCACTATTACGTGAGAGTCAGAATTCTGACACGGACCGGGCCCTTCACCGGTTACCGTTCAATATGTTGACTCAGGAACGCATCTTCGGGTGCATCCTTCCCCGAGATTGGTTTGCAGCAGTCGATTTGAAGGACGCGTACTTCATGTGTCGACCCTTCCGCGCCACAGACCATTGCTGTGGTTCGCGTCCGAAGGACGATCATATCAGTATGAGGTCCTGCCCTCCGTGCTGTCCCTGTTGCCCCGTGTCCGTCAGTCATTTTCGAGTACCCTTGAGAGAACAGAGCGCTATCGCAGTCTCAACTACCTCGACTAAGCAGTCTACTGATGACAAGGTCCGCGGGTTCACTATTGGCCTTCCGGACCTGTTCCCCAGACTAATGCGCCTCGCGACAGCCCTCCTGCTGAGTCCTCTAAGGAAGGATGTTACTGACTCAGAGACGGGGCACCGAGAGCCCTGCACCTTCGTCCAAACAGGGCGTCGAAACTTCAGGTGGTCACGAGGGGGGTGGTCCCGGGGCGGACGCCGCGGTTCTGAGTGGCCTACCCCAAGATGTAGTTGACACCATCACTTCCGGATGGGGGGGGGGGGTGTGGCACTTCACGCGAGCGCCTACGCTTGAAGTGGAACTGTTCGTTGAGTGGTGTTGTTCTCGCCGAGAAGACCCCCGAATATGCCCGATCGGAGTTGTGCTGTCCTCTTTGCAGCAAAGGGTTGGAACGAAGGCTGTCTCCCTCCACCCTCAAAGTATATGTTGCTGCAATCGCTGCTAACCACGACCCGTAGAAGGAGGTCGTTGGGGAAGCATGACTTGGTCGTCAGGTTCCTTAGGGGGGCAAGAAAGTTAAATCCTCCACGGCCCCCCTCTATTCCCATGTGGGACCTGACTCTGGTGCTTACGGCACTACAGCAGAGCCCATTTGAGCCTTTTTTCAGGCGGTTGAGTTGAAGTTCCTTTTCGATGAAGACGTTGCTCCTGCTGGCATTGGCCTCCATCGAGAGGGTAGGGGACCTGCACACATTTTTTCGGTCGACGATTCGTGCCTAGAGTTCTGGCCGGCTGATTCCCAGGTAACCCTGTGGCCCCGGCCCGGCTACGTGCCCAAGGTTCCCGCTACTCCCTTCAGGATCAGGTGGTGAACCTCCAAGCGCAGCCCTCGGAGGAGGCAGACCCAGCCCTAGTTTTACACTGTCCCGTCCGAGCCTTAAGGTGCTAAGTAGACCAGACGCAAAGCTTCAGGACCTCAGAACAGCTCTTTGTCTGTCACGGAGGCCGGCAGAAGGGGAATTCCGTCTCTAAGCAGAGGATGGCCCACTTGATTGTGGATGCCATCACCCTGGCTTTTCAGGCACAGTGTTTGCCCTGCCCGTTCAGGTTGCGAGCTCCCTCAACTAGAGGTGTTGCATCCTCCTGGGGTCTTCTGTCTTCTTGTCGCCTCGCTGTACATAGATCTGTAGGGCTTCGGGCTGGGCACCGCCTGAACACATTCGCTAAAGAGAGAGAATTTCCCCCCCCCTATAAGGCCTATCTGTGTGTGGATGGGCCGGTTAGCCTCCGGTGGTGCGCAGTCGCACTCAAACAGTGTTACGAAGACCTGGAGTAGGCCCCTGAGTGAGGTGTGGGGGGCTGGTGCTTGAGAGCCTTCTGCTGGCACCTGCTTGCAAAACAAAACCACATCCAGAGAGTCCATACAGTAACCCTTTTTAGAAATTGAGATGGAGGAAGAGCGAAGGAGGAAGGGGTTACGCCTCCTGTCACCCTCGTCAGCCAAGAAAACTTGAGCGAGCGGTCAGCCGGCGCACAGGGCCTTCACATGAGGACGGAGCCAAGGTCGGTCCACGGGCTTAATCGCGTCGAGTAACCGTGTTAGAAAGAGGGCTTGTTCCTATGTCGAAGACCTAGTGTGGATACTCCAAATGATTGAAAGGTCGCACGTCAGGAGAGAAGCCTTGCTACAGGCCCAGTTTTGTTCGCCGGGTATTCAACTTCTGCCATTTTCCAAGAGGGTTCAATCCTCCATTCTTCCACGATCAATGGCACCTTACGTAAGGTGTCCATAATGTGTATTTGCTAGGTCCGTGGGGTAACGCGGCGAAGATGCACTGTCGGGAAGGTTCAAGCTTCCCGGAACGTGACGCCGCGTAAGTTGCGCACAGAAGTGCTCTAAATGTACGGATGACACTACGTGAATAGTTGGTCCCATGTTATATAAACCGGTCTCCTCGTCAATGGAAGTTAGTCGTGTACGACTAGGAGGTGTTGCGCCAGCTACGTGTACCATTGTCCTCTTGTGAGATAAACACAGGGCCGGTCACGCCCAAAAGATGGGAGGCGGCAGTTGCTCCGCGCGTACACATCGAACTAAGTAGAAGCTCATAGGCTAGTGTGCCGCTGTTATGGATAACAAGGAGGATGCCCGAAATAGTCGCGTCCCCTCGCGATAGTCGTGCACGGCGTCTACGAGTGACCGACGCTGATGGAAGGAACGTCTGCGGTTCCCGGTATGACTGCCGTCCTCGGGGCTCCCTGAAGGAGGAACGGAGACGTCACGTCCCGTCGCAAACAGCTCCTGTACAGCACGGGCGAGTGACGCGCGGAGAACAGAAGGGGAAGAAGAGAGGGAGGAGGAGAAGAAGGAGATAGGTCAGATGGGGGTCACCGCTCGGGCTCCTCACGAAAACCGAATAGCCTGCACCTGCTGCCTCGTCTACTCCTGCCTGTGATCCAGCAGCACTGTGATGGCCCTAGATCCTCAGCTTGACCCAATGTTCAAGTTGGGCTCTTTTAGTTTTACACTCGAAGTCATTGTTCCCTCTAAGATAGCGATAGTTCCCATCTTTCGTCTGTGCCTCACGACGTGAACGTCTCCGTTCCCTCCTTCAGGGAACGAGAAGCTCACGTTCGGACGACCGACGAAATGTTGGATATCTCTTCTACCCGTTTGAGTGTAGAACAAGAGTGAACCTGGGCGGGTTACCACAACGAGGCTATAGATCTAGCGAAGTTTCGGTGGGGGGTTTTGTTCGCCCAATCAGAGAAGAAGCACCACAGAGCAGCCCATGACGTTAAAAAAGGCGTTGGAGCACGAGTAGTGAAACACCACTGAGGCCAGAAGGGAGCCAACAGAGGATGCGGGACCACACGCTAGTATGAATGAAACAATAATTAAAACATCACTATGAGACGTGGTGAAAGAAAAAAATCATGAAGATGCACACGGCCGTAGGATGGGGCCGGTGTGATACCAAGTGTGCTCCACTATCCGGCGTGGGCCTCCTCTGCTGTGGACGGCTGCCCCTTCTGCGCCTCCGTAACAGACAAAGACTGGTTCTGAGGTCAGCTTTGCGTCGTCTATGTAGCACCTTAGGCTCGGACGGGACCAGCGATAAAGAACTAGGGCTGGTCTGCCTCCTTCATGGAACGAGGGTTACATCGTAACCGGACGTTCTTTTCTTGATCATGCAGGGTCTGTTTTCCATCTAATGCATGATAAGAAAATCGGAGATTGTAGAGGTATAAAAGTCCCTTAGCCACACTCTATTCAAATAGTGCAATTAGCCTCTGTCCTGGATATAAAGGAGAGTGTGGCTCCAGCACTTTGGACTTAGTTTTCTTAGTTGCTCTGCAATATTAACCTCGTCTCACTCTTCTGAATCACTCCTCTCTCCTTTCTCTTGCCAAATATTCCATGGCATCCACATGGAGTACTGAGCCCAAAAGCCCCCACGGCCGTTCACTTCAAAGACCCTGGGTCAATATGGACTATAGAATGAATATCTGATTTTCCACCTCACAGGCAATTAGTTTCACATTCTGACCAAAAACTCTTTCCAGTCATAATCCTGCAATGCCTAAAGCATGATTGCTTTTTCATAGGAGACTGTTTTTCGCTTCCTTTGAAAAGGCTGTTCCCGTCTTCACCTGGAGCGGTGGCTCGGCCGCATATGACATGCACAATTAACAATTAAAAAAGATTATGTAAAAGCCAGAATAAATTTTGTCAAAACAATTCATATAAATGTAATGAAATTAATTCCTATAAAATGTTACAAACCAACATGCTACAACCTGCCCTGACCTGATAAAAATATCTAAAAATAAAAATTTAAAAAAAATTTTATCTATTCTATAAAATATCGAATTAAATACATAATCATTATACAATACCATTCAAAACTTTGGAGTAATATTTTTTTGGAAGAAGTATTTTATGCTCGCCAAGGCTACATTGATTTGATCAAAAACACAGTAAAAACAATATTGTGTAATATTATTACAGTTTAAAATAACTGTTTCCTGTGATGCATGAAACATTTCTTATTATCAATTTTGACAACAGTTGTGCTTCTTCTTTTTTTCCCCCAATATTCTTTGATGAATAACAAACAAAAGAAAAGCATTTATTTGATATAGAATGCTTTTCTTTACTCTCACTTTAGATCAATTTAATTCAGTGTCATTGAATAACAGTATTAACTTCTTAAAAACTTTTTTTTTAACAGTAGTATATAGTTAATTGTAATATTGCATGATGTATGTCAATGTGGCTGTATTGTTCAGTTGTTTTCTCCATAGTTATAGCAAAAACATCATGATATTTTAAATTCTGGCTAGGACATAATTCCAAAAAACAAACAAAATAAACCATTCGTGGAATTGGACTTTTGACTTAAAACCTTATAGTTGCTGAGATGCCTGGGTCTTCCCTATGCATTTTGTTACATTCAAGTAGACGCAGGTACTCCAGAATCAAGTAAATGCTGTTTGGCATTCAGACTGTAATTGAAACCCACCGCATTTGCTGCCATCTGCACGGACGGCCTTTTCAGAGGTTTTTTTTTCTTCAGGGTAAGGGGACTTGGGTCGAAAGGGTGGAAGGAAATAGAAGCTAAAATAATCATTCTATCACTCTCTTGGTAAGGATTGGCATTTGGCTGATGGGATGAACATTAATGAGAGCACTACTGAATATTTAATGCCACTGCCATTCAGCTCTAATGTGTGCGTGACTGCACTCATTTGCTGGAAATGTGAGAAATTTATCAAACCGTGCCTACATAGTCATTTGTTTTCTGAACTATTCTAGGCAGGAATAACCTGGAGTGCAGACTAACCCTTATGACAGCCTGGATGCTGCAGAGATATATGGCACAACACTGTAAACTGAAAAAATGTTCATTCATATGTACATAAAGTATCTGTCCTTGCATGACAAACGATTATGATTGTGTGCATGTGAAGGGTTGTATGCTTTGTGTGCATTAGCTTATGATTCATATTACGAAAACTGTTGTCATTCCAATTTTCATAACTCTCACTTGCATAATAACTTGCTGACATGTGCACAGACATTTTTCTTTTAATTAACATCAAGATTAAAATCTACATGGATATATATAGGACCATTTTAAATGGATATGCAAGTAAAATCTTCCTTGTAGTATCTCAAGTATATAGTATATGGGTATAGTATAATATGTAGTATGTATAATAATTATAAACATAAAAAAAAAAACTTTAAATGAGGTATAGCATGACGAAACGCAGTCAACTGGCCAGACATGTCAAATTTCCTAAAGTATTTTTATGCCAACATCCCAAATACATACGAAATATCACCTGATAAGACTTTTAGACTGAATTTATCTGCTCATAAAGACAAACACACTTTGTGTCATTAGAGAGTCAACACACCAGCTCATTATGATTCACATCATTAAGATGCTAATTTCCTAACTGAGTACAAATATGAAAATGCCACTGTCATTTGCATTTAATCTGGAAAACGTATATAGTATTTGTTTGCAATCTGAAAGGGAGGATGGAGGAGGAGGGGAAAACTATTTATATGCCCTTCTATTTTTATTTTTTTTATAAAACAGGTTACGTTTTCAGGCTTGGTCATGCGGAAGACTGAATTAGCCAAGACAATGAGCTCAACTAATTAATCTGAGCAATCTCTCATCAACTATTTACCTCAGCACACTCCCAGTAGCCTATTCAATGAACCCTGGGAGTCAGCCAATTGTGGCCACTGGAGGATGATATTTGGAGGAATGCTATCTCTGTGGCACAGCGAGTGTTTTACAAGACCTACAGAACAGCAGCGCTGAAACTGATGAAGGGTATCGGTATCTGCTGCGCAAGGCCCCACTGAGAGGATACAGAGGGGTCTAAATTTAAAAACATAATGGTGGAGGGATGTGTTCAGTCAGTCTCATGCTGAACTCTTCCTATGTCTTGGCAAGACACTATAGGCAATAGATTTTTATAGATTTTCATAGATTTTTTTTCTCATGCACGGTGCCAGAAATCTCCACTTCAACAGCACTTAAATGCACCAAACTTTTTTCAGTTTTATTCCCATCTATATTCTGAAGGTCTTTACAGAGGGGTTTGTTAAAGGAATAGTTCACCCAAAATGAAAAATTTGCTGAAATTTATTCAAACCTTAGCCACCCGATGTAATGTGTTCTTCCATCCGAAGGACAGAAAAAAAACGATTTGGAAAATTAACATAACATCACTTTCTTAAAATGTTCCTCTGCAGTGAAATGGTGCCGTCAGAATGGAGAAATTCAACATCTAATAAAAAACATCCCAATAATCTATGTCGACTCCAGTTAATCAATGTCTTGTGAAGCAAAAAGCTTTGTGCTTGTAATAAACAAATCCATTTTTAAAGACGTTTTTAACTTCAAATTATTTTAAATTATTGCTCTTGCTAAAAGGATGAGTCCATTATATTGCATTCTCAAGAGAAAAAGTAATCTTGTCTGAATCAGGAAAGAAATATACACAGATCAAGCACTGTTTACAAGCAAAAACAGTCCAAAACAGTTCTAAACAAAAATGTCAGTAGATTTTGATGTAAAAGGACACTTGTCGATTATTGTGATGTTTTTATCAGCTGTTTGGACTCTCATTCTGACGGCACCCATTCACTGCAGTGGATCCAAGTGATGATCCAAGTGATGTAATGCTGAATTCTGTTCCGATGATGGATGGCCCGAAGGGTGGTAAGTTTTCGTTTTTTGGGTGAACTGTTCCTTTAATATATCTTTTGTCTGATTTATTTAACATTTTATTCCCATTTTTCCCTGTGCTTTTTTTCTGATTTATGGATTTGCTTATTTAAACATAATATTTCAGTAAACCTGTTATACAAAACAATTGTCCTAAAGTCATGTGCTTAATAGATATTAATCAATATCTATTAGTTAAAATTTGTACCCTGGTCACCTGTAGAGCCTTGCCTTAAGTGGGGTTATTGCTAGTCTTCAGAGTCTAATAGAAATGTAGCTTTCACAGAAGGCTTGAATTCTGGGAATTGCTTAATCAATGTGACTGACTGGACTATTGCAACTTTAAAATACACTTTAAGAACCCAGCTGATCGGGCAACATTCGGGTAAACATTCATTTTTGCTCTTGTCACATTTAACTGACCCGAATAAATTCCTACTGACTTTATGAACTTTGTAAAGTGACCACCGTGCTCTGATATAAACATACCCTTGCGCTACATCACCCAACCAAAATGAGTACCATCAGAGATGTTAAACCTAGCCTAGGCTCTTTCCTCACAGATCCTGAGACAGCCTTTTTGAGCCAGAGCCCTTTGGCTTGCTGGGAAGCTCAGATCCCTGATCACAAAGAATGCTTTCTTCCTTCTCTTGGTGGCCTCTCCCACCCGCTCACATGCGGCAACTGCACCAGAGGACAAAACGTTCACCTACTGAATAAATAAAGAGAGAAACAGGAGAAAAAAAAAACTTGGCATGGAGTCAGCTGGGTGGGGAGAAAGATAAGAGAGACAAAAATTTGCAAGGGCGTCAGAAGGAAAAGCCCTCTTGCCTCCTCATACAGATAGAGCCGGCTGCTGCCTTGTTTATGAAAAGAAAAAAATAAAGACGACTGCATTTCTGAATGAAGACATGCTTCTGTCTCTCTAACATCTTACTGGATGTCCCTTCTCTTACTTTCACAAACTTCTATGGCCTTTGTTCATGCAATACATGATGAATGACAGCAATGTTGGGGAGCAACTATAAGTAGTAACGGACTACATTTGTCGATAGCATGACAGCAGGTCAGCGGATTAAAAAAAGCGCTATATAAATGTAATGAATTATTATCATTATTATAGTATTGTACATAAAGCTTTACGGCTGAGCAAAGTGAGAAAATAATCAACCAGGTTTCCAACACAGCCCTCTTTCTCTCTCATGTTGTGTTAGGGAACCCCCAATCAGTTTAGTAAATCAGTTCTTTGAGTTCAAATCAATGATTGCCCGATGGAGGTCGCTTAATAACCAGCTAACTGCTAGTTTGCCCATGTCAGTCATCACGTAGACGTTACGTCAGTGACTGACGAATTGGGATCTCGCCCGAGAGCCCAATCACCTTCGAGTGTTAACTAAACAAGCCAATGACAGTTGGCGTGCGTGTTTCGCCACGCGCACCCCGCCCCGCAGCGCGGGTATAAAAGGAGAGCGCGTGCAAACGCACATCAGTTTTTTCGCTTCGGAGCCGAGCCTTCTACAGGACGAATCTCCGCGAGTGTTCGAGAAACAGCTGGCGTTGGTGTGACGGCGTATCAGTGGGGGTTGCCATCCAGGTTGCTGAAACCTCGGCGGGCTGCAGCTTTCATTCTGCGGTCAAGCCGCGACCTCCCCTGGGCACTTCAGCGCTCTCTAAAAGAGTGTTGTTTCCTTTAAAATGAGCATTACTAAAGAGCTTCCGAGCGACGTGCGTCTTTTTAAGATGGCTTCCCGCTCGGGGCGTTTCTGGATGCGGGGTCGTTTCCTGCCTTTACCAATCCTGAACGTCAGAGCACTCCTCTCGTGCTTGGGCTACAGGCACGCGAGCGGCGCTCAGTGGATGAGTCCCGTTCTCACTGCGAACATGACCATGTCACTGGCGTCCAGATACTCCTCAGAACGGGGGGTATCCCCCCTTGAGCCATGCCCCGCTCAGCGCCTCTGGTTCTCGAGGGCTACTTCGTTCATGCCCGTCAAGGGAGACCTGGGTTACGGTGAGGCGTCCCCGTAGTACGTCGCCGCGGCTCCATGGTCCGCGAGCATGTCGCACCACCTGTGCTTCCGGACGAGCGGCGGGGGTCCTCGACAGGGCGGGGTCTAGCATCTTGTGGCGGGCACAGGCAAGGACAGGATTCTTCGCTTCATCGGAGGGCGAGCTAGCTTCTGGATGATGAGATTCGGCTGCCTGCCACCGTCAGTAATGCCGTTGCCCAGTCAGATCAGATGCTTACCCGCTATGCTTCCCGGGCCGCTGGAGCGTCGCTGCACTGGTGGCCTCCTCCTTCTCCCGAACGCTCGTGGCTGGATGATTGGTTCCTGGGGGCGAAGGCCGGTCGTCGGCAGCCGCCTCCGTTTCCATTCTTCCCGGAAGTGCATGAGGAGGTTACAAATTCGTGGAAGGCACCTTTTTCTGCCCGAAACATATTGGTGCCTTCTCCGTCCTCACCACCCTCGACGGGGTGCGGTCCAAGGGTATGTGGACATCCCTTCGGTCGAGCGCGCGATTGGCATGCAGCTTTGCCCGCAAAGCGCCGCCGCCTGGAGATGTAGTCCACGCCTTCCGTCCAGGGCCTTTAAGTTCTCGTCCGCTCTGACGGCTTAGGCGTCCCGTGCCGCTGGACGCCGCTTTCCATCCTTCGCTTCCGCCCGGCACGCCATGGCCCTCCTGCAAGTCCCCCAGGCCAAGGCGTTGAAGCAGTTGCAAGAGGGTGGTGCTGACCCAGGTGTGCTACAGGAACTGCGCACGGCGACGGACCTCACGCTAAGGGCGAAGAAAGTCACGGCGCAGGCCCTGGGTCATACGATGTCCACATTGGTGGTCCAGGAGCGCCACCAATGGCTGACCTTGGCGGATATGAGGGAGGCAGACAAGCAAAGAAAACGCCCGCCCATTTCCTGGACTCCCTGATCTCCCAGGCCGGCCTATTCGGTGAAGCGGTGTAGGGCTTTGCCCAACAGTTCTCCACCGTGCAGAAGCAGACGGAGGTGTTTTGACACATCCTGCCCCGGCGGTCTGCTTCTGTCTGCACCCCACCGCCGGCTGCAACCCCTCTGTCTGCTCATCGCCGAGGGCGCCCTCCTGCGGCCTCCACCACCGCTCTGGCGTGGCCACAACAGCAGCCTTCACAAAGGCCGCAGCATGGAGCTGGCCGCAGAAAACCGGCGCAGCCCGCCTCCGCCCCCGCCAAGCCCGTGAAGCGCCAAAGCAGGCGGCGTCCCTAAGACGGGCGACCCGGAGCCCTTGGATCCTGCTCTTCGGGAGATGGTGACCTCACCACTCCTTCCCCCGGAGGAGGGCCTGGTGGAGAATCTTATGTTCCCTTTTGTTTTGGGGGGGGGTCCTCACGGGCTCGCTCAGCCATGGTACCCAACACTTCTTTAAAGAGGCAGTTCCTTTGCCTCCGGGGCCCAGAGGGGGAGTACGGCGGTGCACGAGACCCATCTCCACTCAGCGCCCCCTCTCCCTTCGCTAGGGGCAGCGGGTTCAGTTCAGGGACCTGACACCTCCTCACACTAGCCCCCGCCCAGCAGTGGAGCCAGGTAGGCTCGCGCGTGCTCACTCAGACCCACCGCCCCCGGGACGCGCGGCCCTCCCGGGTCGGGTCCCTGTGGTTTCCACTTCGCTGGCCCCACGCGGGTACGCGGGGTATCTCCCTAGTCCCAGCTGTTCGGGTCGCTGGGCCTGGGTTCCCAGCCCCCAGGCCGTCTCGCTGGCTCCGGCGAACCATCAGACGCGGCTAGGCGTGCGTCGCCCCCGCGCCCTCCCAAGGTTCAGGGGCATTCGGTTCACGTCTATGCCGACAGGATGGGCTCCTGTCTTGCGTGCAGAATCGCGGTCCCCGGTAGCGAAGGCAGCGATCACCGGTCCCTTCCAGCCGAGATGAGGCGGCTTCTACAGCCCAACTTCTCGTACCCAATAAAGGCTGGTTTTACGACCGAGCCTGGACCATGCTGCGCGTACTGACACCGGGGCCTTCACAGCGCCCTTCAATGGGGGACCAGAAACACATCTTCATGCTCCTTCCTTTCGTTGGTTTGCACGCGGTCGCCCGCAAGGAACAGCTACTTTTCATGTCTCGATGCCCCTCGACCACAGGACCGTTTCTTTCTCCGCTTTGCGTTTCGAGGGCTAGCTATCGTAAAGGTCCTCCCGTCGGGCCCCTGGCGCCAAGTCGTGTCTGCACAGGTCGGAGGCAGCCCGCGTTCGATTTAGGACGGCATTCGCGGTCCTCAACTACCCCTCGACGACTGGCTCAACTGCCCATCCCCCCAGCGCAGTTGTGCGAACATGCAGGGGTATGGTGCTCAGTCACCTCAGCTGATTGGGGCTTCGGGTCAACTGGGAATAGAGCAAACTCTCTCCGGTGCAGAGGTTCTCTTTTCTCGGCATGGAGCTGGACTTGGTCAACCTCTCGGCACGTCTCTCAGGAGAGCGTGCGCAGTCGATGCTGAACTGCCTGTGGTCCTTCCAGTGCAAGACGGCGGTTCCACTGAGACATTTTCAGAGGCTCCTGGGGCATATGGAATCCGCAGCCGCTGTCACGCCGTTTGGGTTGCTTCATATGAGACCGCTTCATCGTTGGCTTCACGACCGGGTCCCGAGTTGGGCATGGCGACACGGCACTTACCGGTTTTCTGTTTACCCTTTCTGCCGTCAGACCCTCAGCCCATGTACAGATCTTGCCTTTCTTCGGACAGGACTATCCCTTGGGTAAGTATCCAGGCATGTTGTTGTGTCAAAAGATGCCTCTGCCAGGGGCTGGGGTGCCATGTGCAATGGGAATACAGCTGCTGCGGGGCTCTGGTCTGGGCCCCGATTGCAGTGGCATATCAATTGCCTCGAGTTGCAAGCAGTATGGCTGCCTCTGCGGTGCTTCAAGTCGCTGCTACACGACAAGCACGTACTTGTCCGTACGGACAGCACTGCGACCGTGGCGTACATCAACCACCAAGGCGGTCTAAGCTCCCGTCGCATGTCGCAACTCGCCAACCACCTCCTCCTCTGGAGTCAGAAGCAACTGAGGTCGCTTCGTGCTGTTCACATACCCAGGCGAACTCAGCGGCAGCCGACGGCTCTCACTCGCCCGCCCTTTCGTGATGATTGCACATCCCCCCCGACCGTGCACTTATGTGGAGACGGCTTTTAGGGGACGCCCGGTAGACCTTTGCCGCCACCCGGACCCCTCCCAGTCCCATGGGTTTTAAACTCCCATGCCAGGGTCCCCCTCGGCACCGGACGCCCTGTCGTGCCGCTGCCTCGGGGCTAACCAATAGGCGTTCCCTCCAGTGACCTATCTCGCGCACCGCGGTGCAAGTCCAGGAGGACAGGACATGGTCCTCTGTGCGCCAGAACTGGGCCCAGTCGGACTTGTTTCCTCCGAACTGATGCTCCTCGGCGACAGCCCGCTCCGTGTCGAATTCCTCTGAGAGGCGCCCTGTCTCAGAGAAGGCCCCTCGGCACCCGCGTCCAACTCTTGTGGAAGCTCCACGTAATTGTCCCGGACGGGACTCGGAGGTTCGAGGTGTGAGGCCTACCTCCCGAGGTAGTAGCAGACCCTGCGCTTCAGCTAGACCCCCGTCACCCGGACCCGCTACAGGCTATGAACCTTTCGTCGGTTGGTGCTCTCACCCCTGGAGACCCCGCTAGAGCCGCATCGCATCGTGCTTCTTTCCTCAGGAGCTTGAGCGAAGCTGTCGCCCTCCACCCCTGAAAGTGTAATTTTGCCGCCATTGCGCCATCACGATGCCAGTAGACGGTCAGTCTCTAGGGAATCCCACCTGATCATCAGCTTTTCTCAGAGGGGCAAAGAGGCTGAATCCTCCGCGCCCTCACCTGTTTCCCTCTTGGGATCTCCCCTCGGTCCTCATGGCCCTGAAGGAGGAGCCCTTTGAGCCTCTGCGGTCAGTAGAGCTTAAGGTTTTGTCATTAACGACAGCGCTCCTCACCGCTTTGGCCTAAGTCAAGAGGGTAGGGGACCTGCAGGCATACTCGGTCGACGATTCGTGCCTAGAATACGGGACGGGTAACTCTCACGGGGGGCCTGAACCCGTCCCAATGTGCCCAATTCCCCCACGCCTCAGGGCTCAGTGGTGGAACGTGGCAGCGCTGCCCCGCGGAGCACTCCAACATCGTCTGCTCTGCCCATGCGCCGCGGCGCAATTTACGTGGACCGTAACTCGACTTCGGACCCGGCAGACCCAGCTCTTTGGTCTTCTTTTGGAGTCCAGCAGATTGACGAAGCTGTCTCCAAACAAAGACTTGTCCCACTTTCGTGGAGGGCATAGGTCGTGGCGTACCAGGCCCAGCACGTTTACCATGCCCCCTCGAGGGAAGGCTCCTCTCCTACGAAGGAGTGCAGAACACTCTTCTTGGGCCATGGCGCGGGGCGCTCGAGTAGCAGACAGTAGATCTCCGCTAGGGCGACCGCCTACACGTGTGCGAGATCTATCATCGCCAAGTGTAAGCCCGCCTCTCGGTACTCGCCTCATGTACAGAGTAACACCGGACCGCTCGGGCGGAACACGCCTGCGGGCGCCATTCCCCTCTACGCCGGATACTGCGCTCGGTGCTCCTCATCCGATTCCCCATGCAACCCTAGTGGAGTTCCTCCCCAGCCCTGCGGCGGCAGCGGCGGAGCGCAGACTCTCAGCTCGCACTGCGGTGGCATGCCCAGGTCAGCCCTTGGGCTGGGCTAGGAGAATGGCCCGTGTGTAGTGATTTCCCCCTTGCGGGTGCTCCCACATGGTCCCACGTAGGCTCCCTCTCGGGAGGACGCCATGGCGTGCCCTGGCAATCGTGCACAGGCCATCTCTGCATGTATGGAATCGCACCCCAGTGGGTCTACCGCAGAGACTTCCATATGTAGTTCTGCCCTGGGCCAGTCCATATGTGTACTTCCACATGATACCTCCTATGTGCGGAATGTGGCTTCCGTAGCGTCCCAACTGAGTAAGCTTTCCCAGTGTTATCCAATGCACCACTGAATGGAACAGCAGTGGCGGACACCTCTACCTAGCCGCTGTCCTATCTTCCGCCCAAGCTGGTGTGGGGGGACTTGCCGGCTCCCGCAGGGCACTAGAGGGGGTCAGCAATAGTGGCGTTTTCCAGACGGGACCCCCCATAATTGTCGCAGGTCCTGACGTACGGTTGTAACGTGGGACTGAACGGGAATGGAACCTCTAGGTTACTTGTGTAACCCTCGTTCCCTGTAAGAGGGAACGGAGACCTTACGTGTCCTTGCCAAACCGGGTTGCTGTACCACCCGGGTACCGGGGCCACTAGTCTCGCGCCGCGCGAACAAACCTGATGTGCTATTGGCAACGCACATCTCCTTTTATACCCCAGCTGCGGGGCGGGTGCGCTGGTGCGAAACACGCACGCCACTTCATTGGGCGGGTTTGAGTTACACTGCGGGGGATTGGGCGCTCGAGGCGTAATCCCAATTCTCATCCACTGACTAACGCTCCGTTCCACTCCTTCAAGAACGAGGGTTACACAAGTAACTAACTTTTTGGGATATGTAGAATATAAATAATCTAGGGGTAGCGTAGGATATAATGCAATAGTATGTCATCAGTATATTGCACCCAGAGGGTTTCAATAAATGCTGTGTTTTTATTTATATCTTCAAATCCTTCGGAAAATGCTCAATAGCGTCCAATAAATAAACAAGTAAGACAACTGTTGGCAACAGGTGAATAATCCTAAGAAATATGTTGAACACGCCAACAGCATGTTCGAATGAAGAATCATTGCACTGAATGACGTACTGCTGCTGAAATTACACTTTTCCATCACAGAAATAACTGGCAGACTTTAAATATAAAATAAGTTGAACCAGTTCTTTAATTGCAATATATTTCACCAAGAAGAACGGGTTGTTCACGTATTGTTTGAACAAACATTCAGCTTTGCTACAATTAGAACGTATGCGTTCAAAAATCTTTCAAAATCGCACAAATCCAAACAGGGGAGATATACAGGATATTATAACAGTAATCCAAAACAAGAATTACCTAATAAGAACAGCTCACATATTATTACGGACCATCATGTAAGCGAAGGTTACATGAATATGTGCTGAATGAGGGGAAAGCGATTAAAATTCAGGGATTGTTTGTTTAAATAGGTGTTACATGCATCTATAGATTCACCTTGTCTGTTGTGTGTGTGTTAGTGTGTGTGTGTGCGTGTGTGCGTGTTGTGGAGCAGAGCCATGCACATCAGTCTGGGCGGCCAGGTCCTGCCAGAAAGTTTCTTTGCAGAGGCCTCTGGGGCTGTGCGGGCAAAGCCGAGAGTCAAAGCAAAGCCTAGTTGTAATTGAAGCCTGGAGTCCGGTCGAGGCGTATGCCCGGACTAAGCCCCAGGGGGCAAAACCCTTGTGGCTTGTCGGGAGGAAAAAGAAAATCCAAAGTTCAATACAGCAGGCAATGGGGGCCAATCCGCGCAGGCTGAGGGCAGAGAGAAAGAGCGATGAGGAAAAACGGCGCCAGGGGGCAGCCAATTGGCCAAAAGGGGTACAGACAGCACCGGTGGGCAGCCAAAGTACAGAGGCGGGTCAGGGCTGGTACGGGGGAGAGGCAAGGCAATCACAGAGGGTGAGACAAGCACACAGGGACGCAGGGGAAGCCGCGCGACAGTTAGCAGGTGCCCAGAGGAAACGGAAGCATGAACGGAGAACTGCGGGCCGCAGGCAGCGGGCGAAACCACGGGGGGACGGGGACCGGGGGATCTAGGACTGGGCGCAGCAAAGAGACAACAAGCGAGAAAGAAAGGCCACGGACGGTAGCGGTGAGGCCAGGGCCGCCAGCAGAGGGGAATAGGGCGATGCAATGGGGCATGGGCATAGGGGACTGGGAGCAAGGGCAAACACTCCACCTCCCCTATTGGGGATGCGTTTGGGCAAGCCAAAATGGCGCACAGGAACGGAATGACAATGGGAACAATTTTAACAAGCTGCTGTCAGCAATGGAGCGCAGTGTGGCATTGTTAGTTCCGAATGGTCGGCCAGCTGAGACAGGGGCCAGTACCCCTGCGGGTAAATGTAGTTTTTGTTACTACACGTTCCCGGGGTATAACAGCCTTTGAAATCCAGATAACGCCAACAATGCTAGCATACAAATGACGAGGTATGGCATAGTTTAGAGTAGGCCCACGTTGTAGGAGGAGTTAAAACGCGAAAAAGTGCACGTATTTTCCTCAGCGGTGCATGTGACCTTACTGTTCAGGAGCAGTTTAAGTAGATGAACGCCCTCTATAATAAGTTATGATTCTTAAAAAATATGTGGTGACATTCGTAAACGTCTGAAAGGGTTTGGCCAGCAAAAAGGGTCTATTGTGGGGGAGATGGAGCGACATATAAAGCCAGCTCCAAGGGATCCCTTTTTCAAGCCAAGCCGTTGTTGTCGGTGGGGTGACGGTTGCAAATTCACAGGAACAACTGGAACCCAAAGCGACTCTGCAGGAGAAAGCTTCCATTCGCCACAAATTCCGATTCTGAATTCACCTGCAAAATTGGCGGAACAACATGGAAACCGCGCCGAAAAGGTTTGTGGTCTCCCGTCTTACGGTCCATCCGATGCTTGTTTTCTGTCTGGGATTGTTGGCCATAGTATTAGTTACGGTGTAACGTTTCGGGAAAGTGGGGTAAGAGAGGTTAGAGAAGAAAAAAGCAACACAGATACACGTTGGTAGAAGAGTCCAGACTCCTAGGCGATGGAGGGCAGTAGGGCCAGGCTATTTTTAGTTTACTAACAAAGTCGGAACGCCAATGCGCCAGTGGGTAGGACGGAATGCAACCAAAGAGGCTGTTTAATGTGAAAAGCACGGGCCACCTCACAGCATGCACCGATCAACGTGGCGGTACGACGATTATAAAAAAACGGAAAAAAAAAAAAAACACAAACAGAAGGAACAGCAAGGGGGTTGACCAAACCAGATGTACAGGTCTGAATAAGCTCAGGCGCTTGCATCCTAGGGGAGAAAAATAATGAGGGGGAGTAAAAGATAGACCTCATGGGCCAGGGCAGGCATAAACCAAAATGGGGGGCGGAGCAAAACAGGCAACAGCAGGGGACCAGGCCACTGGTGGACAAACGAGGGGCAGCAATAGATGACAATTCCACGGGGCAATATGTCATGAAGGGCTTACTCGCAGAGTACCGCCACCACCCGAGAACTATGCCGGGAAGAGCTTCGGAATGGGGTGCAAGCATGGGGGGGCAGGGCAGTATTGCCCTTGCTTGCTGCAACCCGGGAACGCAGGAAGCACGATCTCAGGACAAAAATACAAGGATACACTGCCCCTTTGTGCCAGGGGATGGCCAGCCGGTTCTGGCCAAATCAAACGTAAAGCGTTTTGTATTTTTTAGTGTTTATAGTATGCATGGATTCAAAGCGGCATGTTGAAATAGAGCAAGTCAGTACAATTAGCAGAACAGTTTTAATGGGTGATGTCTTGAAGGTTTTTATTTGTTGGGTGGGGCCACTGTATAGTAGCATCCACTGATGTACGTTAGTCTCTTTCCTTTTCCTTTTCCAATTCGCCACTACGGTGATTCTATCAAAAGGGAGATTAAGTATGTTATAAAGCAAGAGCCCCATGCTCGTGAGGATGTTTTTTATAAAAAAATTTGTGTGTGATAATAAAAAATAAAAATTTTGAATAAATACTCCACCGTCATGTGCTGAGGCTGGATTGCTGGCAGGACACTCTCAGCATACTATCAAGCCGAGGCTTCAGACAAATTTAGAAGGAGGAATAAAAAGAGACTGTGTCATCTCTAGTCACTTCCTTTTATCCATTCCAATCCCTCTTTCTTTTTCTCTCTGTATTTCTCACAAACTCCTCCCTCACCGCATGAGCGCAGCATCCAGGATTCACAGTCTTCCCTCACAAATTTCCTGCGTGTCTCAATATGCCTCAAC
Source organism: Sinocyclocheilus anophthalmus (assembly GCA_018155175.1). Classification (NCBI taxonomy): domain Eukaryota; kingdom Metazoa; phylum Chordata; class Actinopteri; order Cypriniformes; family Cyprinidae; genus Sinocyclocheilus; species Sinocyclocheilus anophthalmus. The sequence continues at coordinate 421,603 of JADLZN010001133.1, read as the reverse complement.
GTGTCGCAGTGATGGGTTATGCTTTGAAATAAAAATATGTTTGCTCTGCAATGTGGCAAGCAATGTGTCAGTCTGAAGTAAAATCAACGCAGGAAATAAAATCTGACATTGAGGAAAGTGGTAACCTTTTAGCAGCCTTGTAAAAAATAACGGAGTCATTTGATCCAATCTCTGGGGGTGACATTCTTATAATCCGATTGTTACGAAAAGCCCTGTCACCTCTCTTTAACAAATCACATAATAGGCCGTTTATGGGAGCTGTCTACGTGGGTAAGACGATCTACTTTAAAACATGAGTACTTGAGTTTTTCAAGCCGGACATAGCTGAAGAACACATTCGTTTGTTCACTACGAACAAACACCAACTCGATCTCAGAGAAAAAATTGCACTGCTTTTGCCTGAATGGTATATGAATGTGATTCTCATGGAAACATACGATTTTTAGAAGAAGAAAAAAACATGAAGGACTGCCCCTAAACCTAAACTGATCCCACCGGCATACGAAGGTCTTGTGAAAACGTATGAATTCATATGAATTATCAATCAATTCTACATAAATAAAATAGTTATTAATTGCTATGAGAGTATGTTGAAGCTACTAAAAAAATGAAGCTGCTTTTTTTTAAGTTAATGTAATTTTTTGAGGGTGGTTTAGAATCAGAAGAATGAGGTCTGATTTGTGAATGAATCTTCTAAGCTCCTTTGAATCTTTTTTTTTTCTTTCAGTGAATTGGTCAAATAGGTTAGCGAAATGATTTGAATCAGCTGTGCAATCCGGACATCTCACACACTCACTGAATCATTTGGAGACATTTCTAATTTAGTAAAACAAAAACAGGATACTTTACAATATAAAAAACACAAGGACATCTGGATGAAGTGGATCCTCTCCAAAAGTCGATTGAAACAAATCCTGCAAAAGCATCCAAACATCAGTGATGAAAGAGGGCTTTAAGTTCAACACCTGCATGAACAGCTTGTGAATGATTCTGTAGTGCACATAAAGGCATTTTCCAACCAGACAAGTATCAACAGTACACAAGTACCATCTGATATCAATTTGGCATTTATCTGCTACAAAAACAATGAAGATCTCATATACTGTATGGCGACTGATGAACCAGTTCACTAAAATGAATCTAAATACTTCATATGAGAGTGAGATGGGAGATGTTTTAGGACAGTGCATTTGATAATTACCTCAGTTTGCTTGACTGTGTTGTTTATAGCTGCAAAAAACAACAACATCAACAACAACAAAAAAACCGATGTAACGATTTCTCACATTATGTAGTGACCATCATTAGAAAAGCTGCTCTATGAAAACAGAAAAATCTAGTTAAGTTAGTAGTGTCACTACTTTTACTTAGTTGCTCCCAAGCACAGAATAATTGTTTGTATCTTATTATGAAACCTTTTATGAAACCTGGTTTCCTATAAGCTAACAGAATAAGACAAGTTATTTGAGCAAGTTCTCTTATAAATAATACATAATAGGGCTTAATGGTACACTCAGAGTCGGATGTGGGATATTCCTAACTCCAGCAATTAATATTTCTCAGTGCTAAGATGATGTAAAAAAAAAAGGAAACAAAACAGCAACGGTTTGCAGGTAGCTTTGCAGGTGTTTAATTGCCAATCTCCTAGCAACCAAACTAAGGAGGGTAATCAACGTTATGCTAGCATTTGTTCTGCATTTACTGTGTTTTACTAACCTCACTCTACAAACATTTACTAAAAAATATTTATAACCATCAAATGCAGGAACTTTGACTCACTGAATAATTTTTTCCTAAAATGGTTATCATAAACTGTGTACACCTCCCTGAGTGCCGCCATCCCTGTTGAAAAAAACCAGCATATGCTGGTTAGGTATGTTTTGATGCTGGGATGCTGGTTTAAGCTGGTCCTTTGCTGGTTTATGCTGGTCCTTTGCTGATTTAAACTGGTCCTTTGCTGGTTTATGCTGGTCCTTTGCTGATTTAAACTGGTCCTTTGCTGGTTTATGCTGGTCCTTTGCTGATTTATGCTGGTCCTTTGCTGTTTTATGCTGGTCCTTTGCTGTTTTAAACTGGTCCTTTGCTGGTTTATGCTGTTCCTTTGCTGATTTAAGCTGGTCCTTTGCTGGTTTATGCTGGTCCTTTGCTGATTTAAACTGGTCCTTTGCTGGTTTATGCTGGTCCTTTGCTGATTTAAACTGGTCCTATGCTGGTTTATGCTGGTCATGTGCTGGCAAGGACCAGCATAAACCAGCAAAAATCTGATTTTTGGATTTCCACACAACTTCTAAAGCTGGAAGTCTGTTATCAAGCAGCATTCTATTACCCTTTTCCAAGACTTTCAGAGTTAAATGCAACGCAGCAAAAGCACTCAACAACAGATGACAAGAAGGCTAGATGCTAAAATCTCTTTAATTGCAGCACCTACTCCGCTAACATATCTTCAGAGAGCAATTTGGCGCATCTCATAGTATAATATTGTGTGGATTTTACGAATGACATAATGTGAAGACTTAGACAGGAGAGACAAATGCACTGTGCCCACCTACAAACCACATGCTGGTTGAGAGCTAATTTGCATATATGACTACATTATACCTCCCATCTACCGGCTATGCGACTCTCATGGGTTTTGGGGATGAAGGAAAATGGATGTCCCACGATGATACTTTGTTTAAAAAGTTAATCAAACATGTAAAGTATGTTTGTAGCCTCCCACTGTATATTATAATGAGCCTGGGCCTCCGATTTATTGCAGGCAGGCTACAAAGCAAAAAAAACAGGGGCATTAGGTCAGGGGAGTTTGAGGTGAGGGCTTTACGCTCACGTTTGCATGAAAAATGATCTGTCTTTGGTGTTAATGTGATTTAGGGAAATTATTTACATTACAAAGGTCATCATATGCCTGGTTTCAAAGCAAGATGATTAAATGGGAGTTTTGATGCAGAGAGGAAACTAGAGGAAATGCCAACTTCCTAACGGTGGAAATTACTGTAATATGAAGCTCTAGTGTTTTCACTGCCTAGATATAGTTTTCAAACTTAAACAACTCATTATTTAACAAGTAATTAAAAAAAATAAAATAAAACTGGCAATTAACCAACCCAGTCTCATAAAAATACGTACCTCTGCGTACATTTCTGCTACACCGTTTTTACGTACCTTACTGCACGTTTTGCTGCAGTTTCAAAGAGAAATGTCCACTGAGTGGCGCTAAAACACGGGTTCAATACGTGAACCCTGGCACGTTTTTATTACGTGATATAGGTACGTATTGCTGTGTTCTTATTGCGTTTCTTCAGGTACGTATTGCGGCGTTTCAGAATTCAAATATCCGGGGACTGTCGCTAAAAGTTAATGCTCTGTCGTGTTGGAAATATTCCCTACACCAAACCCAACCCTAAACCTACCCTAGTGTTAACGAAAGCAAAACTGATATAAAAACACATTTTTTGATGCAACCGTGCCATTTTAACTTCCTTATATGCAGATTTGAACTGTTTTGTTGAACCGTATTAACACGAGATTTGAACCAGTGCTCCTCACCTCTCAAGTACATCTCGGTACTCCGTGAGCTACCGAACAAACCTATTGTCTATGAAAACCCATTAATATAAGCTTGATGTGCGCTGCTAACGTGCAACCACAAGCATCAATTTTCAAATCTTCCAGCATTTTAAAATTGTTTTGAAGTCACAACATAATACTCTTCAAGTAATTGTGCGAAAATTACTCTTTATTAATCGAAACTCTGTAAATCATACTCTGTGTGTAAATAATTTAAAATGTGTCAGAGTTTTACTGCCTCTAGTGTTAATTTTTTTGGAAACTTCAGTGATATGTATTTATTGGTACGTATTTCGCGTCTTGCAAAAATGTGCCCCCAGGTACGTATTTGCCATGAGACTGGGTTGCAATTAACACACTGGCTTAAACTTGAAATTTAAAATGAAATAGGAAAGACTGTTACATTCTTTCAGACTTTCTACTTCAAAACATACTCAAATAATCTTTGTTTTATTTACAAATTCGAAAAATATTTGTTACAGTGTAGGTAGGTAGGTAGTTAGACAGAGAGAGACAGTGTGGAAGAAAAAATCATTTTAGTGATTTTATTAATCCTGTATGATTTTACTCCTATGCTTATGGAACAAGTGTGCGTGGCCTTCCTTACTTAGAACTGCTTTGCAGTCTGAATGAGATATGTGTTGAAGCCTAAAGAATAAGATGTATGAGGTGACAGGAGGCCCACAGACCCTTAGTTGGGCCTGGGGGAAACAACTGGAAGACATAGAGGTACTTGCCCATGACCCAAGAGGTCACCATGTTCCTAAAATATGAGAATAGGAGTCTTAGGAGTATGCTGTAGTAGAATGTGTTTTTGACTATTACCATGTGTGGAAAATTACAACTGCTAGAGATGCAACCTTGAGGGCTAGGGAAGAGATATAAGGTGGAGGAGCACCCTCCCTTTTCTGTCGCACTCTGAAGCAACTTGTGTGTGCTTGTATGGTGTGGTCCTTCTTTGCAAAGAATAAAACCTTTTAAAATGCAATTTGAGAGTAATTTTTATTCTGCCACGATATATATATATACAGTGGGGCAAAAAAGTATTTAGTCAGCCACCAATTGTGCAAGTTCTCCCACTTAAAAAGATGAGAGAGGCCTGTAATTTTCATCATAGTTATACCTCAACTATGAGAGACAAAATGAGAAAAAAAATCCAGAAAATCACATTGTAGGATTTTTAAAGAATTTATTTGCAAATTATGGTGGAAAATAAGTATTTGGTCAATAACAAATTTAATCTCAATACTTTGTTATATACCCTTTTTTTGGCAATGACAGAGGTCAAACGTTTTCTGTAAGTCTTCACAAGGTTTTCACACACTGTTGCTGGTATTTTGGCCCATTCCTCCATGCAGATCTCCTCTAGAGCAGTAATGTTTTGGGGCTGTCGCTGGGCAACACGTATTTTCAACTCCCTCCAAAGATTTTCTATGGGGTTGAGATCTGGAGACTGGCTAGCCAGTCCAGGACCTTGAAATGCTTCTTACGAAGCCACTCCTTCGTTGCCCGGGCGGTGTGTTTTGGGATCATTGTCATGCTGACAGACCCAGCCACGTTTCATCTTCAATAACCTTGCTGATGGAAGGAGGTTTTCACTCAAATCTCACGATACATGGCCCCATTCATTCTTTCGTTTTACACGGATCAGTCGTCCTGGTCCCTTGCAGAAAAACAGCCCCAAAGCATGATTTTTCCACCCCCATGCTTCACAGTAGGTATGGTGTTCTTGGATGCAACTCAGCATTCTTTCTCCCCAAGTTGAGTTTTTACCAAAAAGTTAAATTTTGGTTTCATCTGACCATATGACAATCTACCAATCCTCTTCTGGATCATCCAAATGCTCTCTAACAAACTTCATACGGGCCTGGACATGTACTGGCTTAAACAAGGGGACACGTCTGGCACTGCAGGATTTGATCCCTGGCGGCGCAGGTGGTTAACTGATTGTAGACATTTTTTGCACCCACTGTGATATATATAATATATATATAATATATATATTATATATTATATATATATATATATATATATATATAGATAGATAGATAGGAGTAAGAAGTAAAAGAAATGCGTAAAAAGATAGAATAGATTAGATAGATAGATAGATTTGTTAAATATTTAAATTTGTAGAATTATTTTTATAGTTGATTTTATAGTTTTCAAACATGTGCTCACAGACCCCCTGCAGTACCTTTCATGTTCCCCTGGTTGAAAACCCTGGCTCTAGAGGATGTTGTAGTCTGAGTCAGATACATGTTTAGAAAATAATGAGCAGGATGAAATACTGACACCCAATTAATCTGATGGATATCAACGTAATCAAAAATGACTAAACCATCACAGCAAGTGTCAGACTTTTCCTTGACTGAAAAGGACACAATGAGAAAAAGGAGGGAGACGGCAGTTTTTCACCAACAGTCCCTGCAGTTTCTCCCACCAGGTGACTGCAATGAATCAGTTTGTATTTGGATGCTCCAATTGTTATGTTGTTGCTCATCGTCTTGTTCATTTACAGCCTGACAGCAAAAGGCATTAACGAACAGGCAGGCTTGAAAAAAAAAACCCTGAGGCTGCAAACAATGCTGACTTGACGATTCAGTCTCTAAAACAAAGTGTTGCCGAAGTTAGATCACATACAGCTGTAGATACTGTAACTTTGATATCAGTGGAATCATTATTTATGATAGGCAGTATAAATCTTTGAATTTCTCTCTGGAAAGAAAAAAAAAAAGAAAAGAGGAAATGACTGAGCTGTGCAACAGCTTGTATGTACTATTTGCAGGCAGCAGTAGCTAAATGAGACAACACAATTCAAGATGCACCATGTTCTCTAGGATAAATGACTGCGCATGATTAAGAAAAGTATCCATCATGAGCTGACCTAATGATTCAGCATTTTCAGATGACCATGACTATGCTGAGTAGTCCTAAATATGGAATGAAGATGACACAGGATGTACTTTTTTCAACCCTCTCTAAAAATGGACTACCTACTATAACTGCCAAGCAGCAGAGGCTAATCTAAAAATAAACTTGACTTGGTTCTTTAGGGGGAGAAAACGTACTCATCAGCTAATGTATTCATCCAACCATGAACAATCCCCAGGCAAAACACTTAGACCAATGTATAGGCAGCAAATTAACAAAGCAATAAGAGCCATAATGTGGAGAGCAGTCAAGAGAGCAGTACCAAAAGGAAGTGCACCTGAAATCCACCTCATGTCACAGTAGCGACCCTTTTTCAAGTGAAAAGCAGTGCTTTTATGAGACTATCATGTACTGAAAAGACTGGAAGCTCTCCATTACAAAGCCTCTCTACACAAAGGCAACACACAATGATGCTTTATAGCACAGAGTTGCTTTAACACAAAGCACAGTCTCCATCAAGAGATTAGTTTTCCCTTTGAAACATCTTAATCTCTGAAATCTTTTCCCCTTTGCAAAATCAAAATTTCATTGCAGACCAATGTAGCCCTATTTCTTACAATAGGATGATAACATTAATCAAATATGAAAATGCTACACATGGTTTCCTGGAAATTGTGGCCGAATTGCCCTCAGAAGAAACCCCTAAGCCATCACACATTAGCTCTGTTACAAAACCTAGTTAGCTCCATAAATAGCATGGGGGGAAGTGGGGGCACAACCTAACCTGAGGCTAGTTGTACCACACATGGTTCAAAAGTTTCCACACATGCTAGCGTGACAAAACTTAGCATATTTACTAGTTTCCATAAAAATAATAATAATAATAAATTAAACATAATATTTTAAGGTGGCATGTTGTCACATTTCACTTGCATTCTTTCAGGGTAAATAAAGAAAAATCTATACACTGTATATTAATGAAACAGGCCACATATTTGTTCAAGACATGTGAAAATAATGTAAAAACTCTAACATGTTGCTAAGCTAATGGATTTGTACTCAAACAAACAGCACACACAAATACTAAAATGTTTACATTTTTTTAAATATTAAAATGAAGTACATTTCTGCAGAGAAGGAAATGCTCAAACCAGTCTAAACTGATTTAAGATGTTCTTTGGTAGTTTAAGATATGTGTTCCAGCCTGGTTAAGCTGGTGTTTGTCTGATTTAGCAGGGCAGCCAGCTGAAAATTGCTTTAAAAAAAAGAAGTGCCCAAACCCTCTTTAAAACCAGCCAACAGAGTAACTTGAGTTTGTTTATACGTTTTTTTTACCACCAGAAGGGACTGAAATACCTCTGTTCATGTTTGAGTAATGAGTATTTTTTAAAGTATTTTTCATTGTTATTTTATGAAATCTAATGCAGCAAGAAATAGTAATCTCATAGTAGTGTTACATTGTGTCCTTTTAAAACGAAATAAGTTAATAAAAAAAACAACAACAACAGAAAAATATTTTAAAAATAAATAATAATATTTGAGACTGTTTCCTTCCCCAAAAAAGGGACTGGTCTATTTTGTTCATTTTTAATTACCAAGTGACATATCGGTTTTGTGCATAATCATTATTTCTCTCACCTCATCAGCCATTTAACTTATTTCACTGATCATGTTGCAGTGCATTCTAGGATGTTTTTTTTATTTTTTTATTTTTTATGAAGGACAGGTAACACTTTATAATAACTTTCATTAATAAATCATTAACAAACATTATGCAATGCTTAACGGATCGTTAGTTAATATATATTCAAGTGCTAGAAACGTGAGATAATGTGCTTGTTAATGTTTATTAATAAATGTATTAAACATTAATAATTAACATTTCATGTATATTAAAATGCTTACAAATGTCATTAAGCTTCTAATTCATATGATCATGCACATCTTGAAAATCCACAAATGATTTTAACAGATGTTATAAAAATGATTAAAAGCTTGTATTAATGCACAACACTTCTGCTGCTATTGAGGTGTGTATATGGTTAGAGACAGGGTTAGGTGTATGGTTGGGGAAGGGTTTCAACAGTGTACAGGTTTCAATTGTACTATAAGGGACCGATTCAATCTGTTTTATATGCATTGTTTGGATAACTTAAAAATAAGTTTTTCTTGGAAATTTTGGTTGTTGTTTTTTTTCCCCCTGTCCTGTTGATGTATGATTCAAGGAATATTCTGTTTTATGATATACAATAGTATACTAATACAAGTGTTGAGGCAATAAAAACATGCCTGGCACCCAAATTACAATGTGTGTAATGTCTTTACCAAACATTTAGTTGAACTTAACTGGCCACCCTTTACACAAACTTTGTTACAGTAGCTAAAAGTCCAGTGCCAATAACAGAACAAAATTGTAAATGTTTTTTTTAAAACATTTACAAATGATGAATAGTCTCAAATTTAGATTGGGTACTGCAACAATTTTGAACAAATTATTAATAAATTATTTGTAAAGATGTGAAAATAGGGTAAATTCAGGTCATTTTGAACACTTTTTGCCATCAAAATGACTGCTCATAAAAGGTATTAATGATTAGTAAATGTTTATAAACCTTTACAATTGATGAATAGTTTCCACTATAGATTGGGTACTGCAAAAACATTAAAACATAATTAATAAATGATTTGTTAAGATGAGTAAATTAGAAGTCTACACAACAAACGAAGATCAAATATGTGACCTTTACAGACTGTGATTATGAGATGAATATATTAACATGAATAGTTTGTGAAGTGCTTAAAATTAATAATTAAGCTATATTTTCACAACATTTGTAAATGTAAAAAAGCATTAGCTAATATGTACGAAGTGTAATGACACTGAAAGCATTCAACAGTAAAGTAAAAAATACATTTGTAATCTTGTGTATTTTCTATAAAATCATTTGTAGATTGTTAAAACACATGGAATGTTTAATGCCGTTGTAACCATTAATAATGAATCATTAAGGCATTAATAAATTGTTAATGATTAATTGATGAAGCTTTTAATCATTTTAAACCATCGTAATATCATTTGAAGATTTTTTTTTAAATGCATGATCGTATGGAATGAAAGTTTAATGACATTTGTAAGCATTTCAATTTACATTAAATAATGTTCTGTTAATCATTATTTAATGTTCAATAAGTTCATTAGTAAACATTAACAAGAACATTATCTCATATTTCTAGCTATGGGATCTAGTATTAGTAATGATTAGTTAAACATTATGTAATGTTTGTTAATTATTTATTAATGAAAGTTATTATAAAGTGTTACTGAGGGATATATGCGATTCCGTCTGAGAATTTGGCCAAAACGAGGAACTTGAAGAGACAGCCTACAGTTTGGAACAGCCCGCACACTGGGAGCGCCCCTGTGACGTCTTAAAATGCTGTCTCCATAGGCAGCTCACTAGGTTTTGGAACAGAGCAATCATGGATAGAAGACACACGTCCTCAGATCCTTCCAACCGTGGCAAAGTCCATCATTAGTGCTCATGTCTGCTCAAGCATCTGTCCATCATTCACTGTTGCAAGACCTGCCAGGGGTCATAGGTTGAGCTGTATGCTGTAGGCTGTGTTTTCCTCTCTTGGTTTGAGGAGGTGAGACCAACCTAAGATTAGAGCTGGATTTGACAGAGGGATCATTCTGCAGGAAATCATTTGGAAGGAATGCAGACGGATGAGTGGAGCTACTGTACATCGGTGAGATTAATAGAAAGGTTCCTCCAACAATAATAGAAATGGTTCATGCAGTCTGGGCGAAATGTCGGAATAATGCTAAAAATAGACTATTATGCAAGTTTCTTTTATGCAAGATATATTGTAGTGCATATATCCAAATCCAAATATGAATGACTCAAACTGTGGTTAAACATATGCAGCAGAAATTAATTTAAGTTAGAATAACATTAATCTAGATCTAATGTTAACAAAATTAATAATAATACAATTATTAAATTAATAAAATAAATAACATTTCTCAGTATTAATTCATATTTGTTTTATCATAATTTGCAACACAAGGTCATTGGAACCTCCAACTAAATTTGTACAAAATCATACATATACATACAATTCACTGCAGTTTCCATCTGAAATATACAACAGTAGCAATAATGCACTTTTTGGTTCACACAAATTATGATTACAGAGGCAAATGGCCAATTAATAAAAACTAATCTGCATGTTTTCTTGCACAATACTCCTGCATAAGTTAAAAACACTTTTAGCATAGTGCATGATTTGTAAACGGATATATTTGGACATATGAATCACATAACCAGTTCAATATGTATTTTTTGACAATGTCAAATTGACACTGTAAACTTGCTCGGTAGCTCCTCTGGTACAACATTGCACTTTCAATGCAGAGCGCTTGGGTATGAGTCAAAGAAGCAAACTAAAATGGCTTGGTTGATTTTTATCTTACGTTTGCTTTTGTTAACACTATCAGTTAGGTTTACTGCAGGGGGTACATTATTTTCAAATGCGACAGAGCATTAACCTAGTGCTAAAATGCATTTGCAGGCTCTGAGGCCCAGCGATGACAGACCTCAGTACCGTACCTTCACTCATCCGCGGGTGAGTTCACGCCTATCACGCTTGTCCTTGTGCTCCCCATGGACTGCGTCGAATGCTGAACGGGAGATGAAACAGCATTTCCTAAGGGTTAAACACTGGCAGCCCCTCTTAATGCAACAGAGCGTCACGATTGCTCACTTCAAAGAGCCCTCCTTGCTCACTTTTATACCTATTATGACAAAATTCTAACAGGGCTTGAGGTCTAATTGGGAAACTGCTGGCAAGATGAGGATAAGTAGATTACATCAAGGTGTGGAAAAGATAATCTTGCTGAGGTGAATTTGGGTCGTGTGAGCATGAAAAAAATGATCGGCTTGTAGAACCAGACCTCGTTCAACGTTCTTCTGATGCAGCACACATGATGGCCCAGAGACTACAAGATGAGATGCACCAAACATTTCCAGCTGAAAGGGAAAACAGACTGAAAGTAAAACTAACCACTGCTTGCTTCTCTTTAGTCAATTTAGGTTGGACATAAAAAAACTGCAAATTAATCATTATCCTTAGATGTGTTTTATTTGTTGTATTTTAAAAGTTGTTTAAGAAAATTGAAAGAAAGTTTAATATAATAATACATATTAATAACATATTATTTAAAATGACTATTTTTGTTTTTCAGACAGTCATTGTGTCCAGAATTATCCGCTTTGGGCCAAGAATTTAATTTCGGTGCATCGCTAATTTTAAGTCCTAGATTTGTGCATGTGTGCATGAATATTCAAACAAGTCTGCTGCCATTTTCTTATACTGAATTACACAGACTTACAATATCATTGGTGGTTATTCCGATTCTCAACACATCATACCTACTGTATCCAGTGAATTATCCACTATATAAACACATGTATCACAGTAGCATCATATGAAATGGAAACCAGCCATAAACCTTTTACCCCACTCCATTAAAGTAACAACACCTTAAAAAAAGATGCATAAAACGTAAAACACAAAAAGAAAAAGCAAAGTGGTCCTGATTTAGTGGATAATAATGAAGGCAGTCCCTGCAGCCAAAGCCAAGGGCAATGTGTTGGAGATGAATACACTGAAAGTGTAAAGTCAGGGGAAGGGCGTAAGGGACCAGTGCAGTAGTGAATGATCACAATAGACCAGTGGCTCAACCACTTCGGCTTTGACCACTTGCCAGGCTGCTCCCTCTTGATTTATGTTGTTTTCACAGGGTGTTGGGCCACAAAGAGGTATAAATGCACCAGCCTGAATGCTTCACTTACAGACATCTGCAAACTTTAATACACAACAACTAGGCTCCAAAATCTAAGTTGTCATTTCGGCAAGTCCTGGTAACACAGAAAACAGGAATATAGAGTGAAAACAAATTTAAATGCATGAGACTGTAATGCAGGAAAGGCTAAAAATACACTAGCTGTGCAAAGTTATTTTAGGACCATGAGAAAATTCACAGAATCAGGGAAAAGTCCTCTCAGATTATTTTCTTTTGGATAAAGTCTGGCCTTTTATCTCTTGGATTAACATCAGTACTTATGCTAACATATTAATTCAAGGAAGTTCAACCTGGTCTTTCTGCTTTATCTGTGCATTATTAACCAGACAGATAAATGTACTGATACTAAGAAATGTTTCTTGAACACCAAATCAGCATATTAGACTGGAGTAATGGCTGCTAAAAATTCAGCTTTGCCATCACAGAAATAAATTACATTTTAAAATACATTAAAAAAACAGTTATTTTAAATAGTAATCATTTTTACACTATACAGATTTTACTGTATTCTTTTATTAAATAACAAAACACAATTCATTTGGAAATGCCACACATATACGGTTAAGACAGACTGAAATGATCAGGGATCCTATTAAACTGAATAATCTTTGGCTAAGTCATTATTTAACTTCATTTTAATAGCTGCTCTTTTTAGTTTGGGGAGGAAGTCTGAGTTCTGAAGGTTACAGTATGTTTTCATAATACATTGAGCTCTTTTATCTCAAAAGATCAAGGAAAATTTGATTCCTCGTGATATGACCTCATTAAGGAGTTATTTCTACCTTATTTGACCCTTAAAATCCCTTTCATTAGCATAACCGAATGTAGTCAAGCTGATTCTGTCACAGTAAATAATGTCTTGAACTTGAATAAAACCAGTTAATTTGCATGTTACCACATGAAACAGATCTTTAGGTTATCTGGCAGCACATTTTTTACAGTGTACGTCTGAGCAGCAACTTAAGCAGGTGTGGACTGCAGGGTATTCGGCCACCTTATTCAACAACAGATGTTCATGCAATGGACTTCATCATGGTCAACAAGGCATGAAGCCTTTCCACACTGTTGGGCTAATACTGTTATTAGCTTGTGAAATGGAACTCTAACCGCTGCTGCAAAATGAGAAACAGGGTGAGAGTGAGAGAGAGAGAAAACATAAAGAGAGCAACATACAGCATTTGGACACTTGTCACACTGAAAATGTGTAACTGTGACAAACAGACTGAAATTTTAGTCATTACATTCTGAAAATCGTAACATTTGATCCAGTTGTTATGGCACGTTCAGGACAATTTAAAATAGAAGTAGCAATCTCTGATATATGTCTGTAAACTATATATGTATATGCTTTTTGAAGCTTGACAGGCCCGATCCTCTTTTGCTTTCATTGTATTGAAAAGAGTGGCTAAAATCATACAGATTTGGAGGACTTCAATTTTTGAGTAAATATTATCGGTAACACTTTACTCGAAGGGGTGTGCATAAGACTGACATGACACCTTCATAATCATGACATGACATATGTCTTGAATATTAAGGTTTTTTATGCATGTTTATGACATTTGTCATTAAGTGTCATTTGCTCAGTTATGTCATTTTGAATGCAAATATGACATTATTTGACCTAACCCTACCCCTACCCTTACCCATAACCATAGCCCATAGCAAAGACATCTCAAACTATGTCATCTTTGCATTAAAAATGACATAACTGAGCGATTTACACTTAATGACAGTTGTCATAAACAACCTTCATATTCATGACATGTGTCATGTCATGAGTATGAAGGTGTCATGTCAGTCTTATGAAGGTGTCATGTCAGTCTTATGCACACCCCTTCAAGTAAAGTGTAACCATATTATCTTTAAGTGTGAGGTGTCCAAAGACTTACTTTTGAAGCCACTGTATATAGTATATATTTAAAGCGAAGCAGAACAAGATGTTGAATGAACAGCACACTACCGTTCAAAAGTTTGTGATCAGTGCTTTTTTTAAAATATATTTTCAAATGCATCATGGTTTCCAGAAAAATAATTAAGCAGCATAAATGTTTTCAACATTGATAATAACAAGAAATTGATCAGTATGACTTCTGAAGGCTCATATGACATCGAAAAGTGGAGTAACGGCTCATAGGAATAAATTATATTTTAAAATACATAGAAATAGAAAACAATTTTTAAATGGCAATAATTTCAAAATATTATTGTTTTTACTGTATTTTTGATCAAATAAATGCAGCTTTGGTAAGTATGAGACTTCTTTCAAAAACGTACAGAAAAAACGGTCCGCAAACTACTAGTGTATATTAAAACAATAATAAATAAATACACTTATTTAGTTTTGTTTTTCCAGAACACAGCTGTACATGCAAACACCACATATTGAGCCTATGCTGCACTTCGCACATTTACCACAAGATGTCAGTAACCCAAGCTAAACAGTGCAATAGATGGAGACGGAGCCAGAGAAAGAGAGAGAGAGCCCTCTTTCCCTCTGCCGTGGCTTTGCTCTTGGCAGAAAACACTGCACAGCAACAGACCAGACTGCTACTCCTTTACATCCACTAGATAGATAGATAAAACGTAGTCTGTCACTCTCTCTCCCTCTCTGGCTATTCAAAACAGGCCACTTGGTATGTGAGACATCTTTCGAGAAGCCACACGAACGATGTGTCACTCGCATCTTAAAGGCCATTGGAATATAATGGAGTGACAGACTGTATTCTGAGCCTACAATCGATACTAGTAACCCAGGGTTGAATGAATTTCACCCTGCGTTCCTAGAAAGTGTAATGAGAGCAACTGGATGAAGGGGAGAGGTTAGTTTGTGGGTTTTACAGCCTCAGAGATGATGAACGGAATGGCAAACGTTAAGTCTGAAAGCAGTGCATTTAAAGGGATAGTACACACCAAAATGAAAATTCTCTCATTATTTGCTCTTGTAGTTACCCTTTTTAGAGGCTGCATGGTCAACAGACACTATAAACTGTAATATTATGGTAAGAACTACGTGAAGGGTCTCAAAAATTCATGCTTTTGGAATGACATGAAAATTGTAAATAATGACTGAATTTTCAGTTTTGGTTAACCATTTTTTTTTTTTTTTTTTTTTTCTGACAGCATCAGAAAGAACTTCCTTGTTGTCAGCTTAAATCACCATTTCAACTGCCAGTGGAACTATAGGCATGCTTTTATAACCAACTCACAGTCTTCCTGTATTCGCATGCATTCGTATCTCATGCATATGTATGAGTTAAAGACACAGGAATTAATTTATTTTAAATCTCAGAACCTCTTGATTTTCACGTTCCGTCCATGCGTCAGTACAGTGCTCCTGCGCTGACACCTCGATCAGATCCCAAAACAAGCGGCAAATTATTTATGGCGATGGGTAGCTTTGAGTGACAGGACGGGGATGAATAATCGCTGGTGGGTGCTCTTGCTTCCTCTGTCCCATCCCCGCTACATGCTGATGACTAATTACATTGCTAGCTGCACGGGCTAAGCGTCTGCAATTACACCTGGCTTCACTCAGGGGGTATCTTTCACAGTCTGACACACATCGTGACACCCGGCATTACTACATGAACTGCTCGCAGCCCAGCAGCCACATGTATAAGTGATTTCTGCACAGACAGAGGGGGTGCGAGGAGAATAAAAGAAGAAAATATACAGTATCTCAAAATGAAGGTGAAAGGGAGCACAATAGAATAAGATAAAAGTCTATTACTCCCTATTATTTCTCTACTCCCGCAGGATATATAGGCTACCACTTTGTGTATAAAATTAACTGGCTTTACTCCAACAATTACAATATTAATCATGATAATTATATTAAACATAGATAATCATCATATGCCAATGAAGGTCATTTTTAAAAGTCTAAACAGCTATATCATATCTTCAACAACTCCAACAATATCTTTTGATTCTGATTTGATTACAAAGAAGAATTACTGAAATCTGTGCACTGATTAATTCAGTGAGTCTTTGAATATTTCACTCAAAAGATCCACTAAGAGCCGTTCATGACAAAAACACAAGAGCACACATTTACAAATACAATATATAATTTACAAACTAAAAAGACGGCAGCTAAATTATCATTATTAATTACCTAATTGATCAATGCAAACGCAAGGTGTCTTTGAAACAAGAGGTAAGTGGACACAAGATCAAGGTGACAAGAGGTCACCTCTCATTTGCCATTATTATCAGGCTTGGTCATTTACAAAAAAATAAAAAAATTAAATATCATCAGTCAACCATTATATATAAAACATGAGTTATATTTTCACACAGAATACCAGATATTTGTGCAATTACAGTTTTAGAGGGGATGCTTAATTGCCTGCCAACCAAATTATCATTTAAACCAATTCAGAATTCGTTTTGATATTTCTGATCAAGGCTGTAAATGATTCAGGCAGATCTGTACATATTTGAAGATTAATCACTGATATCTTTAGATGTCAGGTTCAGTCCTTGGCATTGTTAGTTTATAATGAATTGAAACAGCTCTTTTTAGAGTCCCAGCCAGGTCACATTAATAATAATTACTGATGTACAATCAGAACGGAAGGCATCTATCACCCATCAAGATCTGAGGCTTGATCACCTACACATCTTTCAAAGAAAGAACAAGAAAAAACAAAAACAAATGAACAAACGAATTAACAAACAAACAAAACCGGCTATGCAAAAAGCACTGACATGACACTCACAACATTTTATATAGGTCAGTACACCCTCTGTATGCTTGGACAGAGATGGCCTTAGGGAGTCATTAACGTCTAAATAAATCCTGATATTAAATATGGATATATATAGATATATAAAGACATATAAATGGTAATGGACTTTAAGATGCAACAAGGTATTCATGTCAAACCTCTAAGGACGATGATAGTGGGCATAAAAGAGAATTATATCTCCTTTCAAACAGACAAAGGAAGAGGAAGAGAGAGAAACAGAAAGAGGGCTCAATCCCTAATTGCAGTGCATAATTTAAAACAGCTGAATAGCAACATGCAATTTGTCTATGATGCCAACGAACATGGCGATGCAAGACACAAATGTAGTGCCTGCAGAATCCTGCATTATTTACTTCTTGAACTGTTTAATTAAGTTCTGTCATTATTCCTCCTTCCTCTTCTCCACACATACCCCCTTCTAATATCTCCTCCATGCAGCAGAGCAAGAGAGAGAAGAGGAAGAATGAGAGGAGGAGAATACATGATACACTCTAAAAAATGCTGGGTTGTTTCATCCCAACTTTGGGCCAAATATGGAGTAACCCAACTTTTGGGTTAAAAATATAATTAAAAAAATTAACCCAATAGTTGGGTTAGTCCATATCTGACCCAAATTTGGGTTGAAACAACCCAGCATTTTTTAGAGTGTACATACATACATAAAAAGAGGTGGCCGTTTTGAGTATGAAGGGTTGTTTGCAATTTTGGAAGTAAAACTACACTGTAAAAAAATTAAAAAATCCATATAGGTTAAAAATTGTCTTGAGTGCTGTCTTATGTGGCCATGACTTAATACAAGCAATAATTACTTAATTATTAGGTACTGACTTTAAAAAAAATTAAAATAAATTTAGCACGCATTTGATATAGAAGTAACATAATTTCTAAACAATCGCTGAAAAATAGATGCAGATTTTTTTTTTATTTACTATATATTTTTTAATAATTGTTTTTGTTCTATTAGTTAGATTATATTTATTAATGTTTGTCATGAGAAACCATTAATATTTAACATTTTACAGTATATGTACCAATGGCAATGTAGTCTACATGGAAAAGACAGACCAGACTGCACTGTGTCAGCTGGTTAACAGCTGGGATCTGTCAGGTATCGATCCATTTCGCAAATCGAGCTGCAAATCCCTTGATACCACCTTTACTTCATTGCCCAATGCATAATAAACGCAGACAAACATGTATGCATTTCTAATCTCAAATCTGTCACATTGCAGAACTATTTAAAATGAACTAGTAAAGAAAAAAAACAGAAATTAAAATGGACTAAATAAATAAATTAACCCTTGACCAGGTATAGATATACTGAGCGCAATTATATAAATTAACCTAAAATATGTTGAAAACAGAGAAAAAAAATCACAGACATGTTAGGCCGGCAAGCTCTACCCCACTGAAACCTTAAAACAATATCATTACTAACTATAATACCATTTTACGGTCCCGCCATAAATTTTACTCTGGCCGTTTGTAGGTCGGCATCACACACAGCGAGGGAAAATATTAAGCGAAAGCACATGGGAAACATTCTACTCTAACAAACATACTACTTTCTACTCTAAAAATGCCTGCAATTCAACAAAGGTAGTTGTCATTAACCATTTATTTGCATAATCACACTGGTGTTGTCATTGCGGACTTGCAGAGTGTTTGTAGAGTTGTTTTAGAGAAAGACATGCTTATTTTCTTTGCAGAAAATTTGGTGTTAAATCCATTCAAAGCCCTACAAATGTGCCTTCTTAAATTATAAGCTTAACCATAAGACATTTTTATATTTTATCTACAGTAGCTTTTAGGTATGTAGATTTATATGGCTGAGAGTCACTTGTAAAGGATAGAAAAGTGCATCGAACAAAGGCCAAGTTAGAAAATAGTGCTTAATTTTTTAGTGCAATTATCCAGGGAGAGTTCTTGGCAGTACTTTCATTTGGCATCATAGTCAAGTTGCTTACAGGCACACCATAAATTACACTCAACAAAATGCTTCCTCTATCCTTCCTTGATCAGGTATGTACAGTTTTCTGCATTTTAGTCTCACATTAACCTGATACAGTTATGGTGCAGCTGTTTACTTACAGTTTTATGCAAATCGGACATTAAAAACAGCACTCACCTCGTCCTGAAGTTAGCTGGGTGTGGGTGTCCATCATAGAGGGATAAAAAGTCATAGTCCTCCTCCACTGCAAATGACTGAAAGACTATTTGAATTCGGTTGCCCTCCTCTGCTACAATAACCCACGTACAGTTTGCCCCATTCTGATATCCATATGGAAAACCAGGACTTTCAATGGTCCCATTCCTTCCTTTTAATGTTCCACCACATGTATATATGAAACCTGTAAAGCGAAAAGAGAGAAGAGTGTTCACTATGGTCAGCAGTATGACAAAATTATAAACACCACTTACAGTACGTTTTATGAATTCTGGATAACATTTCAACCAACTCAAACCACATTTTCGTAAAATAAATACATTATTTTATTAAAAATATGTATTTTTTATATTATAGAAGAGATTGTGTGGAAAGATGGTTTATGAGCATGGAGTGGTTTATGTGTGTGTATTATGCTATGTTAAAAGCAAAGCTTCTATTCTGTGTGAATTTGTGTTCGGAAGGGGATGGAAGGTCTTAGGAGTGGAACAAAAAAGGGTGAGTAATTAATCGACAGAGGGTTCCATTTTGGGGGGTACTTTCCCTTTATTACTCCTGTTCAACTTCCAAAAGAAAACACCCAGGAAAAAGAAAATAGAAACAAAGAACTAAAAAACAACGAAGAGAAGGCTGTATTTGGGCTCCGTGCAAAGACTGGATAATTTGTACGGTAAAAATACTAAGTCATAGTGCTGCACTGAATGTTCACTACAGGGACATGTAGCTGCTAAGCTAACGATAGCTAATTGTTTCTAAGGGACCAAACTGGAAAAGGTTTTACAATTGAAAAGATGAAAATGAAAAGAGTATAATCGTTTTTTTGTTGCTAATGTAGGTAACAAATATCTTTTTGAGGGATTTGTGACCATATTTCGCAGAGACCCTGTCTCCAACAAGCTTTGCCAAGTGGCCTTACTAACATATGAGTGGAGGAAGCGGTTGTCTAATTGAAGCGCATCTTCAGATTAGCAGCTACGTCCTGAGTCCAATGGAATCTGTATTATACACTACAGGCGTTGGTCCTCTGGTGACGGTAGTTTCATTTGGGCTCACTTTATTCATCCGCATGTACAAAAACATACTGGGTGCCATACCGAATAGAAGGGCATGTGGGGGTTGACAATGGAAGTAGAGAACTCATTTTTGATGTCAAAAAAAGTTAACAATTAAATAGAGAATTCAAAATTCAAAAAAGAGTAACATTGCAGCTTGTATGCTGAAATAAAACACTGAGACTAGAAACTCTTCTTCAGTCCCAGGAAAGCAACGTGTGCCTTGTGAGTGTTGACATTGGAGCCGCAATAGCAAGAGGATAGCAATCCCTTGAGCTTGCAGTTGATATTTATGTGCAGCGGACATTGTTGAGAGAAATGATCTGGGTGAAAGGTCGCAGAATGGGAACCACCCCCCCCACACACTCTTGCCCTCTCATCAACCACTGAACAGTTGTACAACAACAGGAGGGACGTCAAGCTGTGAAGCCTAATTCCCTGAAGCCAATCTGATGACTAATGAATCAAGTGAGCCAGTTCTATCTGTAATTCAAAGCAAACCTGAGCGATACAAATCTGTTTGGAAGGCAAATGTCGATCGATCTACTTTATGTCAGAATGTGGGGGTGAGCGCAATGGTGAGCAGTGCGCAATCATTTGGAAAATCTGTGGGAATGTGGCCAAAATGAACCACATTAACCCAGTATTCAGCTCACATCTAAGGTTTTTTCCATCTGTTGGCGTCCATCAGTTTCTAAGTTTTAAGGTAGCAAACATATACATTTATGTGTGGCAGCTCAGACATTTGAGCACACCGTTTCTCTGGCCCTGGGCTTTGCAGTAGACTGTGATAATCATCACACGTTCATGACATAATGGTGTGAAGAATCTGAGTTAAAGGGATAGTTTACCCAACAAAATTCACCCTCATGTTGTTCCAATCCTGTATGAATGATCGTCTTCGTTGTTTTCATCACAAAGAACGATATTTGAAGCATGTTTGGAAACCAAACAGAGGGTGCTAGAGGAGCCATTGACTTACATAGTACTTGCTTAAAAAACACATCCTATGGAAGGCGGTCAATGGCTATAGCAACTGTTTGGGCCCACCATCACATCTAAAATATCCCTTTTGTGTGTTCAAACGAAGGAGACTGAACACTCACACCGGGTTAAACCCGAAAGACAGCACTTGAGCGGAGCGTAAATAGATGCAGAGATATCGTAAGGAGTTGAGATGGATGTCATTAGCGAGTAGTGCTGTAAATACGAGAGTGAAAATAAATAAATAGAATGAAAAAAACTTGGAATTTAGAAAAAACAATGTTACCTGAAACAAATGGAACGATAGAAACGAGGCCAGAACGAAGGCATAGAAATAACTAGACAGACAAATTGATACATAAGCTGTTACCAAACAAATTATGATTCGTTTTGCTATTGGGATTCTTGTGGAGCTTTAGAGACTTCCCAATTTTAGTTACATATTGAGATGAGGTGTGTGCACAGCTGAAATTCGCAAAAGGTGGACCGGTGTGGACACTTATGCAACAAACTGTCGCAGCTTAATTAACATTCTAGAAGGGGAGTGGCTATCAGACTCTGATGTTGGATGACAAAAGACCAGATATAATTCCAGCAGTTCGAAGGCTGAGATTCATAGTGCATAGAATAGGTAAATCCCGGATAGCACCTCAGCAGGAAGACGTCAATTGACTCCAGCATTCAGTATGAACCATTTTTTTTAGAGTTGTGTGCCCGATTCGAAATACTTATATAGGAGCGGTTTCCTATTAGATTCAAACTAGACGTTTAGAAGAAATGTCTTTACAGGGATGCTTCTCGATGAATCGGAATAATGTTCATGGCCTCTTAAAGAGTTCTATCAGATGTTTGTGAACAGCCAGATGCTTTCCTTAAGATGAAGCGTTCCCCTTTTACGGACCTCTTGCAGTACGTCGTGTGTGCCTCTGGGTTAGTGTATCGTTCTGGGACCAAGTTATCTAGATGTTTTATTTGTCAAAACGTATTCGATTGATTCAATACTATTTTCACGAAGAGACATGCATGGCCCGTGGATAATTGCACAGATATGCTTTGCAAACCCCTGACGCGTTCAGTGGACCGTCAGTGATGCGGTGTGAAGGGTGGAGAGTCTCCAGGCTCTAATTGCCCATAAGCTGCGGGGAAAGTTTAGCACCGAACTCGAGCGGTCACCAAGGAGTGTGAGAAAGACAGCATCTATAATCCATACCCAGACACAAATACCACAAAAGAACGGACACCACACACAACCCTCAACAAACACAACACATAACAACCGACACACACAAAAACACACCGACACCGCTATGAACAATGGCTCTGAGTTTCGGCAAACTCGTCTTAGAGTCCAGAACGGTGAACAAAGGGAGCATGTGTGTCTGTGAGGTGATGAAAGCAAGTCATATGGTCAGAATTGCTGGTCGGTTGGAATTTTGGGTTGTAGGATATGACAAGGGAAATTTTGTTGACCCACGGATGGGTCCTTACTGGTGAAAAAATGACAGCGACAGACGGGAGAGTATAGTAGCCAAGCTGATTGTTAACACAGACAGCTAAGGCCCGATTTACTAAAAGCCAACGTGAGAACAGTAGAAGGGAGAAACACATTAATCTGCTGGGCAGAATCTAAGACAAAAAGTTGTGTGTAGGCTAAATGTTATCCGCACATATATATATAAAGGCAAGAGTTTAAACAGGCAAGGTATAAGGTCTATCTTCTATACCTGTCATAAATTCAAAACCCATGGTATACAAACAAATGAAGGTCGGTGGTTTAGTGTGTTTTTCTCTGCCCTTAGTGGTAATATCTGAACTCAAATTCATTATCTCTTTAAAGCAACCAAGTTGAGACACAGAAATAAAAAATTCACTGTGAGACACATGCATTTCAATCAGTTCACACGCTCACATGCCACACCTTGTATTTCTCATGCTGAGAAGTAAGGGATAACTTGTTCCACTATATACAATTAATGGACGAGGCGCAGGCATACGGAGGGAAGTTCTCTACCGAGTTCATAGCTGTCTCGAGTTATCCAGAGTTAAATGCCACCTACCAGCGAATCAGAAAATAGCAAGCACATTCATTACTAGGCAACATGGATGTGCACACAAACGGAGTGTAAGTTGGAAGTGCAAGATCCGATGAATGCTGTAACCCCTTCCTATTTTTTTTTTTTTCTTGTTTGACTTTTTCATTTTATGATTCCTGGACGAAGTCACTTAACTGTGATCAAAGATATTGAGAGCTGATGTTGGGGAATATAGTCAAATTTGTGCTAAATTATTATTGCCTACAAAATGCAGTCAAAAACTCTCCAACTGCTTTGCAACCAGAAGCTTTAACTTAGCTTTGGCTACCTGAAACTAAGGACGTTGGTACAATTATGTAGAATGGTACAATTGGTAAATCTGATAAAAGACAGAAATACATCCCACATTTTTTTTATATATTTAAAAAATACAAATGTATAAAAAATAAACATAAAAAACGAGCCAACTGAACAACAGTACTTAATGTGCATACAGTACGCATACAGAAGGATTGCAGAACTTGCCCTGAGCATGTATGTCAAGCTGTGTGTGTGTGTACAGTATGTAAATTGAGCACAGCTGTTCAGTTGGCTCGTGTGGGGCTAAATTATTATTTTTATACATTTGTATTTTGTAAAATATAAAACGATTTATTTTATTTGGATGAATTTGACTGTTTTTTATCAGATTTACCAGTTGTTATTATTTCATTTTGCTGGTCAATTATGAACAATAGGTTGAATTGGACTGGTAGCATAAACTTGAGAGAATAGGGCACGGCCGAGGGGCTGCTGCTGCTGCAAATGTTTGTGTGGCTCCTCCCCTAACAGACGTAATCTCACTCCAAACTTTTGATATAACTTCAGAGTCCTGACATGGTACTAGCCATGCTAAGATTAGCTTAGAGAGTAATGCAGGTTAAAGAGAAGTAAATGCTACCCACAGAGAAATAGTTTTCCATTTATGAGGAAATAAATCTCTAACATTGCGAGCGTGTCCCCCTTATGCAAGTCCCCAGAGATGGAAGACTGTTGGAAGATTGTCCAGTTCCCACCGTTACTTAAGTAACAAGATTAATACAGATTTTAGCCCACTCCATTTAATACACAGGCTAAAAGAGCTCAGTATAGCATCTGAGAAGCTGCTGATAAAACAAACTGACATGCCTATAATGAAAAAAAACCCCCACCTAATTAAGATTTTCTATTTATCTCTCTTCTCTCCCTTAAAAGGATAGTTCACCCAAAAATGAAAATTCTGTCATCATTTACTCACCCTCATGTCGTTCCAAACCTGTATGAGTATTTTTTTTCCTACTATGGAAGTCAATGGCAATCACCAACTGTTTGATTACCAGCAATCTTCAAAATATCTTCTTTTGTGTTCAACATAAGAAAGCAACTCATACAGGTTTGGAACAACATGAGGGTAAGTAAATGATGACAGTATTTTCATTTTTGGGTGAACTATCCCTTTAAGGGGCTAATTAACATGGGGGATAGAGGAGAAGTGTAGTAGAGCTGGCTATGTGGAATTAAGGCACCTACACATCTCTAGCAGTACTGAAAAGATACCACCAGCCTACCTACATTTTCAAGAGATTTAGTTTTCTTCTGCTGTAGTCGAGGTGATCATCAGCTTAGAGGAAAAATCGTTGAATCATCTGACCGCCTCTGCCCATTACGCTTTTCTTTTCTTTTTTTAAATACAGAGTAAATATATGGCTTGAGGGAATGATCTCAAAAGTTTTTTGGTGATTCATGTTGTAGGGTAGAGACTTGTAAGCTTCTTATAAAGAAGGCGCTAAAATCTTGACTCACATAAACACCATGCAACTTCACTTGAGCCAGTGATCAAAAGGAGATCACTCACACTAACGAAAAGTTTGGCATGCTGTAGACTTGAGCAGCCTACATATTGCAGAAATTAAACTAAACACATTTTCTTTAATTTCACAAAGATTTAGATGTCCAAATAGAAACTTTTGTTCAATAAGTTGCCAGGTAATAAATTTATGCATTTTTTTATTGATATGTATATTATATAGTTGATTGTGAGAGTAAACCTTATATAAATTGTAATGTTGGTGTCTAACAAAGGACTCAAATCATCACTTTTTGATGCAGACAATTGTGGAAACAGCTCCTTTCCAAATTAGTTGGTGTGTTAGAAAATGTTTTTATTGAACAGTTTAATAGGTTTCATTCCCAAAACCACGTGATGTGTGCTGTTTTGGCTTCAAAAAGGAATCACGGCTGGAAAATTAATTGTATTGTGGAATCGTTAGCTGGTTTCTGGGTGGTCCAAGTAGTCCTTAAATGGCCAGATAAGTGGCGCAATCAGTTTAGAAACAAAGTTACCTTGTTCCAGAAGCCAACCTGGAAGCTATTTTGTACATTAGTTGAGTCTGCTGGGCCCGTAGTCTAGCGGGTCCACCCATCTTGAGGGTACCCCTCTTGGACTTCAGCCCCCAACAATCAGTTACCAGTTGGTGATTAAGAGGTAGTCCAACAACTAATGACCACCTTGGACCCCCTAGAAAACAGTTACGGATGGTGTCAATATCAGTAAGGTGGGCTCTGCATTTCACCCATCCCAATGCACACACACAGCAGTGAATATTGAACACACACACCCAGAGCAGTGGGCAGCTATTTGCTGCGGCACCCGGGAAACAAACTGGGAAAAGCCATTCATTATCTGGTCATTGGTAGACCAACTTGGACCAACAACAAACCAGCTACAAGCTGGTGGTCTAGTGGTAGTCAAACAGCTAATGACCAACTTGGATCAGCTAGAAATCAGTTAAATTAATTGTTTTAAAACCCCTGGAAGCTGTGTTTTGGAACATGTTAGCAGTTTCTACTTTGTCTAAAATGGTCATTCACTTAATCTGGCTTGTCCAGAAGGGATGGGACACTGATCTGTACTCTATTTGTAGAAAGACCCATTAATAATCTGCTTTTCAAGTGTTTTCCACTGTGTGCTTATTATTACTACCACACTGCTAATTGCTAATTGTATTGCAAAGATAGAAGCATGTCTTGCTCTTTTCTCAAGCTGTTTGTTGATCCTGACACTATGTAGATGTTCATACTGATTACTGAGGTGTGAGGAGAGGCAGTATGCCCGTCCTCTCATCTTGTCCAGGTTCTGTTGGTAAAGGTTTGCATCTCGCTTTTACCTTGGCAGCTAGCCACTCTTTTCTCTTTTTCTCAGCATTTCATTTGTGCTTCCTCCTGCCACCCCATATTTACAACAAAGCATGGCGCCACCTGGGTCAGCATTTCCACACCACATCTTTCTTACCCCTGACAATGCAGCTGAGTAGTCTGGCAAGACTGTGGCTTTAAAAAAATGAAGGAAAAAGAAAGCTCAAGCTCATTTTACCTAAGCTCAAGCCAATACTCCTCTTAAACAAGACCCATCGGTACCATTTTGTATCGGAATTTCTGAAGTCAACCAGAATAAGAATGACAACTGAATGTGTACAAGTACAACAGTGTTGGGACTGATTCTATTTAAATTCAGACAGCTCAGTTGATGGACTTGAATTTATTTTAAATTTCTTCATATTTTTACAAGACTTTTTAGCTTTTGTTGGAAAAATCTCCCAGAACAGGATAAAGACTTTCAATAGAACTGTAAAACGTATCTTGTAGTAAATGAAAACCGAGTTGCTCAATGGGCAAATTACATAGCATTTAGGAAGTGTTGCATTCACACTGCAAATCTGTATAAACGAGTGAAAAAGAACATTATTATCCTTAAAATAAATAAATAAATAAAATGGTTTATGGAAAACAATCAAAACTAAAACTAGAATAACAGAGAAAATTGCCTGACTTTTGAACGGCAGTATATTGTCAGAAAGCACTAGGGATGTTTGAAGATGAAAAACAGCAATCAACATTTCCATTTTTCTACATAACATTTTGCACACTGAACTTCACTGATGACAGAACAATAATAAACCAGCATGCATCAAAGTACCGCAACTCGATCAAATTAGAGCACATGAGTTATGTTGTAAAAACAACCAAAATATCGTTTAGGTCATAAAAACACCCGCAAACTAAATATCTGATGCTATGGACCATTGTTCTTTGATGCAGCTGAAACTTTTCTGAAACTGAAAGAAGCTTTTCTACAGATAAATGAGATTTCTAAAGGAAGTGAGGCTTTCCCTTTAATGAATTATTAAACTGCATTCCCCAATGACAAAGTCTTCTTAAAAGGAAAGGTCAGATAAAAGGAATATTTTATTCCCATTCCTTGCTTCTAATTCTCAGCAGACCTGAAACAATTGCACCTATCAGAATGAGTGAGAATATTCCCCATCCAAAGATACTTAAAAAAAAAAAAAAGATTCACAGAATCAGAGATATTACGGCCACTTCCATAAATCAAGTCAGCTGCCCATGCACCTAGAAAGCATTAGACATTAAATGCACGTACAAAGTATGTTCTCCAATAACCATGTTAAATGTCATTTGCACTATTGCTAATGATTTGTGCTGCACAAAGTATTGATTGCATTCAAATATAAAAAATGTAGGCAGCAGATTATGCTGCATAAAAGGTGTGTTTGTTTTACTCAGTATCCACGCATGCATATTTTTTGTGTTTAAAATACTGGCTTGTTAACTGGCTATGCTATTGATGGAAGGGGTATTATCAGTGCATATCCTATAAAGTGGTGAACATCAAGCACACTAGAGTTTGAGGCATTTCTATAATCCTGTATAAAATAACCCAGTGACAACTATAAAATAAACTAAGACAATGTCTAGATCCTTCAGCACCTCTTGTGGTTCCATTTAACTGTGGTTCAAGGTATTTGAGGACTGAATCCACCAGACAAATCAAACGCACCCCTTCTAGCAACCAAAACAACAACACTGAAGTATTCACTCCTGACCTGAAGGTGTTGCTTTTTCACATCCCTTCTTTATATATGATAGGGCTACCAGAATATGTCTACTATGAAGGTGTTTATTAGATTTCAGAGTAAGGTATATCTGCAACTTATGGTTTGTACCTAGCTGACATTCAGATTTCATGGGAGCAGTGTCCTCAGTGGATGGGGGCATGCTGTCTTCTTAATGCTCTACTAATATGACAGCAGTATCCTCAAGGTAGGACCTGAAGGATGGATCTTCAGGTCCTACCTTGAGGATACTGCTGTCATATTAGTAGAGCATTAAGAAGACAGCATGCCACAATTGCCACAATGAAACTACAATTTCAAATGTGGTTTGAAAGGGAAATGTACACAGCTGTTTTTGTACCAGCTTTATCGCTTGGGTTTCATCAGTCCCTACATACAATAAAATAATATAAGAATAATCAAATCATAATAAAACGGGTTCCTTTCAATTACCTAGTTGGAATGTGAACTGAACTGTCCACACCCCACAGGAAGTTCAATTGAATTTACACTAAGAGGAATTTACGGAGAAAGCACATGTAACACATTCTTGGAAATGAAATGTTCTTCCACCCTGATCCACATAATTTGAAGGTGCAGTCACATTCAGCGTTGTTCTGCAAAATTTGACAGATGAAATCCAGTTATTTCAATAGAAATCCACTAGATCAGGAGTTTTGTGAGAGGGTGAAAAAGATCCCCATGTAGATTTTGCTTATGTTGATCAGGTTGATCATGCGTATTTGCCACGCTGACCAACAGAAAACTACTGAAAGTCCCTTTGGTGCGAGTTGTACTTCATTTGACAATGAACATTTCTGGCCTGCAAAACTTTTCCTAAATTTCACTAATGTGATCAAACCTTAAGACCGATAAACCTTCAAACTTTTCAAAACTTAACTGAGCAAAATCATTTCAAAGACATTCAGTTTGTTTTGACACATTGCTTTTAAAATTACATTGATTTTTTTTTCTCACTTTTTTCGACTTAAAATTTAAATATAAATTGCAATTGTGCATCATGTTTTATTAGCTCAATTCAAATTCAATTTAAATTCAGGAATTTAATTAGAATTTAAAAAGGCATAATCAATGCAATTCTGAATAGCGTACAATCATTAGTAAATCACAGTGAATCCCATTGTCTTTTTTAGTACCCATACTGTAATTTTTGGCCTCTGACTGTATTCATTAAGCATCACGGATGCTAGGCCCTTGTCATCGCTGCTCATCACCATCTCGCACTGTCACACAATCTATACTGACACATGTCACTGAGAGACAAAGTGAGCCTGTTTATCAATGTATAGAATGTGTTTAACCCCTGCTGCCTTGCACAAATAGACCATTTCTTCAGGCAGTATGAGTGAGACGGAGAGCAAGAAGCTGAGAACGATGACAAAAGAGCTCCGTCAGAGAGCCTGTTGTTAGCATGAACGGAAAATGGCAGGGAAGACGAGACAGAGGAGAACTGATCAAACTGTCAATCACAGGCCAGATAACGCTATTGGAACGCGGTGGCAAGGTGGTGTGAAAAATGACATGACCGTCACCGTGAGAGGTCGTACATCATGCCTGTCTGGTAGACCGAGCTTTGTTTGTTGAGTGATAATTGTTAGGATTAAGCATCTACTGTCACATGAATTAAGAGTGAAGACACACAGTGGGTCACACATTTACAGCATACCATTATTCACAATGATGGCTTAAATCATGCATGTAATATGCATTTTGATTGGATCCATAATACAAAACACAAGCTTTAAGATTACAGTGCATGGCACTAGAGTTGAAAACATTAAGTAGCATTTTTTAGAAGACTGAACAAAGCATTTCAGTCATTTGAAAATGTATTTAAAAGTTACGCTCTCAATCTTTTGGTCTTTTCTCATCTAGGGCCCTGTGAAAATAGGGTTATTTTTGAAAAATGTTGCTTCATTTTTTCTCATATTCTGTATTTTTCTCGAATTTTCTTCATAAAACTGTCTAAGCAAATGAAGTTGCACACATCCTAATCACATATTTATTCAAACTGAAGTATAACAATTTATAATTAAATTTAAAAATGATGAAGAAAACATTGCATTAATAAATAGATTGACAGAGTTTCACAGCACTCTAAAACAATATTACTATTGAATATTACATTTTACTGTACATTTCTGTAGTACTTTCAGCAAATACAGTTTGCTGAAAGTACAGTATGGATTTCTACAGTATGGACAATATGTTCAAAACTAAGCTTTTATTTTGGTTCTGAATACTTTTCAGTTTGAGTGTGTTTTAGAAATGAAATGCTCATGACCTGAACTCTAACATCACCTCCAGACAAGGAGTTTGCACTTTAATAATCGTGCTTTGCATCATGGAAATCACATGACCCTACACATTTATCTGCTAATTAAAATATTTAATCACTGATAGCACTTATTCTGCAGGATAGGTCTGATGTTGCAGTGAGACAGGATGCATCAATACAAGCGAGTCTAGTGACTTTCCAATACACTGCATATCTGTGTGTGTGTGTGTGTTGTGCTGGGTGATGAGGATTAATTAAAGGGGCATCGGTTACATGTCGGGTCGTCTTTGGCGGAGCTGATCGATCCTGATGGCTCCTCAGTCCTCTAATAACCCAGGCAAAGCCCTCCAGCTGTCTCCCATGCACACACAAATCCACACCAAACACCCTCTGCACCTGCCTTAATCAGCCTGCTCGCAGTCACACTCTCATCACGCTGTCTGTCTGACTGTCTCGCTCATTCACACACACACACACACACACACAAACACAGACTCTCTGTCACAGGGTAGTGGCTGACACTAGATCATTAGTAAAGGTAGGTTATGTAATGATCACTAACCTAATCCAACACAACTTGTCTTCTGTGATAGAGAAAACAGTCCTGTCTGGGATTCAAATGATTATAAAAATGGGGAAAAAAGCTACTCATTTTATGATACACTAAAAGACTACAAAGCAGGATTTCTTCAGACTCAAGATGTTGGTATTTTATATTTATTTGATGCTATATACTGTTATTGTTATACAAAATAGAACAATACAGTTGCATAACTGTTATATAAATAATACAAATATTTGCTGTAAATTCAATATAATACAATATAATATAATATAATAATATGACATTTTAAATAAACAAAAAAATAAATACATATTACACATGTACTGGGAAGTTCAGACTGCATCACTGTGGATTATGCTTTCTCAGTTAAACCTCCCACTTTATTTGGGCTTTCATTGTGGCCGACAGATTGTTTTGCTCCAGACATTTCAGACATCCTCTTGCCCTCATTCACCTCTGTTGTGTTATAATTTCCCTCGCCTCTCTTCTGTCCAGTTACATCTCCAACAGTATCTTTCACACCCTCAGTCATCAGTCTGTACTCCCACTGATAGTTCTGTCTCACTTTTCTGGATTGTTAGAATTGCTCTTATAATGTCACCTCAAAAACACTTACGAGATATCTGGAAATTGAGAGAAAGATAAAGGTGGAAAAGGTGCTGAAGAATAGAGTCATTATTTATTACCACATGAACGAAGCCTGTGAAATGTTGTTTCTATGGATTTAACATGAATCTTGAATCTTTACTTATCACAACCATGACCTTCACACAAGGTTGTCATAAAACGGTACCTTGGCTATTGGGCATAATGCCTGTGCCTCTTGCAGGAATCCAATCAGTATCATTTTAGTTATTAGTCCTAAATCTTAACCACACCGAACATAAAAAAATTAAATAAATAAAAACAACACAAAAAAATCCCTCTGATAGGTTTCTGCTGAAAATCATGAATAAACCAGTGACCTTTACAACCTACACTCTACAAACTAAGCTATTTCTAACTCCTTGAGTAGCATCATTCTAACTTACAAAAAAAAACTACATCACACATATCTTTCCAAACTTTACTGTGGAGCACCAAAGAAGCAATTGTTCAAGAACACTGATGAATGTTCAATGAGCCTTCTTATACAGCAACATGTTACAGTAATCATGTCTAAGAAGATCCAAAAAGGGAAAACACAAACAAAAAAAAGGCTTTCACAGCGCTACCATAGAAAAAACATTTTGGGTTCCTCAAAATGATAACACCATTTCTTAGTGTTAAGCACATTTTAATAATCTGAGGAACTTTTTTTCTACTCTAAGGATCCTTTTGTGTAATGGAAAGTTTCCATGGATGTTAAATGTTCTTCATGGAACCTTAGATGCCAACGAAGAAAGAGCTCAATGGTTACAGCACAAGCAAGTACCAAAGGCATTTTTTAGGTAATACACCTAAAAAAAATTACAGAATGCAAATGATAAGGTGAGTAAAAATAATGAATTTTTATTTTTGGTTGAACTATGAAAGTCAACAATATTTGATACATCATATTTAATGTAGTCTGTATATTTACAGTGTGTTGATCAATGTTTTGGACTGATTTAAGAGTGAGAAGACTCTTCAGAAGGCTTATTCTAGTCAAGAATATACAAGAAGTGAAGTCATATGGATTACTACATTCATGTCCTTTTTGGAGCATGAAACTTTTGATATACTTTGACATAACTTTCGAAAAAAATAAAAATACATTCTTAAAAAATATTTGTGTTTGTTTGTTCCACAGAAGAATCTGCATATGGGTGAGTAAATAATGACATTTTCATTATTGCTTGAATTATTTCTATAAATGACAAGCTCAAAGGCACAATGATTAAAGCTCAAGGATTGTCCCTTCTGGAATTAAGACCTGCAAACTTTTGGTTCCTAGCCCAGAACTTTAACCACTTGGCTCCATCATCCCTTTCCATTCAATTGGGAAGTAAAAAAATATATATATAAGTTTATTTATTTATTCAGATTTTTTCCCCTTTAAGATATAGAAATACTTACAAATGCAAAATGCAACAACAACACAAGCAATTCATCTTAAAAGACAAAGCGTTGCAACACAAATTCCTAAAGTCAGCCAGAAAAGTACATGCTTGTACACAGATGCAAGTGTAAGGAAGCCAGCAGTATATATTTTTTTCCCTCAGGCAAGGGTTTCAATACCGAACAAAGAAAGTCTTGATTTAAACATGCTCATGGTGTCACAGCTGGTCTCCTGCTTTAATAAACCAATGTCCTGAAGTAAGGTGGAACACAGCACCATAACTTCACATTACTGCTGTCACCTCTGGCCTACTATGCATCTTGACCAATTGAATTTTACTGCATTGGATTGTCTCTCCCTCTTGAGTAACCCTTTCTGACCTCAGATACAATGAAGGAAAAGCCCTAGTGTGAAATGTGGTCTATATCTGGCAGTCTTTCACATCGAACAATGTCCCTGGTTCATAACCTGTGAGGATTTAAACTAGCTCTTGAATTACGATATATACATTAAACTCCAGTATTTTAGGACAACCTGTGCAGATGAAACTGGACTGTGGAGATTACATAAATACAATTATTTTAAGGGGGTGGAAGGTCCCACGCACAGGAAAACGGAAGAGCGGAACTGCGTAGTTGCTACAAAAGGTTGACTGTTATAACACAAATTTGGCTACCAATGACGGGATACTCAAAGAGAGACATCCAAGGTGTCAAGTGCTTCAGAGCAGCTGTGTTAAAATGCTTATTGTGTATCTGTGCCTGTAAAAGAGACTATATTTAAAAAATAAAAGATGACAAATGAGGGGAGGTAATTGTGACTACACGAGTGACTCATTCCTTCAAACCTCCATGCAGAAAAATCATATTCACAATGGTGGAGACAAAAGCATCAACATTCATAATTATGAAAGCCTGAGATGTTGAATGAAAGGAGAAGCAGTCTACGCAACATTCTAGTATGATAAAAACTAGACATTCACATTAAAATTGTAGTCAACACCAGTTGGCTGATAATCAATAAATGTTTGAAATTAAAATGATCTATTGTCTAAATTATAAAAAAAATAACACACTAAAAACTAGTGTTGTTATTGTAAACTACAACTAATTGTTTTTGTCACTAAAACAAAGCTGAAATCAATTATAAATATAAATATTAGATGAAAAACTAACAGGATTTAAATAAGTTAAAGTTGAAGTACTAAAATTGCTAAACAAAACTGGGAAAAAATGACAAAAAGACGATTGAAAAATAACAAATAACTGAAAGTATATACAAACTAATTCAAATTATTAGTAAATACTATATAATAGTTTACAAGCATCACAACATTACAATGTACTGTATAAAATATGAATATACATTTTGAGGTTTGCTAAATATTACATTTAACAGTGTTATTAAATTATTAGCGTTTTCAAGATTATTTTAAAGAGTGATAAACGATGGGAACTTGGGCGATTTGAATGTAACGAAATTAGCATACCCAATACCCAAAAACATGCCTTGCAGTTTCACACTTCAGATACAAGACAAAGTCGTTATATTTACTGTAGTTATCTGTCACTATGTTACAGGCATTACACGCATACTAAATCAAGTTGTATTTACATAAGAATGTAATTAGTGTGAAATAGAAGCCAACTATCCTCTTGAAATTATTACAACACTATGACTAATTATGACCTACACAATATGTAAAGCATCCTATAGTTTATAATCAGAGCATAAAGAGGGTGTTGGAGTAATTGGGGGGGCCACATTTCTGTCTCCACCCCAATTCACTGCTAAAACCCTAGTTGATCTTTTGCACAACACCCTCAGGCAATTTCCCAACGCAGAAGGGCCAGGCAGTTTCTTTGTACTGACAGAGATGAGCAAATTACAGTCATGGCCGAAATAAAAACTACAGTAAATGTAGCTTCGTAGTGGATGTTTCTCTAGCGGTTCAAAGGCACCATTAGAATGAGTTTCAGTGAATGCAGCTGCATTTACTCTTTTGATCTTGCTCAATTACTGGTACGTCAGGGGAAGACGGGCAAATGGCAGAACCCCGCTGAGAAAAAGACCATGAGCATCATGATAGCAGACCTGAGGGTTGGATAAACTATACGGTTCCAGTGGCACTACGAGGTTATGGGTGCCCTGCAGTAAAAGCATGCCCAGGTTATACCAAAAAAAAGAGGACAACAAAAGAAAAAAAAGGAAAAAAAGGGAAAGAAAAAAAAGGGCAAGAAAGAGACCTACCCGAAAGCATGAACTTTCTTGAGTAACACTAACAGACAGTGTGTGAAATCCAGTTTTTTTTTTTTGTTTTTTTTTACAGTGCACATTATGACACATTCATCAACACTTGATCTACTGATGCCTCTGCAGCTATTATAGCAAACACTATGCCTGTGCCTGTCTGTACCACACTTATCACATATTCAGAGCCTGAAGTCTTTCTGACACGTCAGCGTGTCATGAGGCTATTGTTGCTGCTTCATTACAGTGACTAACCTATGGTAGATCATTCTTACAGTAGGCTCAGAGCAGAGCGAGGTTGTCACTGTAGGTCTGTCACAGCAGGGTACCACTGATGTGGGTGATCTTAAGGACTGAGCTCGGCTTTGAATGAGAGGGATTTGACACAATGAGATGGTGCAACACAAAGAGCTTCATTTCCATAGAGCTTTTCTTCACGAGAGTAGAAATTCATGCTTTTCAGCACATACCTTTTGAGCTTTGACTCAATTCTGTAGCTAACATAAAAATAGTTTCTGAACTCACCTAATACTACCCACACAACTCTGATCTTGGTTTCTTGCTTTCATATGCCCTTCACTCTTTGTATATAGGATGCACCTGCGGTGTCGCGCGAATTCCGTCGTCTAGGGCAAGGAATCAATATTTCCGATGGTAGCCGATGGTATAAATTGCATAATATGTTGTCTAAATAAAAAAAAAAATAAACCACTATAAAATAAATCAAAACAAAAAAAAAAAGTGTTGTAAAAGTAAATTTAGGAAACATTTATATGTATATTGAGATTTGATCAAGATTGTATTTAACAGTTGTTAGTGTTTTAAATGCAATAATGATTAAAATATTGAAAAGTAAAAAATATAAAAATTTTAATTCTAAAAAAATTCTAATAACTTAAATAACAAATATGGTACTGATAGAACAGACAAGGGTCCATTCTCTACAAATGTTATGAAATATATTTTATGTATTTTACTGTAAACGGTGCAGCTGAAAGAGCCAAACTCTAGAATTACAAGTGGGTGTCCACCTACTTTAAGCAAAATAGACATTTTTTTTCCTGATGCTGTTACTCAGCCCACTTTGCATTAGCATCTTTTTAACATCAGCGGAGTGGGTGTGCACACAGGCCAAAGGGTCTCAATCTAGGCTCATGTGTTTGTGTGTGCACGTGACTGAACTAGGCTTGGAGAGGCTCTCAAAATCCAGAGGGTCTCTTCCATCAGTGCCTTTTCTCAGAATGGCAAGCCATGGCACAGAACGGTCCATTTCCCCTTGTGCCTCGATGCTACACTTGAGACTAAAGGAAGAACCTGCTCAAAATATTGATTCTTTTGCAGGTTGGGCAAACAGAAGAACAGTCAAACCATTAAAGAAAAAAATCAATATATCATCATAAACTCACTCTTACACTGATTATTAACAATGACAACAACAAAAACATATATAAAAGATTCTTAAATTAATAACTGACATGAAAAAGGACCCAAATTAAGATAATTCAAATACATTACAGGGGTAAATGAATATAGCATTGAATACGCATTACAAAAGTGGTCACACACACACACACAATTTATCATTTTCACACTTAGATTTTAATAACAAGCAACAAATTCCTCAATTCCTACAAAAAGCACCAAACATTTAACAGCCAATGAGTTCCTGCATAGAGAAAAAAATGAATGCATTCATCACTGTTGTGACTCTATCCAATCTTAATTCTTAACAACATTAACACATTGCACCAGATCACTTTAATGAATGTGGACTAATTGAAGGATTTGACTGCAGATTTGCAAGCACTCATCATGCATGTCAAACACTCAAAAAATATGGATCTGAATCAAGGATAAAATGGACGTGCAAAAACACTTCAAAGCAGCTGCTTTATCTAACTTTATTACTTGCTCTTATCTTTTACTATCCGATCATGAGTCAAACGCAAATGAACGTGTCAGAAGGAGAATCCTTGCAACATAAGACACAAACAATCACATGCTCGTATCTGCTGGTTACTATGGTAACCAGGGCTGTGCCCATTAGCCCATGTGCCCGTTCACTGAAGAAAAAAGCATAAAGGAAAAGAGAGCAAGGCAGAAAGTAAGAGGGAAAGAAAGAGGGGAAGTATAAAGAGCGAGAGAGAGAAAATGATGTAAACACTTATAGGAATAAAGGAAGGTGGGACAGATGAGGTGGAACTGAACCTCATCTGCGTCATGATAAAAACGATCCCAATTTTCTGGCATTTCAGGCAATTTGCCGTGGAAAGTAAGGACATTTTTCATTGCCTTTTGTAATGTTCATAGGTGTACAACAGGTTCCTCACCTCCTTTATTTATCTTTTAATGGTGTATAGAAGGGCGCTTCAAAATGTGTTGCTAGCAATCAAACATTAAAACTTCCGTAAATTGCATTCATCATGGTATGCAACAACTGATAATCATTATAAAATATGACTTTGCAGACAAATGTTTTTGGTGTAAGCTGACATCTCTACCACCTCCACCAGTTGAACCAAATGAGGATTTAAATGCCATTTTCTTTAAACAAACACAAGATGAACTACAACAGACCATGAAACTAAAGACAAAGTACCCATATTACAACAACAATGGCAAACAAAAAAGTAAAGACATAAGCAGGTTTCAAAAAACGGAAACCACAGCAAATTTCTAACAAATACAAATCCCCATTATTTATAAAGTTCTGCATATCCACCTCCACCCCTTGTCCATTAAGTAAAACATTCAGTTAAAGTACTACTCAGCTCAGCTGAACACAGATTACCATATTTGAATCCATTCCGGAGAATTCCACAGATTTCACCCCACAACTGGCACAAAAAATGTGAAAATGGTAGATAAATCCATTTGGGCCTACTAAATGGTAAGAAAACATTAAGAGAACACGATCTGGGTAGAAACAGCAAACAAATAAAACACTATTAGCTTTTCAAAATAAAAGTAATTAACCAAAAACTGACAGAAGTTAAACTAGGATCAATTTCTGTTGATATTCAAATTCCTATAAAAACATTGAGAGAGCAAGGCAGAAAGTAAGAGGGAAAGAAAGTGGGGAAGTATAAAGAGCGAGAGAGAGAAAACGATGTAAACACTTATAGGAATAAAGGAAGGTGGGACAGATGAGGTGGAACTGAACCTAATCTGCCTCATGATAAAAACCAACCCAATTTCCTGCCATTGTGAAGATATACCCCAAAAGCTGAAATGCTTTTGGAACAGAATAACACTGTTTGTTTGCTACAGTCAATATAAATGCTAACTCAAGTGCTAGCGTACCTCAATTCAAAAGCTGTCAAACCTTTTGATTCTTCAGTTCCCCATGAATGCGCTGATGCATATGTTAGTGCAAGCAAAAAAAAAAAAAAAAGGACCTCTGCCTCATTATCAGACCATCATCTTGCAAAAACAAACAGGATTGCTGTTTTATTCGGGTTCTGTTTCTTTGTTCGTACATTTCTCTTTAATCAGAAGATTACAGAAAGGGCACACATAAATGATTAGTGTCTCTTGTATAATTATTATAACAGCTAGCAGTTGTATTGACGGTATTTGCATGCCATCTTAAAGAGAGCATGTTTTATTTTGTTCTCCTGCAATTAGCCTATTGTGAAATGGCAGACTTAAGATAACGCAATGAATGCTGTTGTAAACACTTAAATGATTCTAGCAAGCGGAGTCGTTTGGTTGATGAAAAGGAAAATGAGGCAAGGTGGTTACTTATGGCGCTTTTCCACTGCATGGTACGACTCGGCTCGGCATGGCCCAGTACGGCACGGCACGGTTCGGCACGGTTTGCGTTTCCACTGCAGCTCAGTACCGCTTTAGAGTGGGCGGGATTATTCACAAGTCGTTATAGTTGTGCTGCCTCTACTACCACGACTCCTAAAAAAAACTTTCAAAAAACATCAAGCTCTCGCTGAATCCGCTCCTCTGCTATCAACGAGAGGAACGTCTGTTCTTCTTCAACAGACAACAAAACTTTTTGGTTGTTAAAAAAGGTGCGCTTGTTCAAAACAGTTGTGTTCTATCCTTCGCTGGCTGTGCTGATTTAACTCTAGCGGTTCTGTTGTGTTTGTGTCGCAAGTTCAGTGAGCAGGTTTAGTGACGATTCTCTCCAGCCAATCAGTGATCAGCAGAGTTTACACGTCAAGTTTTGATAATGGTACGGTTCACTTGGAACCCCACCGAGGTGGTACTAAAAAAAGTACCAAGTACCAGGTACTGTACAAAGTGGAAACCCCCCAAAAAGTGAGCCGTACGTAGCCGCCGCGTAACCGTTGCACGTACCAGCAGTGGAAAAAATGGGGTTACAGTAAGGACACATACAAGAAAGTGGGGTGAATCTGTAAAGGCAAAATAGTAGTTCAGCCGCAAGAACAAAAGCAAATAGAGTATAATCGTTAAAACATGATTGTACTGTCAAAAATTAATACTAACCTATAGGCTAGGCTAAACACTAAAATGGTTGTAAAATTATGGAGGAAGAATGTTACAGCTTAAATAATACACAGTTTAACAGAAATTGTGTATTATTGAAGCTGTAACAAGTTTAAAATTGTTAAAATGTAAAAGCAGAAAATATTTTATAAATATACTAAATATATTCTGCTTTTACATCTTTCAAACTTCGGCCCATTCCCTCCACTGCAAGGGCCTCAATTTACCTTTTTTTTTTTTAGCGCTTTGGCTCAGTTTGGAAAAAATTTTGTTTTCTTAAAACATTGAGTTCAAATCTTTGAGAAATTAATTTCTTCTTCACACCAGATTTTAATTTATTTTACAAAACTGCATCAATTTTGCAAATTTGTTTTGGCATGTGCGCAAAAGAGTAAGTACAAATGTCTACAATTTGCTCAGTAACTAAATGCACATGACTTGCTGATCAAAACTGATCAGTTGATTCTCTCTGAAATTGTCATACTCTTTACAACTGCTAAACATTCTTTCGTCATATGAGCCATCACATATTAAATGATCCATTCACTAATCAAATTCTGTTTTCCTATAGCAAGTGTAGGCAAGTTCGGTACTAGAGAGCCGCTGTGCTGCAGAGATTAGCTCCAATCCTAATCAAACACACTTGAACAAGCTAATCAGTGTCTTCAAGATTACCAAGGCTATAGGCAGGTGAATTTTTTTTTCAGGGTTGGAGCTAAACTCTGCAGGACTGCGGCTCTCTAGGACCAAACTTGCCTACCCCTGTCCCATAGTAAACTTATACCTACTGTTAAAAGCTGTATCTAAAAATCTCAGTGTGATATGCAATAGCATTGAGCTAAAACAAACAGTCAGAGTGTCAACAAAAAATTTGAACAAAAATTTAATTGTAAAAAAAAAATTCCAGGGTTGACTGCCATGGTGAAAAAGCTTCAAAACACTTTATGTTTTAGTGCCATTGTCCAATTTACTGACACAATAACTAGGTTTTTAAGCATGAATTAAATAGTTTGGGCAAGTTGCTACATTTTGCAGACATGCAATAGAGTTAGCATGCCTTATTAAACAGGTGTGACAATTGCGCTTACAGTTTAGAGAATGTTAAGAGTGTTTAAAAAAATGAGCCAAAGCGGGACAAGCTAAAATAATGTTGTGGTAATCAACATCGTCACAAATGCTGTTTATTAAGCTTAACTTGTACTAAACCCAGAACATTTCTTTAAACAACAAAAATTAGTTGCTTGATTACTTCTAAAGTTGTGTGTGTAGATGTCGCTTTGCATGAAAACGGCATGTTTAGACACAAGCAAACATATACATATGGAGAGCGCAGACTGCAAACCCATTCACACACACATTACACACATACAAGTTGTCACAGTGCTGTCATGCTTGTGCAGTGTCGCAGAATCCAGACTTATCTCCCAGCATGCCAGATCAGAAAACAACCTAAGGCCGGCTAAATCGCCGTGACTTGATATCTCCCAAGCGTGGCATTCTGTTTCATGTCATAATGATGTTAACAGTGTGCTGTGTGCGTTTGTTTCAGTGATCTTTAAAAGGACACAAAAGAGATCTAAAGCGAAAAAATGAAAGCAATAAGCATTATAAATCAACAAAACGAGAGAGAGAAAAAGACATAATTCCAAATTTTGGCTAGAGTTGATGGGCTGCTATTACAAAAAAAGGGAGCACAATTATGCTGTTGAATTTTGTGCAAAGGATGGACATGGATCTGAGCTGCCTCTGAGGTACTAAAAGGCCTGAAAAAACTATTTGTTCAATTAGAGCTTGTGAAGTAGCTGCCAATCTCAACACTTGAATCTCCAAACAGCTAGAAAAGAGGATAGAGATAGCAGTTTCACTAAACACCAAGCCATAATGCTGCGTTGTGCATGGTAATTATTGATTATCGTTTTTGGGTCTAGACATGCATGACCACATTTGCATATTTATACAGAATGATCTTCATATGAGATAACACTTTTACTGTATTAATATATCTGAAAATAAAACAACATTTAGTTATTTAGTATCTATTATTTATGCATCAGCATCAACAGTCATATTTTATAGGTACACTACACAATTCTGGGCTCTCAGTCGCCATCTGTGGATGAAACATACAAGCGTAAGAACATTTTTACATTCTTCTGCACAAATTAATTTCCCAAAATTTCCTGCAAAATCAAACATGACAGCTCTGAATATAGGTAATTGCTGTAGGCTTACTTTAGTGACTTGAGGTAAGGCAAAGGCGAACTAATTAATTTATTTCTATTGAAAAATAATATAAAAAATAATCTGTACTGTGCCTTTAAGCACTTGCAAACGTTTCAATGTGCACAACAGGGTGTAAGACAGCTGACTTGGAAATTCGGTGTGTGTGGCATGAAGACCAGGTATTATACAAGGAACTTTCACTCACATTGACTAGGCTTTGAATAGATTATTGAAACCGACAAGGCGGCAAATGAAACTACTTTACTTCCAAATGTTTCCCCTGCTCTGGTTCTTGTAATGATTCTCAAACATGCTACACATTGTTACGGATGTGTCATTTACATCTGAGGCTGTAGTGTCGACTAACTTTAGCAGCTCGATCGGAATCAACACTGAATCAGATATCAAAAGATAATAAGCAAAAACATACAGTGCACTGGGCTAAACCTGTTTCACTAAACAGAGATGCTATCTCATGTCCTCTGCTTTACTCGTTGAAATGCATGGAGATTGCCAGTCTTTCATATTCATTGCCTTGCTATTTCCCAGCATTGATGCAGAATGGAACTTGGACGAGCTCCGATTGTGCCGGAAGTGTCATTTATGTGTGTCATATGTGGGAGGAGAAGCTCAGATACCATCTAGGTCCCTGCTGTTGTGGTCCAGGGTTTTTGCCTGTCTCTCCCTGATTTCTATTTTTCTTTCTTTTCTTTTTTTTTTGGCTGGCTGCTTGTTGTCTTGCCTGGTTTATTGTTGTTTTTATGTTGTAAAGTATGCATTTTCTGTTTGTTCAACCATGAATTGTTTGCAACAAGGTTTTAAAGCTGTTTGTGCAGTGCCTGCTCCAATTTGTCTTTTGTCTAATAAGAGCTGCACTTTTCAAACCAGCTACAGTCTAGCATTGCGTAATGGGTTGAGAAGCCTGTTTTATTTATAGATCAATACACTACTGTTTAAAAGTGTGAAATCGTTAAGATTTTTAAAAAAATACATTAA
The DNA here is from genome assembly GCA_018155175.1 of Sinocyclocheilus anophthalmus. Lineage (NCBI taxonomy): Eukaryota > Metazoa > Chordata > Actinopteri > Cypriniformes > Cyprinidae > Sinocyclocheilus > Sinocyclocheilus anophthalmus. Next base: position 378,555 of record JADLZN010001133.1, on the reverse strand, counting down.
TAAATTTATTCAGTAAGGATGCACTAAATTGATTAAAAGTGACAGTAAAGACATTAAAATGTTACAAAACATTTCTGTTTCTTATATATGCTGTTCTTTTGAACTTTCTATTTATCAATGAATCCTGAAAAAAATTATTTCCATAGAAATATTAAGCAGTGCAACATTGATTCAACACTGATAATTCTGTCAGGACCACTATCGTCAAAGATGATTGACAATTAGCATACAGTTTGGACTGGCGGTATGGTTCTGTTCTGGGCAAGAACTCCCTGCGCATTCATGCAGCCTAGCATGGATGAGAGCAGGGAGAGCAGCGATAACCCCCCCAGGGTAAACAGAACAGAACCAACATGAATGTATTGCAGATATTGTTAAGTTCAATAATTTTATGTACACATTAAGAATTAGTCTGATTCAAAGGATAATAAGAAGGCTGAAACCTGACTGACAGAGGAGGAGCTGGGGATGGAGGAGGGTAATAAGCTATTGAGCAATGCGAAACTGCTGATAATACTGAGGGACCTTATATATTAATGCTTAGATAGGTGTTGTATTCCCACAGGTTGATGGAGGATCAGCTGAGAGTCAGCTGATGCAAACTTAACTCACATGACCTGCCAGAACTAACACTACGCTTGATGTATATAAGCATTGTGTAATGTGTTTATGTATAGTTATGTAAGTCATTTGCTGTTCTTTTCTTCAAGACAATGTGACACTAAAGACTGGAGTAAATTCAGTTTTGCCATCACATATTCTCAAATATATGTAACGAATCCGCTCATGAGGAAATATGAATAATTAAACATAACTAGTTATAATTAACTATTCATATATTTTAGATCCGCTGTAGATATTTAGCTGACCTCTCAGGGTCAACTGTCTTGTCAATTCTAAGAACGTTAATTTCCTGGTTAAGGGAAATAACTTTCTTACTGTACAATTCTACAAAGCTTGTAGCGGAAATCTGCATGATTAGTGACTCCGGTTATGAGCAAACAAGGAACACGTCAAGTGTGATACAAGTAAAGCTTTATTAACTACATAAACACTTAAAACTAGTCTAACATACTACATAAACACATAAACTGGTTTAACACACTACATACACACATTATAAATGCGTACTAAACATACCATACACACACGCAGTAAGTTGGTATAGGAAAGGGTTAAAGTTTAACTCAGTTCAGATAGAGGCATAAAGAATGAATTTTATGGAACCCTTTGCATATTCAGCAGATCTAAACCTGAGGGATGCGTCAGATTCTTAGTTCAAACACACCTTGTAAAAAGGTGTAACTGATACTTAATGCATCAATTAATAAGACTAAGTTTGATACTTGCAAGTCTCGGCTGTCTGAAAGAGATTCCTGATGCAATCTTAAGTTTCCAGTTGATCTTTGCTGAATCTTTGTTTGGGTCGATGAAAAGAACCAGTTTCGAGTCAGAGAATCTTGATTGAAATGGAAAGGACAAGGCCGAAGAAAGGCCTGGCACAATGCTTTGGTATCCTGAAGCGTTTTCTCACATCTTCATCTGCATCTGACCTAAACACCGACTGGGCGGGTCACATGAAGTACAGCCTTTAAAGTCTGCAAAGATTCACGCATCTCAAGATGGGCTTGTCCAATGAGAAAGGCCGAAATCCCAAGAGGGAGTTTGGAGATACTGGGGAGTTTATGACCCTTTGTATGGAAGCATGGTAATTTGCATATGGAAATTGAATCGAAATTACTAAAGATTCTCAGGGGCATCATATTGCCTATGTACCCAACATATAATATACTTCTGTTTAGTCTCAGAAGGAGACTTCATAGATTACTCAAACAAGGTATAGTAGGTTCTATGATGAGGTGGTTTTATCATAAGCATGCATAAAACAGTATAAAATACAAAAGACAATATACAGGAACAGTTATAATATACACAATGGCCTGAGGATATGTGTGTTCTTTCAAAGAAAGGTTTTCCTATGAATTAATTAGTAGAAAAGTCAATTTCTACTGTGAATTTGTGCCTCTTGCTTCTGGAAAATGCAGCTGAGAGTCTCTGCTCACATTCCACAAGGTTGTAAAAGTATCGGGTTACCATGAAACCAGGGTCCTGTTCGGCGTCCTGGGGTGTTACAGAGTATTTGTGAAATCTAGCTAACAAAATATATATTGTGTGTTTGAGTGGTCCAGACGCTACACATATTACTATTTTTGCAGTATTTTTGATGAAATGAAGGCTTGTTGCTTGTTGAGCATAAGACTTCTTTTAAAAAGCATTAAAAAATCTTAGTGTAGCCTATATTAAAATAAAACCTTACCAACTTCAAACTTTTGTACAGTGTTTATCAAAATAAATATGTATGTATGTATGTATATATGGGCTGTATTATTATTATTATGAAAGCCCGTTGCTCACTGGCTCTGAAAGTGCTCGTAATCACGATTTCATAAGTGGGAAACAGGAAGTTTCCGATAGCACGTGAAGACAGAAGAGAAGCGATCTCGCTAAGCACAGTGGAGTGCATCGTTTTATTAACTTTGTGGTTTAGCTGGACATAAAATTTTCACTTTGAGACTTTAGATTGATGACAAATGGGGAAGGACAAAGGGGAAAAGTGCTTTGTTTGATTTAACAACCCCCTCTTCTCCAATTGCTTCCCCTGCGAGTGTCCCGCAGCAGCGCTGGTTGTCATGTCTGACAACGATTGGGTTGCTCTGCCAATGTATAGAATCATTCTGGCACCCCTAGTGGTTCCCATGCAAAGCACAACTCCCCCTCACTACGTTCAGGCAGTCGGATGGAGTGTAAATTAGCCTGGGCACTTTGGGACCTCAGCTCAATCGGCTACATGAGCTCCTTCATGAATAATTATGCTCTGTCCCAAAGCTTTAGCAAGGTCTTAAGAGCTTTCTTCTCAAAAAGTGATATAACAGTCTGGCAGATTGTCTCTGATAAGCCTTAAAAAGGGCAGGATGGACCCTTTCAGGATGTGCCGATCGATGATGCTTGAACATGCTTGTCTGATGAAGCCCTGCGCTTAGTTCCCCAAAGTCATTTGTAGCCATGCACGCGGTCACATCTCAAATGAAAGGCCATATTGTTTTATAAAATGACATAATGGACGAGGTTTCAGTGATGTAAGCTGTCTAACTTACACATACTCATATTCAATATCAGCAAAATACAATGTAAAATTAACAATTAAAACAACACTAATAAGGAGAGTAATTGGAAACATCACCGCTCAATGAGAAATAGGATCATCTGCTCTTAACGCACTGCATTACTTGACAATCAAAATGCTGGTTATCTCGCAGCATTCCCGAACATCCCTCCTGGGTCTCTGAAATATGCTTTACCAGTTAATTAACCAGCAGGATTAATTGGAAGTGATTTATTTTTCTTTTTGAATTGTAATGAAAGTAGAAGTGCTTGGCTGTCAGCTCTGCCATGTTCAGCCATAAAACGAGGGGATTTAGTAGACCGTAGAGATCCACAGCAACGCTCATAAGGGAAGGCATGATGAAACTAGAGGAAACTATGCTGCCTTAAGACATAACGCTCCATTGCGGGTACAGTAATGTGGCAAAATGCTTTCTACTCCAGATCCAAGACTTATCAAAATTAGATGACAGTGATACAAATGTATAAAGGTTGCAATGTACTCCCAAAACCAAGCATTGTTGTTTTGTTGATTTTTGCCGGAAATGTGTTTTGTACTTCTTGCAGAGCAGCCATCTTTCTTATGTGAAGATCTGTTTAGATCCTCCTGGTTGACAAACAAGGACAAGCTGGGATTTGAGATAATTAGCATTACAGATTTTTTTGTTATTACTTAAAGGCTTAGAAGTGGGAGACAGAGGGTGTGAGAGAGACAGACTGAAAGAGGGAATATGAAGACAAAGTGCCCAAAGCAACAGTTCCATTCAAGCAGATCTAAAGAAATCAGCTGTTGCAGTGTACCCTGAGTACAGGCCCTCTGTGTCGTGTCATGAGAGGACGCCTGATGCTACTGTGACATCCTGAGAAACTCACAAGTCAAAAGTTGAAGCAATGATTTGTGCGATTATCAACATTAAGGTTGTTTTTGCATGCTAAAACAAATGGTAAACTTGTAAACTGAAACAAAATAATGAATGCAAAATTAAATATGAACAACAAAAGTAAATTAAAAACAAGTGTTAAAAAAAAACTAACTAAAATAAAATAAACAACCAAACTAAATAATAATTTACAATACCAGTAAGTGATCCACACATGGTGCAATAGTCTGAATATGATGATTGTGGCTTGTGGGATTCCAGATAAAATATAATTTATATTTCCATGCATAAAAAGAAATTTATACAGTCAAGATCAAAATATTTCAACTTCAACAAAGTGCAATAAAATATGCCCGCCTTGCCCATGTGCTTTTATAGCTTTCGTTCAGTAAATGAAATGTCTTTATTGTCATGACAATCAGCATGCATCTTCTGTCGGCTTCTGCTTGAGAAACTAGAATCAACAAGCCACAGATGCATTGAGCTTCCCGCAGTTGTGACTCCTGTTTAACACATTTAAATACATTTACATTTGTTATACAATAATAGGCTCTTCTGTGCCTCCTTTGCAGTCAAAAAAGTATTTCAGTTGAATTATTTAACTTTTTTTTAGATTAACATAATCTAAAAAATGTAATGTTTTACATTTTACATTACACCTAAAAAAAGGTGTAATGTAAAATAGTATCTTTATCCCTCAGCTTAGTTACAGTAACTATAATTAAAATTAAAACAAGAGAAATATAAATGCCCATAAAATAAATAAAACTAATAAAATTCTACAATAATAAAAAAAACAATAAACCCATATGTTACTATCTAAAACTAAACACTAAAACCTAAAAGTAAAACTGAAAATCAAAATGAAAATTTGAAAAAAACGCGGGGGTGTTGACCAGCCCGAACGGTAAAAGTGGCCGATAGGGGTGTTAAACGCCGTCTTCCACTCGTCTCCCTCCTAATTATTCTAATTTGAAAAAAAAAATCCAAAATACCATAAACGCCTATTATATTGTTGTATTATTTTGTATTATAAGCTTAATAAAGCCATACTAACTGAAAAGTAAAACTGAAAAAATAATTGATCAATTTGAAAACGCAAAACTACAACAATCCTGATCCATATGATGTTGGAATAATCTTCAAAAGTATGCTTTTTTTATGAATATTTAAATGTGACACTTCAGATTCTGCCTGTTTTAATATTAAGCCATCAGAGACTGTATCCAATAAGCATTAAAGTACCAAATTACACTATGGCACAGCTAAAAGATCAACAGAGCATCCAGCAGCCCTCTATGGATTTATGGGTAAAAGAGCATCAAAAAGCAGGCCACAACACTTCCACCCTCAGACACAGAAGTCAAGTCAAGTCAAGTCACCTTTATTTATTTAGCGCTTTATACAATACTGGTTGTGACAAAGCAGCTTTACAGTATTAATTAGGAAAATAGTGTGTCATTAAGGCAAAATGACAATAGTAAACACTCATTTTTAAGTTAAAGGCAGTTCATCATTGAATTTAGTGATGTCAACATCCAGCTCAGTTTAAATAATATCTTTGCAATCATGTCAACGATAACGCTGGAAATGAAGTGTCCCCAACTAAGCAAGCCAGAGGCGACAGCGGCAAGGAACCAAAACTCCATCGGTGACAGAATGGAGAAAAAACCTTGGGAGAAACCAGGCTCAGTCGGGGGGCCAGTTCTCTTCTGACCAGACGAACCAGCAGTACGGAAAAATCAATTTTAAGACGTAATAAAACAGACGATGAAGAATATTAACAGCAATTATTATATGATGCAATCAAATTTATAGCAAAATATGGTAGTTTTGTATGTTGTTTCAGGGATGGCATAGACCATCTGAGGTCCTCTGAGGAGTGCAACATCTCTTCTCAGGTGTGCTGGATACAGATGAAGCTGTGTGTAACTAGTTACACGGATGTACTCCCCGGGCAAAAAGACAGAAGAAAAAGAACAATACAAACAAATTAGCGTAGCGGCTGTTCCAACAAGCAAACATGATTGTTTCACCCAACTAACGAAATAATATGGCATTTGATTAGATATAAGCAGTAAAAAGATGTAACTGCAGTACAAGATTATGAGGTGTATTATTTGAATGCTTGGCTAAAGAGATGTTTCTTTAATCTAGATTTAAACAGAGAGAGTGTGTCTGAACCCCGAACGTTATCAGGAAGGCTATTCCAGAGTTTGGGAGCCAAATGCGAAAAAGCTCTACCTCCTTTAGTGGACTTTGATATCCTAGGTACTACCAAAAGTCCAGAATTTTGAGACCTTAGGGAGCGTGATTGATTGTAGCATGGTAGAAGACTAGTTAGGTACGCAGGAGCTAACCCATTAAGGGCCTTATAGGAAAGTAATAATATTTTGTAACTGATACAAAAATTAAGGTAGCCAGTGCAGAGACTGTAAAAATTGGGGTAATATGATCATATTTACTTGACCCGGTAAGGACTCTAGCCGCTGCATTTTGGACTATCTGTAGCTTGTTTATTGAAGATGCAGGACAACCACCTAGCAGTGCATTACAATAGTCCAGTCTAGAGGTCATGAATGAACTAGCTTTTCTGCATCAGAAACAGGTATCATGTTTCGTAACTTGGCAATGTTCTAAGAGGGAAGAATGCGTTTTGTAACATGGGAAATATGATTTCAAAAGACAAGTTGCTATAATATAACACCCAGATTTTTGACCGTAGAGGAAGTAACAGTACACCCATCTAGTTGCAAATTGTAATCCACGAGAGTCGGCGTACTGTCTTTTGGTCCAATAAATAATATCTCTGTCTTATCCGAATTTAACGCGGGGGAGAAAATTATTGGTCATCCAATGTTTTACATTTTTAACACATTCTGTTAGTTTAGATAATTTAGAAGTTTCATCTGGTCGTGTTGAGATATATAGTTGAGTATCATCAGCATAACAGTAGGACCTAATCGCCGTATTTCCTAATAATATTCCCAAGTGGCAACATGTATATCGAAAAAAGCAGAGGACCTAGGACAGATCCTTGATGCACTCCATATTTTACTGGTGATATTTCAGATGACTCCCCATTTAAATGAACAAGTTGGTAGCGATCAGAGAGGTAGGATCTAAACCATCTTAAAGCCTGCTCTTGAATACTTGTATAGTTTTGTAATCGATCTATGAGTATGTCATGATCTATAGTATCGAATGCAGCTCAGCAAGGCCGTCCGTCTGGTGTCAGAACGTGTTTGTCATTTGTGGAAGTTTTTGTCTGCAGAAGCGTGACAGATGCTGGGTGTGTCTGCAACAGGAAATTAGAGCTTGTCCATTATTCAGAAGGATTCTGTCTTCGGTCCAGGATAATCACCATCTTGTACACAAACAAGAACACAAGGGTTCTCGCCAAGAGGCAAATCAGATCATGATTATGGATTTCTTGAGAATGCAAACAAGAGCAACTGCAGGTAAACACAGTTAAATGCATGTACACTCAAGTAATGAACCTCATGCATACACAAAAATGGAAACAGCTCACCACTGTGGATTTTATAGAAATGCAAATAACACTCATGCAAAACAGCGGCAAATCGCACAAGTTAATAAAAATATGAACTTGCTCTCTCTTTCCTGTGGGATAATAAACCTGCTTGCATCTGATCTCCCTATTTTAATTTATTTACTTACTTTTACTTTGTTTATCCTTTCTGATCTCAGCAGTGTCACACTCATGCACTGTTTAGCACCCGGAGAAGCCATCCATAACAGCAAAAGACAAGAATGTGTGAGAGAAAATTTAGGATTAGACCCATAACATATTCCAAGTATCTGAACACAAAGACTTCTAACCGCATAAGCTCAGTTTTGTGTCACTGTGTTTCAAAATGTGTCAGACCACAAAGCATAAATCAGGATAGAAGAACAGATTTATTGATTAATTCGTACAGTGACTCTTTTTGCAGGTTACACTAGTAGATGTTGAAAAGTGTTTTTTATTCAGAATGATTTATAAATATGTCCCCCCCCCCAGTAACTCTTGTCTGTTTTGTGTTTAGTAAGTCATTGAATCACTCAACTGACTTGTTCACAACCAAAACTGTCATGAGCTGGGTTTGCTTCATTCTAACCTCATTCTAGCTCTCATCTCCACCTGTTTGTCATCACAATCAGCATGCAGGCTGCTTTGCGAGAACACCTGTTTCCACTCTGATCTATTAGTCACTCTATTTCTAGTGGTTGGGCTCTCTGTCGGATTATTGTGTGTAATGCATACGGTATTGTTTGGCCCTTCATGTTGATACTATCAGAGTTCTTACCATGTCTTGTCTTGCTTAGTGTGCTGTGCTCGTCTTAGTGTTCTCTGTGTCCGGTGGCTGCTTCCAGTGAGCCCAGCCCCCACGAGCTCTCTCCAAGACGGGAGTCCTCGGAACCAGACCATCCTCGGTCGATTTGTGTTTCATCCAATTTGTGTTTCATTCAGTTCTGTGTCATCATACGACAGACTGCCTTGTTTCGTGTCTTCAATAAAGAGACTGATTCTAACGGACTGTTTTTGCACGTGGATCCTTTACAGCACCCTTGACAGAATAATCCGACCTAAGATGGATCCAGCAAGGGAGGAACCTATCCGATCAGCGGTGGAGATTCAGGGAGTCATGCTCGGCAGACATGAGGAGGAGTTGTCCGCCGCCCGTCACGCAGTTGAGAGTTTGACCGCACAGGTGACGGATTTATCTTCTCGTCTTCTACAGCTCTACCGAGAACCCACAACATATTACAGCCGACATCCACCTTCCGAGCCGCGTGTTAACAACACCCCCTGCTATGCCGGTGAGCCCACTGAATGCAGAGCTTTTCTGACTCAATGTGAGGTTGTCTTTTCTCTCCAGCCTCAGACTTATGCGGGAGATTCCGCCCGGATCGCCTTTGTACTTTCGCTGCTCACGGGGCGAGCTCGCGAATGGGGAACCTCCGCTTGGGAGACACAGACTCCTTGCTGTGGTCGTTTCGAGCTCTTCAAGGAGATGATCAAGATATTCGACCAATCTGTTTTCGGCCGCGAAGCTGCGCGCCTTCTCGCTGTGCTTCATCAGGGCAGAAAGTCTGTCGCTGATTTCGCCATTGAGTTCCGGACACTGGCGACCACATGCGAGTGGAATGAACCTGCTTTGGTCGCTCGCTTTCTGGAGGGACTGAATATGGATCTTAAGGAGGAGATTTATGCGCGTGGACCGCCGACACAGCTGGATGAGCTTATTGAACTGGGCACTCGTTTGGACAGGTGCTTCGAGCAGCGGAGGCGGGTTCGAGCTTCTAGTTCAAGAACACCAGAGACTCTTACACCAGCTGTGGAATATTCTCCTCTCAGATCTGATCCTGAACCAATGCAGCTGGGGGGGGGGTTCTGTGGAGGAACGACAACAGTGGATTCTGAATCGCCTCTGCCTTTACTGCAGCGTGGCCGGGCAATTCGCCGCTTCGTGCGTGTTAAAAGCCAGAGCTCACCAGTAGAGGGAGGAGTACTGGCGAGCGCAACTGTCATCCCCTCTTCACCCAGGTCTCATATGACTGTCTCTGCTGTTCTCCGATGGGCTGGTTTTTCCGTTGCTGGCCCAGCACTCATTGATTCTGGGGCAGAGGGCAATTTTATTGATGAGAGATGGGCTAGCGAACGGGGGATCCCTCTGCTGGACTTGAAGGACACTACCACCGTTGTTGCCCTAGATGGGAGGGTACTTTCTTCAGTTCACCGTATCACCAGCCCGGTGAGCCTTACCATCTCAGGAAATCACAGAGAGACTATTTATTTTTTTGTTTTCCAGTCCCCGTTGACCCCCATTGTTCTTGGGCATCCATGGCTTACTCGGCACAACCCTTAGATTGACTGGGTTAAGGGTTCTATTCACTCATGGAATTTATCGTGTCATGTCAACTGTTTGGTGTCTGCTGTCCCTACTGTTTCCTCTGTGTCTGTGTCTGTGTTTCAGGAGGAGCCTGGTGAACTGTCGGGAGTTCCGGGGGAGTACCACGATCTCCGAGCGGTCTTCAGCCGTTCCCGGGCTACCTCCTTGCCGCCCCATCACCCCTATGACTGCAGCATAGAGCTCCTTCCGGGCACCATGCCACCCCACGGTCATTTATACTCACTCTCGGCGACTGAGCGAGAGGCTCTGGAGAAATACCTCACAGAGTCTCTCGCCGCGGGAATTATTGTTCTGTCCTCCTCGCCTGCCGGTGCAGGGTTCTTCTTTGTAAAAAAGAGGGATGGGTCCTTGCGTCCCTGTATAGATTATCAGGGTCTGAACGGCATAACATTCAAGAATCGCTATCCCTTGCCTCTTATGTCGTCGGCCTTCGAGATCTTACAGGGCGCAAGGATTTTCACGAAGCTAGACTTACGCAATACTTACCACTTGGTACGTATCAAGGAGGGAGACGAGTGGAAGACAGCGTTTAACACCCCTATTGGCCACTTTGAGTATCGGGTTTTACCGTTCGGGCTGGTCAACGCCCCGGCGGTTTTTCAGGCCTTAGTGAATGACGTCTTGAGAGATTTGCTTAATGTCTTTGTGTTTGTGTATTTGGACGACATTCTTATCTTTTCGCCTTCTCTTCAGGTACACGAACAGCATGTCCACCGAGTTTTGCAGCGTTTGCTTGAGAACCGCCTGTTTGTTAAGGCAGAGAAGTGCATGTTTCATGCCCAATCTGTCACGTTTCTCGGTTCGGTGGTTTCGGTGGAGGGGATCAGCATGGACCCTGACAAGGTTTGTACTGTCATTGATTGGCCCGTTCCAGATTCTCGAGTTGCGCTCCAGCAGTTTCTGGGGTTTGCTAATTTTTACCGCCGGTTTATCCGTAACTTTAGTCAAGTTGCCGCTCCTCTTACTTTCCTCACTTCGTCCAAGATTCGATTTGTGTGGTCCGAGGCTGCGCAGAGTGCATTCAATCGGCTCAAGGGATTATTCACCTCCGCGCCCATCCTTATTACCCCTGATCCCGAGAGACAATTTATTGTTGAGGTTGATGCCTCCGACGTCGGGGTAGGAGCTATATTGTTGCAACGCTCTTCCCTTGACGAGAAGGTTCATCCGTGCGCTTTCTATTCGCATCGCCTTTCACCCGCTGAGCGCAGCTACGACGTCGGTAACCGAGAACTTTTGTTGATCCGTCTGGCGCTAGGTGAATGGCGACACTGTGCCAGTGTGCCATTTATAGTCTGGACGGATCACCAGAATCTGGAGTACATCCGCGCCGCTAAGAGACTTAATACACGTCAGGCACGGTGGGCACTTTTTTTCGCCCGCTTTGATTTTTCGATCTCGTTTAGACCCGGTTCTAAGAATCTCAAACCGGATGCTCTCTCACGTAAGTTCGGCTCGTCAGGGGGTCCCTCGACCAACGAGAGCATTTTACCTCAGCATTGTGTGGTCGGGGCGGCCGTCTGGGGAGTGGAACAGGCAGTGAGGAGAGCCCTTGTTCATGTCACGAGGCCACCTCGCACTCCTGAAGGAACGTTATTCGTTCCGGAGGCCATTCGTTCCACAGTTCTTCGCTGGGGTCACTCGTCCAAATTGGTGGCACACCCGGGAGCTAGGGGTACGTTGGCCGCGATTCGTCAACGGTTTTGGTGGCCCACTAGAGAACGCGATGTTCGGCGCTTTGTTGCTTCTTGTCATGTCTGTGCCCAGACTAATTCTAGTAACACTCCACCGGCAGGTCTTCTCAGGCCCCTCCCCATTCCATCACATCCGTGGTCTCACATTGCGTTGGATTTTGTGACCAGTCTTCCGTTATCGGCCGGTAATACGGTCATCCTTACCGTGGTGGACTGTTTTTCGAAGGCCGCTCATTTTATCCCTCTCCCAGGATTACCATCTGCCCGTGAGACCGCTCAAGTTATGGTAGATCACGTTTTCAAGATCCATGGTCTTCCTTCGGACATTGTGTCTGACAGAGGGCCGCAGTTCGTCTCTCAGTTCTGGAGGGAATTCTGTCGTCAGATAGGGGCATCCCCCAGTCTGTCGTCAGGATTCCATCCACAGACCAATGGTCAAGCCGAAAGGACCAATCAGATTCTTCACATGTTGCGTAGCTTGACCTCGCGGACCCCCGTGTCGTGGTGCGACCAACTGTCCTGGGCCGAGTACGCCCATAATTCTCTGCCCTCGTCCGCCACTGGGTTATCCCCTTTCGAGTGTTGTCTGGGTTATCAACCCCCTCTATTTACATCCCAAGAGGCCCAGTCCTCCGTTCCCTCTGTAGAGGCATTTATTCAGAGATCTAAACGTACCTGGAGGAAGCAGATGGCTCGAGATGAGGGTGAGAGAGCTTTATGTAGTACGGTGCACGTACACGTCGATGCCGACCCAATCGTTACCAGTTAGGGGCTCAATAGAATGTTTGTGGTCAGAAGGTGTGGCTCTCCACCGGTAATTTGCCTGTTCAAGAAGGTTCTCGTAAGCTACGGCCCCGCTTTATTGGACCCTTTTCCATTGTTAAGGTTCTCAGTCCAGGTGGCGATCAGACTCAAATTGTCCCATCAGTGGTGCCGTGTTCACCTGGTCTTTCACGTATCCTGCGTCAAACAAGTTATTCGCACTCCCACCCATCCCCCCTTCCTCCTCCTCCTATTGACGAGGAGGCTTCTGTTTACAGAGTCCGTAGGCTTCTTGATGTCCGTCCTCAAGGGCGCGGTCACCAGTTTTTGGTGGATTGGGAGGGGTACGGTCCTGAGGAGAGGTGTTGGATTCCGGCCCGGGACATCCTGGATCGCTCGCTGGTCGAGGACTTCTACCGTTCTCGCCAGGCTTCTTCCTCGGGAGCGCCTGGGGGCGCTCGTTGAGGGAGTGGTACTGTCATGAGCTGGGTTTGCTTCTCTGTTTCTCTCTCACACACACGGGATTTCACACACACATACACACACATAAATATTCTATCATGCACACACACACACACACACACACACACTCAGGCACGCCCAATGCGCATCTAGCTCCTCATCCTCCCTGTCATCACAATCAGCGTGTGTGCTGCTTTGCGAGGACACCTGTTTCCACTCTGATCTATTAGTCACTCTATTTCTAGTGGTTGGGCTCACTGTTCTCTGTCGGATTATTGTGTGTCATGCATACAGTATTGTTTGGCCCTTCATGTTGATACTATCAGAGATCTTACCATGTCTTGTCTTGCTTAGTGTGCTTTGCTCGTCTTAGTGTTCTCGGTGCCCGTTGGCTGCTTCCAGTGAGCCCAGCCCATACGAGCTCTCTCCAAGACGGGAGTCCTCGGAACCAGACCATCCTCGGTCGATTTGTGTTTCATCCAATTTGTGTTTCATTCAGTTCTGTGTCATCATACGACAGACTGCCTTGTTTTGTGTCTTCAATAAAGAGACTGATTCTAACTGACAGCCTTTGCACGTGGATCCTTTACAGCACCGTAGTGGAGGACACCACACAAAAAACTTTGTTCGAAAGGGTCTAAAATCTATTTGCAGTCCATTTGTAAAAACGGCAACTGATGTATGAAATTGCAAAGAATAAATTATATATATATCTATCTAATATAGTATGTAATACTAGTCTATAGTATTATAGTGTATATTAGTTAATATAGATATTAATAATTATTAGTTTAAACAGAACCTTTACTAAATTGACTAAAACTGAAATAAAAATAAATAAACTATAGCATTAATAAAAACTAATTAATAATGACAAAAACACAACAAAATGACTAAAATGTTAACTACAATTAAAAAGAAAAAAGAACAGTATGTACACGTACGTAAATGTTACAAGAGCAGACATTAAGCATGTTCAACGGGACTGTGTGCCCGTAATGCGTCTGTACATAATTTTGACACACTTTCAAAATAGAACACAATACAAGATTTTGAAGAACATTGATTTTCAGTAATTTAAAAAAACAAAACAAAAAAACACTAAGACATTTTTAAAAATGTCTTCTTTTGTGTTCCACAGAAGAAAGAAAGTCATATGGGTTTGAAATGACATGAAAGAATGATGACACAATTTCCATTTTTGGGTGAACTTTCTCTTTAAGTATGTTTCAGGGCCAGATGCAGTGTGACAAGCAATTTCTCTGTCCACATCACTGCTGTGTAATGTGACACAATCTCAGCCAATCAAATGATATTTCATGTTAATGTGCAGTTATGTGGAGCGGTATTTTGGTTTGGTTTGCGGCTTAGAACGCAAGAAAAACAAAAAACAAAAAGAGGGACAGGAATCCAACAACAGAGCTATAATGATATATGTGTGCGCTCACAGTGGTTACTAATGAAAGGAAAGGTGTTAAAACAGTCACAACAGCTGGACAGACAAGCAGGAGTGGGAATCCAGGTTAGTAATATCATGTGGTGTCACAGTACATGAATCTCTGGGTAGAGAGGGAAGGCGAGAGGGGAGGAGGAACGGAGCAGGAGAGAGGTCCAGTGGTGGGCCTCAGCTGCACTTTCACTTGTTAAGCTTGTTTGCTTTGCATTGCACTGCCTGCCCTGGGGCCACTGCCTTCAAATGGGCTGCCTACGCCTCTCTCCCTCTCCACCACCGTCTTTGTGTGCCATGCATGGCACGCCACCTCAACTAAAACAAAAGAAAAAAATAACACGAATAAAGGACAACATGGGGCATGTGCCATGCAAATGAGAATGCTGAAAACACAATCAGTGGAGCTGAGAATTTTGTCTTGGGCCTTGAGTTACAACAATAATAAAAAAAAAAAAACCTTTTGGCTTTCCAGCCCAACTTCTGATGGTAAATTGTCCACTGAGATAAAGAAACAGATTTTTCTTTATTAGGCACTTTGGATCTCTTTGATTTGATTCTCTCACTCTGCTTACGTCAGTGAGAGGCAGACTAACATCCTTTATGATTATGGTTGCAAATTTAACACAGGACTCTAGCCAAATATGGGTATTTTTCCACAGCAGATTGTCTCAGATTGTATCGTAATAATGTAATTATGTTGCAGCAAGTCATTGATTTTGATTATGCCTTTCAGAAAAAGACGAAAGAAAAACACATTTGATTGACTGTTGGTCTCCATCTTAATGTCGCTCATGCGAGCACCGCAAATGTACATCCGTTTACATTGTTTTGCTTAATTGCTAACAATTGTCTGTTATATGTTCAAATCAATAAATAAACACAGAATGCTTGTAAACATCCAGTCAGCTATACATGAAGAAACTGATCATTCATCATACTGATATTCAAAAAACTAGAAGTTATTTCACCGCTGGAGGATAATATAAAAAGAACACAGGGTGTGAATTATTATCATCAAATTCAAGACTTTTTTTCTCAGATTGGTGGGTTTTATGTCTCCCAATTCTTTGTTCTCCTAATTGTGAGAAAAAAGTCTGAACTGTGAGATAAAATGTTGCAATTACCTTTTTTATTTAATTTAATAATTTTTTTATGTGTCAGAAACAGGCTTGCATAGAAAACAATCTGAGGTGAGTTGATTGCTTGAAGTTCCAAACAAAGCGGGTTAATTTGGTTAGTTCCAGAAATAGTGTTTTTGAAGGAACAGATTGAATGAATTATGCAATAATTGACTCATTCATGAAGGCAACTTGTTATTTTGTTCCTGAATGAATCAGCGATTTTGTTGAGTGATTCAATTCACTGAAAGACAGGCACATGTCTTCGATGAATCATTATTTTTGAACGAATCCATTGAACAACTGATTCAATCATAATGACTGTATCGATGTAACTTACAGAAAGAGTTACTGAGCGAAAGCTTTTCACTTTTTGTTCTATTATTTATTCATCTTTTATGTGTAAAGTTATTTAATTGGAAGGAATAAATAAATAATGCCTGCAAAAAATTCTGCAAAAAAGAGTTAATTTCACACCCTGCTTATGAGGATGTGAAGCAACAGAGTGTAATATCTAAAAGGGTACGGTAACATATTTACTCAACAAATCCGGTTTTTATTAGCATTTGGCACTTGTAAAGTGGTAATTTTGGACCCTGACAAAAAAAGTGAGCCAGAATTTACAACGACCGTCACTACAACTCTGCCCGTGGTGAGGAATGTGAGTGGAACACATTTGATTAATGAAATATGGATCTCCTGCAGGCATGATCATCACTGGGACATAAATCAAACCCCAGGACAGATCAGTGGGCGCTCGCTGCCTGCATGACTGTAGTAAAACACAACATGAAGAAATTACACGTATCCTCAACGTTACACTTCCACAACCTGAGGTGCTATAATATGCAGACTTACCTATCAATAAATAACAAATCACAGTAGAAAATCCAGGGTGGTTTATATGACTGGATTTAAAACGGGAAATACATATATATATAGATATAATATATAGATTTAAAATAGGTCCCCAGCGAGGCCACATTGTTCTATAACAGAGCTTTGTCTAGAACCGCATCTGTTAACAGATGTTTCACGAGCTGTGCCGGGAAAATCCTGAAGCAATCAATGAAGCTTCGGCTTAAATTACAGAGCTGTATCAATCCACAAAAATAAATAAATAAATACATAAAAAATACAACGAAAGAACACCATTTTCTCTCGAGTCCACTGAAGAGATTTCCTCTAATGTGTTTGTTTCACTGGTTGCTATGTGAACCAAAGGGACCACAAATCTCAACTCCTCATTGCGATGTGGATCAATAATGAGAAACCGAGAAGGCGGCACATATTTTGGGAAAAGAGGGTCCCATTGTTCTACATTAGACATTTAGTCACAGATGAGGCTGTCTGATTACACTTGCTAGATTTAAACAGATTGCTCCTGTCTCAGAGAACTTTCCTCACGGGACCATGTTTGATATAACACCCATTGCCACTTTTTCCATATTGCTTTCTTGCAGAATGCCAGTGTGAATAGATTTGACAGATATTAAAAGCACGTTTTTGATGCCTTACACAGAAATTAGGTATAGCTATGACTGAGATATATGATAGCGAAACACCTGAAGGAAGCCTATTTGGTTGGTTGGTTAGTTAAATAAAAAAAAATAATAAAAATGAACTATATTATCCCCAAAACCCATAAACTATATGTCATAAAAATGTATGCAATTGTATTTATTTAGTTAGTTAGTTAGTTAGTGTTCTTTGGGAAATAAATATTAGAATAAAGCCTGGAACAACATAAAAGTGAGTAAAAAATGACAGTATTTTCATTCGGGGATATACTATCTCTTTAAATAGGTGTCATTTAAAGCCCCTCCCCTTTCCCCCTTTATTTTATACTAATTCACAATACAGAAATGAAAATCGCCCTCAAATGTATTGTTTTAATTCATGCAATTTTATTTTATTTTTTTTTATTAAAATGTTCTCTCCTTTTGTGTTCTTTTAAATTGAAATTTAATTTCTTTATTTTTTCCCCCTTTTGTGTTATAAAAAAAAGCATAAAGGTTTTGGAACAACAGCAGGTGAATAATGACAGGGTGGTGTATACTAACTCTTTAAATGAACGTCATTTGAGGTCTTACATGTAGAAATGATTAATTTAAAGCTCTGTGTGGGATTGAGGATAGTAATATGAAGCCAACAGGAGGTTCAGCCTCATTTGGGTGAAGAGGTAAGAGTACTGTACGGCTGTGCAATATGAAAACCTCAGTGAGTTAGCAGTCGTGAGATGTGGGCGAGAGATCCCTTTGCCTCTGAGACACTAAGCACAGAATGAGATTAGAAAGAAAGATTACACCTCTCCTTCTGCCTCATTTCAGCAGGGACCATCATCACCAGAAAATAGCACTTAACTTGACACATAGTACAATCAGAGTCATGCAGACCATAGAGACTCTCCACTGAGATGAGATAAGACTTAGAAATATAAAATATATATATTTAAAGCAATTAATTGTATAAAAACAAAAACAATGTATATAAAAAAGTAATAACACATAATAAGGTATAATAAGGATTAATAAGGGATTTTCCAATAATCCTCCAAAAAAAATAAAAAAAAATAAACCATTTATTTGACTGCTCTAATAAAAAATATATTGTATTGCACCCATTTCTGTAAAAGCTGGAAAAGGGCATTATGGCTTTGGGAAGAGAGTTTTGGTATATTTTTGAAGGAAGGAAGGAAGGATGGAAAGAAGTGACAGAGATGGAGAAAAAGAAAGATAGACTGTCATGACAGCTATGTGTCTGTCGTGCATTTTTCTTTGTCTCATGTCAGAGAGAAACTGCAAAATGTTCTCTGCTTTCTGCTGTTGCCTGACATGCCAGAGCTTGAGGAAGATAATTCAGCTGGCTCTGAGACTTCACTGGTCAGAATGCTACAGCTTATTGAGGGTTAGAAATGTTTGCAATGCTGCACACAGCTGCTGTTGAATAACCATTTAGACCATCATTGCACATCGAAATTAAAACAATTGAATCCAAGTTTGTAAACAATGTATATTGAAAGATTTGTTTAGATAAGTTTCTAGAGCTTTGAACTGCAATATTACATATCATTATTTTACATTATTTATTTATGCACAGTGGGGTCCAAACATTTTCTAATGTCATTTTTATGTCATAATGTTTATCTTTTTTCCCCTATCCCTGCAAATAAATAAATAAATCTCAGATTTTTTTCTTTTCTTTTTTTGTCTAATGTCAATTTGTCTTTTTTTCATTCTTATAATTTATTATTATTATTTTTTAAATACTTCTGTTAAATTAATGTTTAATACGAATTTTCAGTGTGGTATTATTATAATGATATTATATTATTAAAGAACTATAGGCAAATGAGGTTAAGGTATTGCAATATAAAACATGCAACCAAATAGTAAATGTTCACGCATATGAATATGCTAGATTACAATACTATCAATCTGAGATTGTGTTATTTTAGACAGCAATCATATTTTGTATACAAAGATATAAACATCAAACATAACAATATTATATAAAAGACCACTTTAATAGTCTAATAGTCATTCCAGGCTCTAAGATGGCAGTAAAACTAAATTAGGGGAACATGTTAGCATTCATGAATCTTAAATATGTTATTTTAAACTAAAATTAAAATGAAATGCATTGATCCTGTCACCATAACATTGAAAAAAAGCTTGGCCATTTTTAATTATGTAACATAACAAAGTTGGAGTGATTTAAGTCCTTATATAGCTTGCCAAACACTGTGGCTGGTCTTTTATCCACAGGAGTTAATTTTAGTGCCAGTGCTCCTGCTGACAGAGAAGAATGAATACAGACCCAATCTTGCTCCTCGTTTTATACTATATTAGAAAACACACAAACAAACAAATGTTTGAGGCAATGCAGGCAAGGTCTTTCCTTCGCTTCATAAATAAACCTGAGCTAAACCAGCAAGTGATATTCAGCACCATGGAGAGCGATACTCTCTCACATGCCACATGCTGAGCTGAATTCCCAACAGTTGCACCACTTCTGCAGTCAAAACCTGCATCATTCACCAACCACGGAAAACCAGTTTAAAGGAATAGTTTACCCAAAAATGAACATCTGCTGATAATGTACTTACCCTCAGGCCATTCAAGATGTAGATGATTCAGATAAATGTATATCATTACATCACTTTGTCAATAATTCCCCATCCTCCATGCTGAATGGGTGCCGTCAGAATGAGAGTCCAAACAGCTGATAAAAACATCACAAAAACCCACAAGTGATCCACACAACTCCAGTCCATCAATTAACATCTTGTGTAAGTAACAAATCCATCATTAAAACATTTTTAACTTCAAAGTGTTGGTTACAGCTAAAATACAAGCCTTGTATCCATAATATTTCTTTCTCCAGAGAAACAGTCATCTTGTCTGACCAGGAGATAAATATGTTCAGATCAAGCACCTTTTTCACATGAAAACAGACAAAAACAGTTCTAAACAAATATGTCTGTGGATTTTCGATCTTGCTTGAGAGGACAACAGGGCGGATTGGATACGCCTGCATCTCCCCTGCGCAGAGAAGAGAAAGTTGTCTATTATGGACTCAAGGATCTCCCAGCAGAACAGTGAAAACGGGCTGGGGGGGCGTCTCCTTGAATTATGACTTTTGTTAATGAAATTCAATGACAATATAATTACCATTGCGTGGCTTTTATACCCTTGTGTTTGTTGACTATGATATCGTCGCTGTAGTGCCCACATTTCAAGATGCAGTAACCAATCCTTCTGCCTCTTAAACTCGGTATAGCATGAAATAAACATGAATGAACATCAAAAGGTATCTTGTTTCAACGACGGAAAGTCGTCAATACACACCATTTTTCAAGTTTAAGCCCACCAACGTTAATCTACTCTCTGGTCTGGTTTGTTTGTCGAACAAAAATGGCAGATTTGGTGTTATGATTGGTCAGATCGCCTGTCAATCAAACTCCCTGCGAAGGGTCAATTGATGGATTGGATACATGTGGATCACTTATAGAAACGTGTGATGTTTTTAGCAGCTGTTTGGACCCATTCTGATGGCACCCATTCACTGCAGAGGATCCATGTGAGCAAGTGATGTAAATTTCTCCAGATTTTTCCGATGAAGAAACAAACTCATCTATATCTTGGATGGTCTAAGGGTGAGTAAATTTTTAGCAAATTTTCATTTTTGGGTGAACTATTACTTAACCAGTCACTAAAAATGTTCAAGTGAGAATATATGACGCTATCTTTTTTTACTAATAGTACACATAATTTGATCATGTAAGCACTGAACGTGTAAGAAAAGCTCAATGAAGTACCAATCACATTTAATGGCTCAGCTGCTGACACATAATGGCATTCACACAAGCAGGTGTTCACCCCACCTCTGGAGATGCCTCGGTAAAGGCTGATGATGATGATGATGAAAAAGAGTCCTTTGCTCTAATGAAAGCCACAGTGCTCTAGTGTCTAAAACAGATTGGAGGGTAAGTAAGGATCATGCACCCTGTGGAGCCCAGCACAGCGCTGGTAAATACTTTCCCAGCCCTCGCATTATTGTTCTCAGGGTGAGCCTGGGCTAATGTTGATTGGCTCTGTTTGTGCTGATGTGCCGTTTCCCAGCTGGCTAGCCTTGTTTCCCAGCTCACTTTGATGGTGAGCCAACAATGACGGGGGCCTGCGTTCTCTCACATTTTGAAAACCAGGCCAAGATGATGTGCGTCTCGAGCCGCCTTCATTGTTTAGATTCTGATATATTTGTGCGCTTTAAAATCGCATCAGCACAACGGCAGTAATGCTCATTGACTGGGATTACGACGGATGCTTTTCTGAAAAACACAAACTATGTTTCCACACAGTGACCACTCAAAACAGCAGTGTGCTGCTCCAAATGTGTCTATGAAAAATGACACTTTCAAATGAATTTTCCATGTTTGCTGTAAACAAATATTTTTTTTTCGATTTTTCCAGCGCAACAGCAATCCTTATGTGTTTGGAGTGTGTCTGTGCTGTATGTGGCTGTTCTAATTTTAAATGCTCTCTAAACTGTGCCTCTGATGTTACTCGAGGCAAAACAGAGAAGCAAGTGAAGCTCAAATGTGTAACGGAAGGTGAAACATGAACATTTGAATGAAAAACACAGGATAGAAATAATCAGAAAAAATATTAGCTATATATAACCTCTCAGGGTTTTTACAAAATACAAACTTGAAACTGGTGAAAGCACAGCATGATGTAAGGTTATAAGAACATTGCACAAAAACAATAACATAAGGGAGAGAGAAAAAATAAACACACACACAAACACATATATACATAAGGCAGACACTCTCCCTGTCACACATACTGGCTGGAGGCGTTGATAGGACTTTAGGACTTCAGGGAAGCATGGCGGAAGAATGAATGTGAAAGAGAGCAATGCTTATCACTGAACTGCAGCACCTCTCAGAAGGAACTCAAGGAATGTTCCAGAGGCACAAGTGCAAAGTGACTTTGGAAGAAATGGAGGAAAGCAGACAGCGACAATGAGAAAGTGTCTATGAAGCAATGCTCGCCTTTCGTTTCCTAGGACCTTCAATATTTAAATTATCTATCTCTTGTCAATTAATAAGCAAAATACAAGTAATAATAATATATATATATATAATACTATATATATATAGATATATTATATTAATATATGATTTTCTATAAGCTATAGTCAGATACAGAAATAATATTGAAAGTTTCTTATTGTTATATCTAATTTGAAAATATAATATTAATATGACATACTGTCTTATTTCTGTGGAAATGTTTAGTCTACTAGGTGAAAGAGAGTTGAGTTGTTGTCTAGCATCAGCTGTTAGAATGAGAACATGCCAAAGTATGTTAAATGGTCAACAAACACAGCCTTTCTTGAAGCCCGAGACTATTCCAAACACGTCAAGGAGGACTGTGAAAAGCCTCTTAATTCTGAACAAAAGACTGTCTGTGTGTGTCTCTCAGTCCTTTAGAGAGAATAAATCAAATCCAAAAATGGTTAAGGATGTAACAATCAGAATAAAGCATTCTCATTTCAGCTATAATGTACGAAAGATTTCACGGCACAAAGAGGCTGCACGTTTGCAATCTGCCGATAGATGCAGATGGCCAAACAGTTTCTCAGCATAATAGTTTTGTCGATGCAGAAAAATATTGAGTACTGAGGCTTTGAAGACTGTATGAACTTTGTCCTGATGGACTTCCCTCAGTTATTACTAGAAAGGCTATGCAAGAGGATTTGTTGATGCTTGAGTACTAACAGACCCATTTTCAGTCTTAAATTTTCCATTCTCTTTTAAATGCATCCATTGAAATGATTGTGTATATTCAGACTTCTCCAACTGGACTGAATAAACTGTCAAACATATGAACGACAACTGGCCTCTGGCAATTAGTGCCCAAACTACCTTGAAACCACTTTCATGTTTTTTTTTTTTTAAATCAATTAAGATACCTTAATGTTACAGTATATCTGATGATATACGATCACTGTGCATAAATTTGTTCTTCATCCCCTCTCTAGGCCTGCCTCAGCAATTTGAGTTCACCTCCACCTTAAACCTATGATTCCACAAAGAACACTATCTCCATCGGTTTATCGACAATCCACAAACTGAATACAGATGAAGGGCTTAAGTGTCCCTCATTATGGTTACATGGAGCCTGTGCTCTTTAGGAAGTTGGATTAAAGTTCAAGTGCTGCAATCTCCTTACCAGCAGCACCAGTGGGTTCTATTCATCTGCTCCTGTAGTGCGCCATTCAGAATTAAAAAAAACAACAACAAAAAATGCCGTTAAAATGTCAATTTAATTCTTGCTATTATCTTGAGGTAGCTGAAATGTAATTTGAGTTATATATAAATGTACACACAACATTTGGGCTATTTCCAGAAGCATTAGATATCAATTTATATACCCTAATGTTCAAAAGTTTGCTGTTTGAATAATGACGATAATACTGGAACTATTGATTTTCAGAATTTATTTTTATTATTATTTTTATTTGAAAGAAATGAATACTTCAGGATACATTAAACTAATCAAAAGTGACTGTAAAGCATTTCTAATGTCACAAAAGTGTTATATTTCAAACAAATGCTGTTCTTTTGAACTTTCAATTCAACAAAAACAACTAATAATAAGAAATGCTTCTTGAGCACCAAATCAGCATATTACAATGATTTCTGAAGAATGAACACTAGAGTAATGGCTCCCAAAAGAAGCCATCATAGGAATAAAGCACATTTTAAAATATATTAAAATAACAGTTTTAATTTATTAATAAAAAACTGTTTTGATCCAATAAATAAAGCAGACAAGCATAAGATAATTCTTTCAAACACATTAAAAAAATATTATACAGACCCCAAACTTTTGAACAGTGGTGCATATAAAATACTATTGACAATGGGCCATTTAATTATTTGTAAATATATAATACTTGATATATTTAATATTTCATTATATTTAAGAATGTTTTAATAGCACAGAGTGGTAGAATGCTTCATTTTGCTACTTTTGTTTGTTTGCAACACAGGTAGTAATATGAAGTGTTCTGCCACCCTTTTCTATAGCATGAAAAGTTCAAATTAATATTTGTTTTAATATCCTGTAAGACTCTGCCAGTAAAAATTTTCCAGTTAAAATGTAATTGTACCAAATGTCAATTTACATGCATAATAAAATTCAAATGTAGCCAAATACTGTGTGATAAAATAAAACCAATGTCTCCTTTAACAAAAAAAAAACACATGCTGTGTGATGACAGGTCCAGGAACTTCACAACAAACCTCTCAGGATAAAATCTACACCGGTAAACATAACACAACAGTGACACTATTTTAGCTCCCCAGCAGCTCATTAAATAAACATGAGGGTCTGACTCAAAACAGGGCATATTTGGGCTATAATTCCACATGGTAGTCTGAGTCTAAGTGATTATTTATCATTTTATTGCCACCCCTACCACAGCTTTGGCTCCTGAAGTACACTGTTGCAGAAATCCTTTAATTAATGTATCGGGGGCTTTGGAAGAACAGGGATGTCTGACTCAAAGAGGCAAATTAATAGCAACGAAGTGCAGAAGGCATGTAGCGTTTGACATAAAAGCCATGCAGCATGGATGTCATTACATATGGAGACTAGATCAATACAAGAGAAGATGAAAAAAAGAAAACCCCTCAAGCATGGCAAACAACTGGTGAGCATTCGCACAGTATTTCAGTTTGTGTGTGTATGTGTGTGTCAGTGAATGAGCTCTACCACTAAGAACTGCTGTACGTATGAACGCAATTGCACTGCTGGAATACATCGGCCTTATACTGCGACAACAGGGAGTGGAGTCAAGGGGGAAGAGGAGAGTGTAGAATAGAGGCAAATATACAGTGGAATGACAGAGGCTGAAATGCAGGGGGCAACATCTCGAAGGGCATTGTGCATCATCTCCAGCTGGAGCACTTGACATTTAAACTGGGGTCTGGAAATCTCAAAGGAAAGGCTCAAAATATCTTCAGATTTGTGTAAGGGGGCTTGAATGAAATCATCAGCATGATTCAACATTAAGTGTGCAGCCTCTGCAGGGCTGACATTTGCGTTTAAAGACATAAGTAATCCCTGATTCTCACTGAGATATTTCTCATCCCTACAATCAAGACATGCGGAGATGTGAAAGGTGCCACATTTGATAATGGAGGAATAAAGGCCTATCCTACCAAATTGTCAGCACAAAAGCATGCACAAAAATCAAAGAGCCCAAAATATCAAACTTCAAGGTGTCATTGTTTAGTTCAGAGGTTAGGTTTATTTATTTATTATTATTATTCAGTTAATGTGATTCGGATGGGAAACAATTAATTTAGTTCTATTAACTTTGCAATATTTAACAATAAACAATATAAAAAGAATTCATATTTTTTAACATGAATAGCGAGAGAGGGGGAGAGAGAAGTGCTGTTCTGAAAGAATCGAGAAAATGATAAAATGACTCATTGATAAAGACAGTCACTGTTTAGTTACATAATGTATAAGTGATTTGAATGAATCAGTTGAGTGCATGATTCAATGATTCACTCATAAAGACACTCATTTGCTTTGTTTCTGAATGAAGAAGTTGAATGAATTGCTCAGTGATTCACTCATAAAGACGGTCACTTGTCACCCTGGTGGAAGAATATTCTACTATTCATTAATACCTAAAGCATCAGAGAGATAGTATTCTGTCATCATTTACTCACCATTATTAAGGGAAGTCAATGGGAACCAGAACTGTTTGGTTACCAACATTCTTCATCATCTTCTTCCATGTTCCACAGAAAAAAAGTCGTACCGGTTTGGAACGACATGGAGGTGAGTAAATGATGACAGAATTTTCATTTTTGAATGGACTATCCCTTTAAAGTAAACATAACACCTTTGAAAAATATATTAAGGTTTATTATTCAAGACAAGTATTATTCTGCAAACAGAAAAATAATATATAATTCCCTTATTAGTTTTTTCCTCTTTAGCTTGACTGGATTTTTCAACAGAAAATGCTGAAAATTCTGCATGTTTTTGGATGCTGTTAGATAAAAAAAAAAAAGTGTTGTTATTGGACTTGGTTCGAAAAGGCCTTAATGTTACAAGCTAAATTCAGTTCCTCATTCAAGAACCTACTTGTTTAGTACGTATACATTTTATATCTGACATTTAGATCTAGTTAATGTTTGTATAGATCCAATTAAGTGGTATCAATTGTTACTTTGTGCGCAGATTATAATTATGTCACGAGAAGCTACAACGAGCAGCTAGGCTCCCCTGTATAAGACATACACAATAGATAATAACAGCCTGTGGAGTCTCAGCAGTGGTCTGAGGAAACTAAACACACAGACTTGGGAAAAGTCACAAATTAATGTAAATCATGGGTCAAATTACACCTTGCACCTCATACGTGTAATTTCCAGAACAAATACATTTTCTGGGGTATGAGAAACAAGGGTGACAATGTAAAACGTAGGAGGACAGACAGATCCTTGGCATCTTGAAGAGGGCCTGATCTGAGAAAACTTTAATGAGATCACAGATGTGACTTTGTCTCACTGCTAGAAATCAAATTATTACAAAAATCTATGCATGGTCATGGCCACCGCCATACTGATATAGGATGGCAATTTTTTGGACAGGTTTTAAGAGGTGAGGCATTAGTTCCTGTAACCACTCTCTCAAAACTGCACTGCAACGAAAAGCCAATTAGCCAAGGAACCTCTTAGAAAATGAAAAAGGAGTGTTTTTCATTCCTAATTATTGGTTGTATCAGCAAAGTAATTTAAGAAATGCCAAATGTCACCATAGGTCAGCTGGGGAAAAAGGGTGATAGTGTGAGTTCTGGGCTACTAGAATAGAGAAAAGTGTATCCATTACTACAAAAAAAAAAAAAAAACCTTAACAGTGCAGCCCTTTACTTTTGTGCCACCACCAGCGATAATTACGCCTGCCAAATCTCTGGAACTTCTGAAAAATGTCAAACATTCTCTTGGTAATTAGAGGGATTTGCATCTTACCTCAAACTAGCAGCAAACCCCTTTTATTCCTTCAGACGTTCACACATGCTTGTGTTGGTGTGTGATTTCCGTATTGTTGTTATGCGATGCAGATACTGAGCTCTTATTGTTTATTTCATCTTTGATTTTACTACTAGGTTTATTATGTTATCAAACACAGCAGTGTTTCTGCCTGCCTGTTACCATTACTTCGAATGACAGGGGTGTAAAGTGGGTGCACACAGTGCGATTTGTTTTATTTAGAGATTGTTGCTTTTCAGATTGTGTGATACCATCCCAGTGTGATCTTGGTGAAAAGCAAAGACAGAATGTGTGACGTCAATGGTTTTGCATGTCAGATTGTATGATAAATTGATATTCATTAAATAGTACAACACAAACCCAACCAAGTCTATGTGTTTATGTTAGCAGTGGTCGACCGATATATCGGCCGATATTTGGCATTTTTCAAATATCGGCATCGGCCGATAAGTTTTTCTTGTTGGCCGATGTGTTCGAGGCGGGACTTTTATTTTGACGGCGCTGAGTGAACACCAGCGCCTGAACACAGTGCTCACATTCTCCCTCTTGTAGCGAACAAAAGGGAAAATGTGAGCAGTGTCGTCGTTCAGTTCTGTCTAAAATGGATAGAAGTCTATCTAATAATCAGATAGAACTGTTAAACAAAGGAATTAAAATGTATATAAAAAGTATTATAACGATTGCTTTTAATATTATTAAAGGCAAACATTATAGTACTTTCTCATTTGCCATCAGCATTCAGCAAATACGCATTTATATCATTTAAACAAATCTTTGAATGACTAATGAACATTTAATTTCACAAACCTTGCAGACTTAGTCGAAACTTGTGAAGTGTGCATTTGTATCCTGCATGATCGCGTGTTCTCTGCGTGACGGTCGGTCCGTGCAAATTGAATGCTGACAGGAGGAGAGTTCTGCTTGACTGGAGACACGCGATCGACAAACTTTAAACTAGTGATTTCAAATTATTCTGCGCTTTATGCATTTGCCCGCTGTCATATTCATGTCATTTTCATTGCATGCTGTATGTAAAATGAGTGTTACCTTCGCTTTATTTGAAGAAAAAAAGAAAAAAGATTTCTAATGCACACAAACTTCCCAGAATACTGAGTGCCCTGTTGGTTACAGTGTTTACTTCCTTTATAATTAGATTTTTATTAAATATTTATTTATTTGTGAAAAATGCTTTGTCTTCTAAAGTATAAGTATGTTTATTTTACACAATTATTTTTTTTTATAAATTTTCAAATTATTTAAAATTTCTTAAATATAAATGAAAATAAATACAATTATATCGGCTTTAAATCGGCCACATGGCTTTCCAAGATATCGGCATCAGCTGTCAAAAAACCCATGTCGGTCGACCACTAGTTAGCAATGTTATAACTAAAATAATTAGGTGTAATTTGCACAGTACGCATTTTTGCATTTAAAATACGAGGCGCAGGGCAGTCGAATGGAAATCAACGTTTAGAGATGTGTTTTTTAAAAGTTGAAATTTTAACTTAAGGAATGGTAATTTTTAGAAATCTGTCATGTGTGAGACACTGAAAAAGATGCAAAACATGAGCGCAATGGTCAAATGCATCCGTCTTGGGAATGTTTACAAAAAAACTTTGTATTTGAACAGCCCCTACAACGCTTTAAGACACTTTACATTTAGCTAAGTATTTGATCTAATCACACTGCTAAATTCAAATCCACTTTTGCCAGAGAGACTCGCTCAGCACGTCATATATCACAAGGTTTTTCAACTGCAAATATAAAAATGCACATTAAAAATAGCAAAAAAACACATTCAAGAATTCGTAAAAATACACAATGGTGTCTATGGAGTGGAAATAAGAATAGAAAAAATTAACATTCTGACATACTTTGCATGTCAAACATTGGTAGAAAAGTTTTCGTGAAATGCCATAAAATCAAGACTATGCTATTTGTTCATTCTCTTTAACTTTTATTACATTGACTAAAGTACAAAGAAAAAAAATCCAATGTTTTCACTGGCTAGCTTAACTTTATTTTGTAAATATAAACACATTTTGGTTTTGATGGCTGCAATACACTCCAAATAAGTTGGGACAGAGCGTGTTTAACACTGTGTTGCATCGACTTTCCTTTTAATTACAATGTTTAATTGTTTGGGAATTGAGGATACTAATTGTTAAAGTTTTGCAAGCAAAAGTTTTGTCCAATCGCTCTTGAAACAAGACTTCAGATGCTCAACAGTCTGTGATCGTCGTTGTCTGATTCTCCTTTTCATGACTGGTCATTCATTTTCAACAGGAGACAGATCTGAACTGCAGGCAGGCCAGTCTAGCACATTCACTCTGTGTCTACAAAACCATGCTGTTGTAGCACATGCAGAATGAGACCTGCCATTGTCTTGTTCTAATAACCATGGACTTCCCATGAAATATGTCATTTTGATGGCAGTATATGTCTGTACAATTCCAATATATACCTCCATGTCAATGGTACCTTCGCACATATGCCAGTCACCCATGCTGTTTGCTCTGCTGCAGCCCCGTATGACAGACATTTGCTTTTGCATCTGTCTCTGATGAAAGGCTGGCTGGTCCCTTTGGTCCTTGGGACTGGGAACTCAACTTCCATTTTTTCTCAAAAGCCAGTTGAAATGTGGACTCATCTGACAACAGCACACAACAGCACACTGCCTTTTTGACTATCTGAGATGAGCTCGGGCCCAGAGAACCCGGCGGCATTACTGCATAGAATTGATGTATAGCTTTCTCCTAGAGTAACAAGATTCAAGATTCAGGGACGCGGGAAGTAGGGGTGCTGAGGGGGTTGCAGCACCCCCTGTTTTCACATGGTTGCAAATGCAAAGCCAAGTTTGTTCATTTAAATTTTTTAAGTTTTAGCATTTAATCATTTATTTGTAATGATCTCTGAAATGTAAATTGTAAGTGGGCTATAATAAACCCATGTTTATCTTTATAAACATGATAAAATTTTACTTGTGATGTTTTCTATATAGGATGATTAGCCTAATCCTCATGAACACATGATGCGAACAAGGTACTCAATACAATGAGATATGGCGCAAAGAGCATATAAGGATTTTTTTAAAATCCCATCCCAGAAAAAACTGTTCAAAGAACATCCGGCAAACCAACAAACAAAACAACTTCCCTCCACAAAACAAAACCACACCAGCACGAGCACTGACGTAAGTGAACCAGCCCCCCCCCCTTCACCCAACACGGACACACACAGCACCCCCAACCGAAAACATCTTCCCGCGCCCCTGTTAAAGTTGCAATTATTGATGCAGCTCAGCTGTGTTAAGTGCAGCGTTTTTTCCCCTGAAGTAACTAACCATCTCAAGCCCATGTGGCTATATTCAACACTGCAGCATGACGGTTTCTTATGCAATGCTATCTGAGGACTCAAAGGTCATGCACATTCAACTTTTTGAGTTTTCCTGCCTTGCTCTACAGAGACTGAGATTTCTCTGGATTCCCTGATTCTTTTCACAATATTATGTATGGTAGTTGTTAAAAGACCTAAGTTCTTTAATGATTCTGCCACTGAGGATTGGTGATTTTTGATTTGTTTGACACTTCTCTTATGAAATTTGGCACAAAGTGATGAGCCATGATCCAGCTTTGCTTGCCAAGACTGAGATGCTCCTTTTACACCCAAACATGATACCCTCACCTATTACCAAACGACCTGCCTGTGAGCTGTTTCAAAACAGCGCAATTTGGATATTCTATAACCTTTTCACTTTTATTTTGCCTCTGTCCCAATTTTTTTTGAGTTGTGATTAAATTTTTTTTGCATTTTACAATGTCCCTCAACTTTTCCTGGAATTGAGTTTTAGTTTAAAAATGTATTCTCTCTCAGCTCACCCAGACCCCTCACTTTTGTGTTTTCTAGGAGAAATGGAAAAATTTAATTTAACATTTTTCAAATTAAATCTGAAAGTCTAAGAACTCCTCCTTAACTGTGTTGCAATAAAAGGCAAATTACATTTACTTATTTGAGAAAGGGAATATCAGATATTTCACAATCTAATAACAAGATGCGTCGCCATAGAAATAGGAATATGAGGTATTCTAAAATAGTTCACATTAAAATACATATGCATATATATATGCAGGCAAGAAATCATGTACCCTGTTTTTTTATTTTTTTGCAAGCAACATATAGCCTATATCAGTCATGTATTTTATGATATAGTAGATATTTTACAAGTGACAGATTTTTTTCTGAAGGGCTCTAAAACGCGTGAAATGGACTTTTCCTGTCTGCTGCCTTTGACGTCACAGCTCATACACTGGAAAGATAGTCGCTGAGGGCTTGGGACTTGGCATGTTATGTAGTAATATTGAATTCAATAAAGCATGACAAAAAGTACATTTGAACAACATTAATGGGAAACATATCTAACCAGTAAACACAAGTCTTTGTTTACCCATTACTAGTTTACACAATGTTGGAATAAATAAAAATAAATAATGTGCTGGTACAATTTTTTGCCAATAACCTCCATTCTGCCAGTGGCCTAGAATCTGGAAACTGACGTCTGGCTCTGTGGCTCTCCAGAAAAATGTATCTCAAAGATGAGAGTGATCTTGTTTCCAGACACCTGCTGCTGACATCATAATCATAACTCAACCTGCCCATCCTCTCCCCATATTAGCTATTGATTGGCCTTCATAGTTGAAACACATGCATTCTGGTTTGTTCTCACGAAAACACAGAGCCACAGTAATTAAAGCACTGAAAGTACATTCAACCTTTTAGCAAGTCCAATAATATTATTTATAAAACCTCAATACCACAGTAGCTTTGTAAGCACTAGCTTAGCCAGACAATAATAATAAATCATAGTGCAATTAAACATAGTCATTATAACTCTCTCCCCAAGCCAGTCTTTGGCCTTTTGAAGCCTGTTGAACCATATAAATTCTTATGAGAGGTTGTTCTCTCTCATTGAAAGAAAAAGTGAAAGAATTTTTTTTCCCCAGCCTTATTAGATTTGCAGCCCTCTGCAGGAACTGAAGGAAACAGCTACTATACGCAAACAGCTGGAACAAAGTCATCCTCGTCTAACATTGTTCAAGGCATAAAGCCAAGCCTTTCTCAACAATACTATAAAAAGTCCCCATTCGACTAAAGTAATATTTTAAAAGGCCACAGGAGATCACATTAGCCTTCAGCATTGTGCCATAATCACCGTTATATCACGTGACACAGACCATGTGACACGGATGGTTAGGTGAAAAATAATATAATGATGATGAATTTTAATTACAGAGGCGATAGGCTTGCCTAATATCAGCATTCACAGCATGCACAGTCAACCAGATAAAGTGAAGGGCCGTAACTCAAAATTTGGTCTTGAATCTTGCTGGACTAGAACAAATAATCTCAAGGTGACATTGACGCAGGTAAAACTGATGAAGTTGCAATATCTCAAACTGTGTGGACACGCACCCAAAATAGCACATACTAATTTAAAATGTTTGCCTTTTTTTTGAGATTGCGTTATCTGATGAACTTATGGGGGCATTGTGATTCAGCGATATCTGAGCCGGAACAGTGTAGAAAAGCATTACATAACGAACTTTGTTGAGCACAACTAGTTAGGGTAAATAGATTATTGTGGTGGTTTAATTCAGATAGCAGCTGAATGGCACCTGAAACTTGAAATAGCAACACTACAAAGCAGCCCGCTCAGTGGAAAAGCTAGAAACTCTTTATGCTTTATTAAATAAGACAGTAAAAGACACATTTCTAAGAATTACAGTTTGCTTGGGGCATCTAGTATTTTAAATGTATAGCAAAACATCTAGTAGTTCCAAGCACTTTATGAAATTAATATTGTAGTGCGAGGAATTCTGGGAAAAACTGGGTTTTCTAGTTTATGGAATCATCTAATATGACAACCCGACAAGCAGCTGCATCCTCTGCCGAAGCCAGAAGCCTAGGAAAGAAAGGTCAAGGGGTCAAGCTAGTCCAGATCTCTGTCCAACTGTGTCCTCGCTCTAGTCGACGACAGGTATACGTGTCATTCTTCCTTCATTAACGGCAGCTACAAAAATATCACTCCATATTATTTCCTATGCAAACTCAAAGAGATATTATTTATATCTGCTGTCTATGAAAGGGAAACAACATATGTGAAGGGAACTGGAGGGAGAAAAGAGTAAATGAGCTTTGAGGAAATTGGCAGAGAGGCTCAGCATGAGACAGCCCCAATTCAAGGGAACCCAGATCGTACTGACAGCTATTTTCCCCTTAAACAAGATGACAACCATGAGAATCGGGCAGGAAAAAGCCACCCTTGTGAAACAATGAGGCTGCAAATATATCAGTGACTGTATTAAACGCATCTAGGCTGAAAACAATGAGGCAGAAAGAATCAGATGATAAAGCCACAGTGCATACGACCTGCTTGCAAATTCTACATGGCAAAAGGTCAATCGTATAACGCCACATGCTCCCACCTCCGCTGAATTGTCGCCATTGGCTGTCGTCAAGGGATGGTGACTCCTCTCTATCAAGCCAATACACTTCAGAATGGACTTTGATGTCATTTCTTCATTCACAGAAGTTGACCCATAAAAGCCTGGCTCTGCACTGTGTTCATGGACATTCTGATGATGGCAGAGGTCTAGGTCCAACATGTCTAGGAAATTTGCCAGTCTAGTGGTAAAAATAGCACTGTACAGCCATACACAGGCATACATATGGATTCACTGGATCTAATTATCGTATATCACTCCAATGCTTTAAATATAACCAGTGTTGGACAAAATATATTTGAGTTAAAAGACAAACATAAAAATAGACAAAATATAAATCCAGTAAAGTATTTCTTTTAATTTTATACTTAGTTTCACTTTTACTTACTAGTTGTAACGCACGTCGCGGCACGAGTGCAACCCTCCCTCTCAAACAGTGAATAACAGAAATGAGCGAGAAGGGAGTGCACTTTCTAGATTTGGACCAGTGACCAGAAGATTAGACTCGCTCAAGAGACAGTGTCAACAAGGGGAAAGCCAACGGCGACAACACTGGCTGCGTTAGAAACAGGTAAGATGTATTTGGGAAAAATAATGAATACAAATAAAATGAAGCTGTGAAATTCAAAACAACATCACAACATGACACAAAAGAAAAGTAATGGCAAAAATTAAAATAAAGACTTGTTCCAAACAAATTAAAATGTACCTTTTTGTAACCGCTTATATATATTTATTTTTCTATTTAGTTCTGTGACTATTATTGATTGTTTACCTCTTTTTTGACCTATTTAAATTCAAGCTAATAAAGTTAATTGACCCTTACTCGGCTAATATGTGTATACAATTTATTTTCACCTATTTATTCAATTTGTTTCTAACTGGCTTATTTGGTTTAGAGAATAACTTTTAAATTTGAATACAATTCTCCATGATAACCCTTTGAAATAACGTTTTCACCCGTGTTACAAAAAAAATATATATGTATATATATATATATATGATATATTATATAAACCAAATATTAGATGAAATAAACTACGAAACAATAATTTAAAAGTAAAAGAATAACAATAGAAAAATAAAAATCACAATAAATCAAATTAACTGCTCACAATAGCAGACTCAATATGAATTAGGATTTCACTAAATCTCAGTTCCAGTTCAATGCTACTACTTACACGAGATCCTTCTTCCGCAATTGAATTCTGCGCAACACAGTTCAGTCAGAAAGGGAGGAAAACATACACACAATCCTACCACTCCGCTGATTCCTTGATCCACCAAGCTCGGCCCTTATATGGGCATGACTCGCCAGTTCCTGCACACAGTGATGGCTTTAACGCGAAGCAGGGACAGTTCAAGTTCAAAATCTTCCTCAGAAATCGGTTAGTATCCAGGAAACGTGCAGCATCCGACTCAGGAAATGATGAAAAAGTAGAAAAAGTAGAAAATAGAAAGGAAACGAGAAAGGAAAAAAAAGGAAAAGAATTAGATTTTTTCAGTTATGAAATGAAGTTTCCAGAAAGGCAAAACTTCAACTTCAGGCTTGTATCTTCCCCGTAGCATTCTAATGACTGTTCAGTCCACACTTGTATCTCAAAATCTTATTTATCATTTACTTATCTGATATAACTGTTAGTTTGTTCGTACAAATTCTATTTTTTCTCTTCTTTTTCAGGATCGCATCAGCTGCTTCTCTCTCGAAGCATTCAGATCCAGTCCACCATTGAATATACCAGAAACCTCCGAGCAGTACTGAAAAGCAAGTAGCTGCTGAATACTGCAGCAGTACAGATGTATTCCAGAATTATAAAAACAAACACAGCTTTTCTCTTTCTTTTTTTTTTGACACTGCGGCTGTAGCAGCAGTTTGTAAATGTGTTTGAGAATGTTTATAGGTGTGTATGGACTGAGCAACTCTGTCACAACAGATAGTGGTGAGAATGGGTTGCTCAAACAGACAGCTCCACGCCTCTGCACCTGATCCTTCCTGACAGACACAGGGCTCCAACCAGACCATGTTTCTAACACAGCTGTCACTTTCTCTTCTTTGAGGTCATAAAAATGCTTCAATATGACTATATATGCTGCAACAAAGCTTCGTTTATTTTTGTAGTAGATCAGCTTACTGAAATGGATTCAGTCTTTACTGAGAGACAGTGAAACTGCTTTAATACAGTGAATAATTGCTGTTGAAAAAAACGTAATTCTTGTGGGTCAAAATAAAATCATTGTATAAATCACTGTGCGTTTGTGAGCAGTGCACTTGTGAAGTACTTCACGCACTGAAAGCCCTTTACAAGTAATGAGGTCGTGACTCAGCCATCACTCATGTAGCCTACCATTGTGTGACAATACTCTAAACATCATCTAGTCTGGACAGAGCCTTTTGTTATTCTCTTCTGATAATCAATTACTAGCTGTGGCTGAAAAGGTGGTAAATAGGACCACAGATCACACTGATGAAATTGTTAGTGCCCCCTGCTGGCTCTCACCAACCAACACCAACCCTACCACTGACGTGACTTACAAGGTTGGCATGATGATGGTTTGAAGATGGAATAATAGCAATAATAATAATATGTAATATCCATTGCATATCCAAACTCATTTTGGCTGTTACAGCACTAAAATGCAGCATGTGGTAAATAATGCCCATGTTGGTTAACAACAGTTAACAATATTAAAACCATCTGACAATCTAAAGTCTTTGCCTAATTCCCTAATGAAATACATAGGAATTCTGAGCTTGAAGCAGCTTTAATGGTGTATCCCAAAATGCTGTTTTCTGCACTCTGACCTTTAGGGATTTCAGGTTATTTCCCTAGACACATAATAATTAAAATGCAAGATGAGGTTGGGTATATATGCTTGTAAACATTCTTTCACTGAGCACACCACCAAGTAAAAACGTGGCAAGCCAATAAAATGGCTGGTAATTTTACAAAGATATTCAACATAACATTTAACTCTGGAATATTACAGTGACACCAGAAATCACGGTCTGAAATATCTATAGTTTTTAAACACACACACACACACACACACACACACACACACACAAAACACCACACACACACACAATACATCTATAATAGATATACACATTATCTATATATATATAATATTATATATAGATAAGAGAGAGTAGAGAGAGAGAGAGAGAGAGATAGAGGAGAGAACGATTTACAGTAAATTACTTTAGAGACAATATTTGTCCTTGCATAGTGTATTTTTTTCTCCATCAGTGAAGCCACAGCAATTAGTTTCGCATCTCCAAGCAATACGGTAGCCTTCCTGAATGAATCAGTGCTACGAACTGATTCAGTGAATAATTCAATGACTCACTTTTTAAACAAATTGTTTGAAGGAATGATACAATGAGTCACTTGTCACCACCAACTGGTTTATCGACTCAAGTAGAAAGTATTTTGTTAATTATAATTTATAATACAACAATAATGTTAAACACATTTTCAACCTATCTCAATTTGATCAGATTTGACATGTTAATTATTTTCAATAAAAATAATGTGAAATACAATTTAATAGCAGTAATAAAACATTTGTGGTATGTAGGTTTACTCAGCATTAGCAGATCTGAAAATAAGTAAATTATTATTTTCAACAAGAATAATGCAAAATACAGTTCCATACCAACAATAAATAGTTATGGATGAAAATTTAACTCACCATTTTATTGAAAAGGTTTGGTAAAATGTAATTTTTTGGACCCTGCTTAATCTGCATATTTGAGCTTTTTTAAATAAACACAAAGCCTGACATCAAAGCTTCTTATATGACTCTTAAAAGACCCTCATGAGGAACAATTTGTATTCCAACTACCACTTCCACTAATTTAAAATATCATTCCTTCTGAAAAGCCATCCATCTGTCAGTGTTTTTGCGTGTTTTGTACTACAAGCTGTTTAACACTTCAGATGTAGTCAAGTACAAGTCAAGAGACCAACGTAGATGTGAGTATTTGTGCATGACTAATGCAACGTTGATCATCAGGAGCTGTTAAGGAGAAGAACAGAAGATACTTCTAGGGAAAACTATAGATGATCCACTGAGCATTCATGCAAAGCTTTGTTACTGTGAGAGGATCACTCCAACTCCCGATCAATTCTCCTCAGGGTGGGAGAAAAGGTGATGCATATCTAAGTAGCAACAGTATGGTCTACAGCAGAAGCACAGATATTCAACATATTCCCTTCAGAAGAGATATTCACATCCCTTTATGTCCTATTCATGTGTCCAGCGATAAACAGAAACCATCTAATTGGATCCATTTTATCGAGGCAGCTCAATTTCCCACGAGACGTAATTCCAACCTGAGGGCAATGTGCCATTTGTCAATTGACAGGAAACACTACAGAACATGCTACACGGCAAGCCTCACACACGCAAACAGCTGCTAGAAATCATCCTATAAGAGGTGCATATTCATACAAACAACCCTAAACATGCTTTTTGTAGAAGAGGAGTTCCTAAAATCTATTTGACTGCAAACATCTGGGGACTTTAATGACCCTGCTCTGCACCTGGCTCTTCAACAGCCATGCTTTGCTCATGGAGATTAAAAGCCTCTTTCAGGCATGCCAGAGAAGAGGCAGTGTTACACAGCGGCAAACTGTAACATGCTGGATTTTACACTTGTAAGACAGGGCACTGATCCCAAGTATGATGCCTCTTCCAGCTATTAATCCATCCCCTCATGACTTGTCCTCAGTGGGTTTGTATGTTCACCACTGAGTAGACATATTCGGCTTCTAGCTGGTGAACTGTGGTCAGTTTATAGCGACTAATTCGAAACAAATTAGATTAAAGAGGCTTTTGATAAAGCCAGGCAAACTAGATTTATGATAGGGCAGGTTAACCACAACAGCCTTAGACTAATATATTAGTTTTAGCCCTAAATTTTGATTTATTAAGCTGCCTTTCAGTATAAACAAACTGAAAGAACCCTGCTGTTTTGTGAAATTAGATATGTCATAACTTATGGAAATAAACAAGACTTTGAAACTAGACTTTTCTGCTCTATTAACGAGGACAAATGCTTCCATTATTTGACAGTCAGTCTATTTATTTTCCCTTCATGTTGCTTAAGCATGAAAACAGAAAAGTTGTAGATCCTAAAACACAAAAATTGTCTATATAGAATTTAACTAAATGAATCTCCTATGGCCCATACAGCATCCTTTTTCAACCTCAAGGTCTTGTATTGCCCAATAACATTTGCATGTGAATTATGCATAAATACTAAAAATACAAATACTGGACTGTTTAACTTCAAAGCCTGTAACTGATCGTGTTATACTACTATCACAAAATAGACAAACTCTAGAAAATATATATTTATATATTTTTTGCAATCAATTTTTGCATGATTCCACAATGTCCTCATATTCCAGTTATGCCCTGCTGGTTTTCCTTATATTAGAAAATGTGCCTTTGCAGCAAGAAATGAGTATGAAGCACGTTTATATAAAAATCTACCACCCGGACACCTGCAGAGCGACCGGCTTCCAGAATAGTGAATTTTTAATTCAGCGCCAGTAGAATAATGTTCATAATTAAGTTTTGTCCTAAGGCCTGCTGAACCAGCCTAAAATGGTCACAAATTTGTTGGTTTAAAATTGAGTTGTTGGGCACGGCAACCAGTTAAACACCATCTTGCCGATGCTAGGAGATCAGCAAGACTATGTTAAACCACCTAAGACCAGCAAACCATCTTAGGCTGGTTTAAGATTTTTTTTCTCTTATTTATGAATAAAAGTATCATATATGTCCATACCAAGAGTTTCTGTATTTATTGAAGTACACTAAACAACTGCAAGTCAGAATGACTCACTGAATAGCGCGCGTTCTCTATCTAGAAGTAAGGCAGTGGTGATGCGAGGTCTAGATCGCATTAATTATCCACGGGATCTCGTCACACTGCCCCCACGCGATGGGTTATCAGCCAACAAGACTGCATCTCGCACACTTTACGGACACCAGTACTGCTGTTTATCCGTATCTCCCCAATCCAAGAAACACATCAAGCCCTTTTCAGTATTCATTCCGCGTAAGGCTACTTGATACGCTAAGCATCTAATCAAGATTACAGAAAACTAATCAAATTGTTAATAGCTTATCTGTTTATATTTATTAAATAATATAAAATAATGAGTGATTTGATTTGAGCTGGTGGTACTTTTCTTATAATCCGTTTAGCATCAGATGAATCAGCTCTGATGCAAATTAAAATGCTAGGCAGGTGGTAATGACCAAGATACATCAGGCAGAAGTGTTGCCCAGGGGTTTGCCTCCACCCCACTAAATTCAATCAATTCAATTTTTTTTTTAAAACAGAAAACTAACAATTTCACGTTTCTAAAACTTCTCTTCTAAAAGCCTTTATATATTCCATATCCCGCTAAGAATCACACAAATAAAAGCTCACACCAAGCCTCATCCAAATAAATCCACTGAAAGCGCCGAGGATGTTTCAAACCTATAGCCTATGTGATCATGTAGCTATATGGAGACGGCGTGCAACAGTTAAAACCTCCAAATCAAGGCTGATCAATTTAGGCGTCCAGACGCGTCAATTCCATCGCGAGATGCTGGGTGAGAAGGTACACTGACAAGTGTTAGGTCGAAATCTTACGCGCCACTCGTTATCCAGCATGTTCTTGACTACTTATAGACTAACGCATGTGTTAATGGTGCATTCGGTTGGCTGTAAAACGAGCTGTGTTACCCGAAAATAGGCACTCATAACACGCGTTCATTTGAGATTCCCCACATCTCCAGTAATTAGCAGTTTCCTAATAGTGATTATTTGAAACCACCCTGCGTGCTGTTGATATGTAAAACAGCTCGGATAAAATCTCCCTACGCCCTTATATTACTTTGTGATCCATCACTTAATGACCACAAGCAACTCACGTATCCGCTCGAGCATACTGCAAGAATATTTATTGAGTCCTCGCTCAATGCCTGCATTGAGTAAATGCGCTTCTATTCTCAAGCATTTGCTGCACGGTTGGCTCTCCTCTCCCTACATCCACTCCAAGCTCGTTCCCATCCATATACACATTGATGCAAAACCTCCGAATAACTCTTTGAGACTGATAACTTACCTCGCACGCATGTGACCATCATAAAAAATATCAGATTCCAAAATGTAACTCCAGTTTTAATCCCCATTTTATTTGCTCGGGAGTCCACTAGACCACATCTAATACATCCTCTCTTGAAAACGGTCAGGAATCCCGTTGATCTGACGCTGTGCCCCTCTGTGTCATCAATGTTCATATTCTCATGAAGGTAGGTGTTCTTTCCCTCAGCCCGAAGCGGAGCGGTTCGCGGTGTGGCTCGAAGTGAACGGAGATGCTGGGATCCCACAGCAACCTTGACGAGGACTCAACCATCTCGCCAAAAGGGGCCAAACTCTCTGCGCTGTGATCTCGCTCACCAACTCCTATTCACTGCTATTCAGTGGATTACCTGTGTGATTTCACTGTTTCATAATTGCTCAAATAAAAGAATTAGTGCATTTATCATTTATCAAGTTTTTCCCCCAGCAGGTATAAAAAAAATTAAAACATATATAGTCATTTTGAAATAGAGAATGCATATGTAAATGCTTATTAATGGCCATTTGGCTTTTTAATGCAACATTTGTTGAATATATGAATTTATTTTCATAAAGGCACATCAAAACAATCCATTGGACACTCACATATATACACACGTAACAGTAGACTTAATATGATGGAAACAGACTGCATTGTAAAAACTATTCCATGTTTAATTCAGTTCAACATGCTGTAGAGGTATTACCAATTTAATGTTATTGAGTTTTGGAGTCTTCGTGTAAATAACGGTTTACTTGAGAATCTTGAGGCCAATGTAATCTTACTTACTTTACTAGTCTAGCATTAATATCATAATTGTTTCCTACGAAAGGCATCGTTGTAAGAAGTTTGGCAGTGAATGTGAGATCTAAGACTGGGTGATTGCGCTGTAGAAGGACACTCCTGCCATCTACAGGCTAAATACCCAGTCAAATTTCATCTTCAGAAGTATGCAGACACCCGCATTCCCTCTCTGTCCACCAACCCCCTCACACTCCCACGTGCCTGAAACACAACACACACCCTCTCTCTCTCTTCCACACACACACACACACACACACACACACACACACACACACACACACACACACACTTTGGACAACTAGACTGATTTTATAGAAAACAAAGATGTTTCAAGGGATTTCATTTACCTCAAACAGCCATATACCATCATCCAAACCAACCTTTCAGTCATAACTAGTACTTATTTTTGACCACTTTTTAGTTATTAACAAGTTATTCTCAATAATTTGGAACCCAAGACCAACATTTAACACAATTTCTGAAAATTAAGAATGATGATTGAAATTACCACCTTTTTGTAAAATATAATCATAAAACTGTCCAAGGTGCTGAAGTCTCTGATGCAGCACATTTGAATAGACAGACAGACAGACAGATAGATTAGACAGACAGACAGACAGATAGATAGATAGAAGATAGATAGATAGATAGACAGACAGACAGACAGACAGCAAGACAGACAGATATATAGATAGATATTTAATGATTTAATAAATAATAATGATTATAAATGTTGATACTGTATAAATTATAATTATTTTTATATTTCTAAAGTGTTCTAAGTTATCTTATATGGTCTTTTTCAATAAAGAAGAGAGCCTGAGCATTATGAATAGCCAAAATGTTGAGCTAGAGAAATATTCAACAGTCATTCATCCAATTTTTTAGCCACTATTATTTGCTCCCAAGCACTAATTAGATAGTGGAATTCCGTCCTCATTAGTCCTGCAGATCCACACCCCTCTGAACAAAGGAAAGGGCAATAAATCATATAGTCATAGGCATAAGCATATAACCTTTACTCATCTCAGTCTCTCAATGACAGGATCAGGAGAGAGAGAGAGAGAGAGAGAGAGAGAGAGATGGTGGAAAATCCACGAGAGAGTGAATCATGACTGCACCTCATCAAATCCACATTTCTCCTCTGCCTTGAGTACAAGAGACTAACCTTCGTCTCCCTCCTTCCTCCAACACACCAAATTAAAATCCAGTTAAGGTCCCTTAAATACCAAATTGGCTCAATGCAACATTTGGGGAATGATCTCTCTACTCTGCTGCCATTCACTTAGAACTCGTAAACAGTTTAAATGTGTGTTGTTTGCCAGTCTTCATATACCAATAAGTTCATACTGTAAATGAGAGTGGTATATATTAGCTTTGGCAAAATTAGAAGCACTTTATGATTAGTTACATGTCATTTAGCTGAAAAATTTAATCCAAAGTCACTTAGCATATACTAATGGCTCTCCCTGGAGCACTAGATCAAGAGCACAATTGAGACTCATTGCAACTCTCCAGTTCACAGGTTTGCTTGGATCAAACTTACAGAATTTGCTTGGCAAACCTTAATCTTTAGGTTATAGGATATAACTGAATCTTTAAACTTAAAGTGGCCTTTTAAAAATAAAAAATCCTTGCTGAAATAAAATAGCTTGATGTACTATATAAACATTTGTAAGTTTCAAAACTGCAAAACTTCCTCTCCAGTCCAAAAATACCATCTGTTGAAAGGAAGCTGGAAGACTCAATGCAAAATAACTGGAATTCTGTTTTCAGACAGATGAATACATAACATATGACACTGACACCTATTTTGAATCCAGTAACTTGGGACAGTCTGGTACAAAGAAGTAAAATGTTCTATTATTACAAAACACCAATATGTTATTATTCCAGTTAACTAGAAGTTGGCCAAACATTGTGTTGTTTCTGGCTCAGAGTGAATGTTTATTTTTAACAAGTGCTCTGATTATTTCAGTCCAGCCTTTAACAGTTTGTGTAGCACATTTCAGCGCATATTGTTTTTCGAACCTGCAAAGAGGCTGTTACTAAAGAATGGGGCCGCACCAACTATACTGGACCTGACAGAAAACCTACAGACCATAAGCACTGTTTCTATTTTACATGCAAAGAGGATATCCAATCATAATAGAGGGTGTTTACACAGAAGCCTTAAAGGCCAAGTACCAAAAACTGCCTGTTTAAAGCAGATGATGCCTTGGTGCAAGAAACCTTGACTACAAAAAAAAAAGAGAGAATTTGTATTAATTTAATATCAAAAGTTCACAAGACATACGTTCAGCCATAACTCAACCAAAATGCATACTTAAGTTTTTTCCTTTTGCATGGTTATCAAAAGACAAAATAAAAGTAGAAGATCAGTCAATGCCAGTCTTCAAAGAATAACCCTTACGTTTTCTGTGCATTGCTTGCTCTCAAAGCATCACACCAGAGCAAAACAAGTTCCAATGGCATTCAGCAATGAGATACAGAAACATCTGCTTTAAAAAGGCTCAGTCATTTGAGGAGATGCAATGCATCAATCCAGCCCTGAGGCTCAAGATGGGTTATTCTTATGACTAGAAAAGTGACCTCATTTGCACACTTCATTAAGTCACGAGCACAGCTCGCCTTCGAGGTGTTAGAGAGTTTCTCAGTTTGTTATCTATTGTATGTCGTCACTCCCTGTGGCCCCCCACCCAGCTGTTTGGATTTACTGCTGGGCGAGAGCAATGAGCACGCCTGTCTGAAGCACTGTTGAGCTTCAGGCCCTTCAGGCTCTTATCCATCATATCTGGGGGACACATGCATGATGGAGGGCATCAGCTCTGTCAACCTGCCATTCAGATTCATTAGCAATAGACGGAGGCTGAACATGGCAGCCTTGTTCAATGAAAAACAAAATAGCCTGAATTCAAAGTTAATATTCACAGTCATCTTTGCAATTAGCCCAATATTTATATAAAATGACAAATGTGACTTCAGTGTGAATGGGACCTAGGTTGCAGCCCCTGAATTGCATTGTGGGGTTATTTTTTATGTAATTTAGACATAACTTAAATAAAAAATGTATAAATGGATTAATTCCTATAAATTATTTTATTCAGTTTTTATGTAGTTTTCTTCTTTTTTTAACCATAGTTGTTTTACAATTTTTTCTTTCTTTTAGAAGTAGATTTAATTTAAATTGACATGATAGAGTAAATCTATAAATGCAAATATATAAAATGTAGAAAGAATTCTAATAAATCAGTGCAGTTTAGTCGTTTCAATGTTTTTTTTTTAA
Organism: Sinocyclocheilus anophthalmus; assembly: GCA_018155175.1. NCBI lineage: Eukaryota > Metazoa > Chordata > Actinopteri > Cypriniformes > Cyprinidae > Sinocyclocheilus > Sinocyclocheilus anophthalmus. The sequence goes on along the minus strand of JADLZN010001133.1, from coordinate 333,795 downwards.
GTTGACACAACTTACAGTATCTGAATTTGTTCATTCAATTTAACATTTTAAGGTCTTACGTTCTCAACTACAAGTTGACTGAACTAGAGTATTTGCCCCCTCAACTTAAAAAATGTATTGAATCAATTCAATAATGATATCACGTTCTCACTATCGCTTATCGCGGGATCTTGCTAAGACCATTGCAGACAGAAGACATTCGTCAGTCATCTTGGTGAGCTTCTCTGCAAAATTTGGAAATTTTCTCAATCTATAAATTTGGTCAGTAAATATTTGTATTTATTGGCTGAATATGTGTACAATTACGTATGTTATATAAGAAGAGTACAAGTATGGTTTAAAGCGTCGCATTTTCTAGTTGGCTAAACCAGTGTAAGTTTCGTGGCACTCTGCAGCCTCCACAGTATTTTCCACATAAATATTACAATAAATATTCTCCCATTTTTAATAGAGTTTAAGTTCACAGTAGGGCCCAGAGGCATCACTAGACGCATTTTTAAGGGTTAGTTCAATCGTTGTTTTAAGATTTGTTGTTGGCAAGCATTTAAGTGGACAAAGGCAAAACTGTTTGATTTTCATTTTTGCTTTGTGTTTTAATGTTTTCATTCAAGCAGTTATTTACTTTCATGAATATACATTTTCAGACAGTGCCTGTTATAGTGAAGTTTAAAACATGAATGTTTAAACTATGGTTTATTTGTGCTCTCTGTTATGGCAGGATAGTTAGTTAAAAAGCTTTTGTCATGTTAACTTGAGTTGAAGTTTATTTAACTCATATTTTTTACGGAGGAAACGTTTTTGTAAAACTTTTTAGGTAATTGTTATAACAAACTATTTGTAATTGAACTATTTGGCAGACTGTTCCAGAGCTTTGGGGCAACTACAGAGAAAGCTCGATCACTTGATTTATTAAGATAAAAAATATTTTAATTCTTTAATTTTACTTTAAATTACTTTAATTCTTAGAACAAAATATTAGTTGAAACAACAAAATCACTGTCTTTGTAATAACTGAAATTCTCAGTTTCAATGAACTCAAAATTTTAGGGCAACCTGGTTACTTACTTTTTTTTTGTTAAACCAACAAATCATATTTTACAGTGCAATAATTTTTACAACTTCTTTTTTACAGTATAAAAATGAAAAGAAAGCAAGAAAGAAAATTAATTACAGTTGCATTACTGGCCATTAGTAAGCATGTGGTCAGTCACTGGAAAAAAAAAACTGATTTTACCTTTATAGGTTGTCCATCAAGACTCTGTGTATAATGGCTTTAATTGCTAGCACAATATTTTAGATTGAGTCATAAAGCCTCCATGCAAGGCATATGAATTACGTTATTGATTCACCATAAATGAAATGACATTCTTCTAGTGTGATGTCCTAACGTTCACTATCAGAATAAAATACACAGAAAGAGAAGAAGTGAGACAAAAGGAAAGAGCATAAGGACAAAAGAGGGTGACATTCATCATGCCCAGCACTAAATGCTGTGGTGTTCCATGTTTAGAATCTCACAGTTTTGTAGTCTGGTAGCAGTAGCTGACAATGATGTGTGGCACTGTAAGATCTGCTGAGACAGAGCACTGTTTCTAGATCAGCAGATCTACACTGTCTCTCTATCCACTCCATAGAAAAGGGCTCTATAAGAAGAAATAATGATGGGGTCTGGGGTGACTTCACTGCCTGACTAATGTCTTGTTGAATGCCTAAAAGTGTCAGGGCTTTAACATCACACCCATCAATTCTTCCTCATCTTCCTGGGGCAAAAGCCATAGATCCGCTGCTGTTAGGAGAGACAACTGCATCAAAAGCCAGACATGATAGACAGGAGAAGAGGAAAGACTTTGACAGAATAAAATAGAAATTGATCCTCCCTAAGCCCTGACTTAAAACACTGCTTGCCAATTATACCTTACCTGCCTACCTGCCTTAGCAACTGTTGCCATGCGTAATATTATAAATGTATATATTTAGTACCAATACCAATTTATATATTGAGAATAGACCATATATATTGAGGCATCCTATTTTCAATATATACATATATCAATATCAATATCAATATCAATATCAATATATATATATATCTAGACAGACAGACAAATGTGTTTAAGTTCATTTATTAAATTTAGAATATTTAATTGACTGTCATTAAACAGACTTTTTGCAGTATAAATAGATGTGTATAGATAGATCACACACACGCACACACACACACCTCAATTTTCTTATATTATAAGGTTATTTGATATTATATTCATTTAATATAAATAAATATATACAATTAATTTAATATTTCTATATTGCTGAGTGCAGTTAAAAACAAGCATTTTGCATTTATCTTCTTGCATATTACAATTCAAAATGACTCTGTAAAAAAAAAAAAAAGCTGATTCTGTCCACTTTGCATTGCCAGCCAGAAGTTATTATATGTTCCCAATCCATAATTAATTTGAATATGTCAATTAAAGAAAATTGCCCCTTAATTACCAATGTGCTGGTGAGAAAACCAGTGCCTCAGCAATAAGAAAGAAACCTAAATATACCCCAGACCCTTTGGGCTTGTCAAATTGATGGAATAATTATATCTGGAGTGAAAGGAAGGGCTATCTCCAGCAGAGTCTAGAGTAGCTCTCGCAACACACATCGAGCCTGTGGGTGTGAAAAGTTTCACTTCAGAAAGGAGGGGCGGCATTCAAGGAAATTGCTCTCTGATCAGGAGGTACATTCTGATTCAGCCGCTTCTGCATCTGAACCCTTGCTTAAAACAAACGGAGTGTTCAGCATTTCACATTACAGCCACCAGACGAGAAATCATTTTTCATCAAAGAGTTTGTTTTATCTTTTATCCTCCAGACCCATTTTTATTTCTTTATTTATAAAGCTTGGCTGATACGACAGTTCTCACTGCTCCCGAGACCTTGACTGACCCTGCGTGAGAAATTAAATTTAGAGGCGTATTGGCATCTCTTTGAGAATTCGACAGTACGCGCAACTCAATAGACGAGGTCGTAACAGCCCTACAGCGAACAGAAGCACATTGCAAAGTTAAATGAGTGCACATATGCAGCCCCTGATGTCGCAAACAATGTCAGCGCTGTTTTAATCATTGATGAATGTCAAGTAATGCTGCTGAATTTCTGGCAGAAAACGCACTTTGGTGAGTCTTGAACTGTTTATTCCTTGTATGTGTCTTCTGCAGAGACGGAAAACTTTTGATAAATGACGGAAGTCCCTTTGCTAATGGTGGAACTGGGCCGTAAAAGATCCACGTCCTATTGTGTCTCTAACGGTCACAGTCACTGTTTCATTGCACAGAGAGGAATTATGGAGGCTTTGCAAACTGGTTTAGGGATGTTTTGGTCTCTAAGAAGCTTTGCATTTGGACCGAACGTGTCTTTCTTCAACTAGCCATTGACCTACTGATGTGACTAAACAATGTTTCCGCAAAAGGATTCAAATGTCATATAGAATCAATCATAAGTACACAGTGACTTTCACCATGCATTTGTTCAGTGCCTATGCTTTGATTCTACAAGAAAGGGTATTAAACCGATATATAAAACTGATTCATCAAAGTCAATGGACTGCATTACAGCAGAGAGAGTTAATGCTAAGTATTTTTAACAGAGTGTGAAGCGCAGCCCAAACATTAAATGTAATGGTTTACTGAGGTTAAGCGACATTACCACATTAACCCATGGTGCAGTACTCTGCTAGGATTCCATTTTTTTAACATTTCCATTTGCTTTTTCATACACACGTAGCATTTTGCATGTATCAGGGAAGTGTTTTAACCTGAATGATGCACAGTGGCCAGTGTGTGACAATCAGCATGTTTATAATCAAGGTAAAGCGGGTTTTTGCATAGTCAAGCTATAGTCTTAATTTTCCCTCCAAATATACATAGATTTACATACATGCATACACACATTTTAAATGATGAATTATTGATTATTCTAACATCATGCATGTAAATATACTGTTTGCAGGAAATGAAACACCTTCTCATAAAAATACAGAACATACAACATACATACTGTACAGTACCATTCAATGGGGTCAATACTCTACTACCAAATTAAGAATGTAATACTTTAATTAAGCAATATATATGATCGAAGGTGACAGTAAAGACACCTACATTGTTACCACAAAATTTCCATTTCTAATTCCAAATAATCCTGAAAAAAATTGTATCACGACTACCACCAATGTTTTCAACATTGATAATAAGAAATGGTTCTTGATTACCAAATCAGTATATTGGAATGATTTCTGAAGAATCATGTGACACTAAAGACTGGAGTAATGATGCTAAAAATGCAGCTTTGCCATCACAGGAATAAATTACATTTTAAAATACATTATAATAGAAAACATTTATTTTAAAGTGTAGTAATTGTCACAAATTGTTACTGTTATTACTGTATTTTTTATCAAATACCTGCAGCATTGGTGAGCATAAGAGACTTCATTCAAAAACGTCTTAAAAAATCTTACGACTTACAACTTTTTAACGATTGTACTATATACATGCACTCTCACAAATGAAGTATACCGTCTTTATGTGTCAACACTGACATTTCTCTGGGCAGCTGCTCAGAGGCCTTAGAGCCCTGGAACATTCGTTGTTTATATGCTTTAGGTTCCTATTGTTCCTAGTAAAATTGGTCCCAACAGATCACGTTCTACATTCTTGTGCACCCACAGCTTCTTGCTGCCTTTTTATTTGTCTGCTATTATTTCAGTTTTCGCCATTGTTACCAAGGAGACTTCAACGTGTTTAAATCCTTCCAGTACAGCTGAGACACTGTTATACTGTCCCTCTACTCTGGTTAACACAAGGCAAGAAACAACAAAAAGCTATGCTTGTTAGATAAGGAACAGTTCAACCAAATTTACTCACCATGATGTCATCGCAAACATCTATGCCTACAATGTGATAAAATGAATGAGGAGCTTTCAAACTCTAAAATGACAATAAAACAGCTTAAAAGTAAAATAAAAGTAATCCACATGACTTGCACAACTTTTTCTCTAAAGGGTGCACTTTTTTCCAAAATCATCTGTATAAGAAACAGACCTAAGTTGTTATGTCTTGCATTTTAGTCTGGTCCTCACACAAAGCTTTTGTATGACTAGTGCACAAGTGATATGGACTACTTGTATGATCCTTTTTGAAGCCTGAAAGTGTAGTGCCCATTTACGATACCGGTATGAAAAAAGAGCAACAAACACATTATTCAGTTTTTCTTTTTTTGTTTTATAGAAGAAAGCAGGTTCCTCTTCCTCTGTTGGCATAGTCTCCAGCATCCTTGAGACCACAGGACAAGCAGTTTGAAAAATGAACGGATGAAGAATGAAATTTGGAATTGATTTGGAATGACATGAGGGTGAGAAAATGTTGACAGAATGTTCTTTTCTTGGATGAAATATTCTTTTAAAGGTTAAGAGATGATAACATGAATGAAAAAATTCTTACCGCAGAGTTTACTGAGGCAGTTCACAAGCATGAGTGACCACCGTTTATGTAGATTCATCTGTGTGACATAAGACATGCTGGCCAAGCTGTTAAACAACTTGGCTTTGTCCTTTCATTCTCAGCAATGACGGTGAAACAGCCAGAAATGGACGGAGAGCCAGAAAGAGTGTTTGAATATTCATTAAACTGGTCATTAGAGAGCTGGCTTGGCTTCTAACGAACCAATCAGACCTAATGAATTTGATGTGCAAAGCCTCAGTCTTCAAGAAGGCCCCACACCGTGAGGGAGGAGACTCCAAGCAGAGGAGATTATATGAGGCTGAATGAGAGCAATTGAGAGGGAAAGGAGAATGAGTTAAAATGCAGTAGACTATGTTGTCTTTTGAGTATAAATGAAAAGATTAACATACTCACTGCCTGAATCATGCAACAAACAAATAGTAGAATAACGAATGGGAACATTAAACAGTGCAAAATTGGTGGTTTTGTAAATTCAAAACAAGTCTGATTATATAAGCTATATATAGAACTGTTCAGTTTTTTGCAACTGTCCAGCTAATTTGACGCAGTCACTCTAGAGATCCTAACTGCACTTGTGGCATACAATCATCACTTAAATAATTAAATGTGCCTGTGGCGACATTTCCAGAAAAAAAATATTACGTTGCTTCTTGCACGTCCAGCGACATTTTCAATGTGAAATGTCCAGTGAGTGGTGCTAAAAACAGGTGAACGTGAATCTGGCAGCATCTGATTATGTTGATTGTTGTACATATTGTGGCAGTTCAGAAATGAAATAAAGATCAGGTTACAATATTAACGTCCGATGCCCTACACTAAACCCAACTGATAGTGTTAACAAAAGCAAACAAGAGATAAAAATGTCTTGATTATGGTTCCAAAATGTTACCCAATGAAAGTTTCCCTTATAGTGAAATCAATCTTACAGTAATACTTGTGTAAATCACAGTAATGGTTCTCCTTTTATTTCCATTTGGACATACCTGAAAAATTAGTGGAGTCATTTGTGAACTCATTAATGGCTCTGAACAGTTCACTGACTCAGCGAGTCTAAATCAAATTACTAACGACTATTAATGACAAAGTTCAAGGATTTTTTTTTGGGGGGGGGGGGGGGGGGGGGGGGTACTATGGTAATTTATGTTGTGGAACAACTGTTCACACAGACGTGATTTTCTTATAAATCCCAAAGCATTATTGGAAATTCTTGAGGAAACCCACTTGTCAATTAGCCTTCTGGGTTGACTTCATGGATGTGCAGGTCTAATTGCTAGCAAAAAGCACAATTTAATCTGAAGAGGATGAGGTCAAAACTAAAGGAATGGAACGATAAAAAGAAAGTTAAACAACAAGATTCTCAAGTCTTCATATTAGCTCTCACTCACTCTTGTTTGGTATATTTCTGGACATGTCAATCTTAGCAGACAAGGACACTGTTAAAATTGACCAGTGATGCAACACTGGTACTCTTCACTCAATACTGGTAGCGTATGTTGCCAAAAGGGGAGAGGGAATAGCACAGGAAACTGAGGAAAGACAGATCTGGAGCTTTTAGTCACTAGGCATATCAGTGATTGAATCGGTCTCTCTCTCTCTCGCTCTTTCTTCCTCTCTCTAACACATTCACATAGAAGAACACATGGTGTCTACCACATCAGATGAATCCCTCTTCTCACTCCTCTGTCTCTCGGTTGACCTTATTTACACTTTATGAGAAGCTCAGACGGACAACAAAGGAAGCCTGATCCAAGCTTTGAAGTACATCTGATACATATCGGTGCCTAAAGTGGTAAAGTTTGATTTAGGCCTTACAAAAACATGACACTCGAGAAATAGCACATCTCTCCTCTCGCTTTGGCAAAGGCGTAGGTGAGGTTTGAAAGTTAGAAGCAGTTTTCTTATTGTCACATTTTGTTATTTGGGGGGAAGATGGAAAACTTAAACTCAAATTAGAAATGGTGACATGGCAACCAACTGAAATGAGCTTAAGTACTAAAATGTCTAAAACTAAAATAAGATAAATAGAAATATAAAAAATGAAAGTGAATAAAAAGACAAAAGCACATAAAATTGTTACAACTCAACACAAATTCAAATGAAAATGTGAAAATTAAAAAATTAATAACTACTATAATATTATATAAACGATGCAATTGCAAATACGTTCTCAGTGAAGGATACATTTGGCTAAAACAAGGTTCCTTGAAGGGGTAGTTAACCAGAATGAATGAATGAATGAATACATGAATACATTTTAAAAAAGAAAAGAAAATGAAGGCTACGTGCAATGCTGCATTAGAATTTGGCTAAAACAAGGTACCTTAAAGGGATAGTTCACTAACTAACAAAGTCATATTTTCTATCTTGAATTTATGATTATTATTATTATGTATTCATTTATTTATTTCATTTTACAATGGGCTTGTTACAAATATGTTCTCAGTTAAGGATACAAGCAATTCTGCCTAAAACAATTGGCTAAAACAAGGTGTCATAAAAGGACAGATAGCCCAAAAATGAAAATTCTGTCATTATGTACTCACCCCGACACAAAAGAAAAATAGTGGGGTTCAAAACAATGTTGGAATGAATTGTATGAACTGTCTCTTAAATTGCCTAACTTTTGTAAGAGACTCCAGGCCAGGAGCGCTCCTATGATTCCCTGAAAGTAGCTCACTCGTTTTTTGGAGCAGAGCAAAAGTGTGAGTACAGTGTGGTGTGATCACAGTTTCTGTGGAAGAGATAAAGGGACAGGGGGCATGTACTGCCTAGCATACTTTCGATGATATGATTGTACTTGACAAGGCTAAATGTGAGCAGGTGTCATAGATACACATAGGTTGCATGGGCGACGCCAAGGGTGTGTTCTTCAAAATGTCTTTCCCCCCTGCACATCCTTGAGTCTCATTGGACATGGCAAGTACTCTAGGAACACTTGACAAGTGTGTCAAACTAGCGCAATGTCAATGCTATGGGTCATGACTTTGGTTAGTGTTGAAAGACGGGTCTTTGTGACCTTCATCAGCAATATAATGATAATATAGAAGATAGATCTGTATGGTATATTCAAAAGAGGGTTTAATCAGCTCTTATGCTCAGCTCAAAGCTCTATTGTAATTGAATTTATGCAATTAATAATTTGGATAATTTATAAATTCTCTTATTGATTTGATTCAATAACTGAGACAAGTCAAAAACAATCCAAACGTCTCAGAAAGAATACGATTCAACAGTTAGTTCATCTAATTTGATTAATTTAGTGTTTCAAAAGTGCCTGGTGAAAAGCAACAGTTAATTTTGCTTGGGCTGTGTTTGGACTTTCTGTCATAAACAGACAAAATAACTGGCCATATAAAGCACATTAATCAGATTCTGAAAAAAAAAAACGTATTCTCTCCATAGGGGAATAGATTTTTAATTATAACTTCACAATAAACCCCTAAAGACAAACCAACTGTGAACTCCGGGGGTTGTTAAACAAAGGCATATACTGTTAATACCATCAGTCAGAGCTATTACAAATTAATTAGTTAAAAATTGTGTTTAACAGCATAATTACTATTGAGGAACTACACTACCCTTGATTCTGCAGAGAATCTTGGGAAACAAAGCATGCCAGTGCTCTGAAGCCACAACCCAGTCCCATGAAGCACTGCAAAAGACATAATCCAGCTCGTCCTATACTCTCAAACTATTTATATCTCTGTATAATTTTAACAATTTGCAATTAACTTAAAATATTTAATTTCTATGCTTACAATCAACAATTATAAATCAACATTTCTTTTTTTTATTTCAATCACATCATTCACTATACTGTACCTTCAAATTTTTGTCTAATTTTCATACACATTTTTGGTTTAAATAAAAGTATGATTCACTTCAGAGCTGGTTGGTTCATCATAGAACTCTATAATGAAGATTATAAAAAAAAAAAAACCATATCCCCAAATCTGTTGCAATGTTTTTTACTGCTCAGATCCTAGCCACGATAGAGATGGTCTTTACACATAGTTCAAGGTTTGAGCTCTTTGAGTATTTTAATCTCTGTTCCTAGCAGCAGGCTCTTCTACGCTCCTTCCTGTCATGAATGAGCATGCCCAGGGGGATTGTGGGAATTGTATTCCAGGTGGAAGAGAGGCCCTTAAGTGGTCGGCAGCAGGTGCTCACTTATTTAGATGAGTGACTGGATAATTACCAACACCTGTGTGCTTATTGGAGAGCTGTTTCACTGCTTCAGGAAACAGGCTGAGGATTTAACCAAAGGGATAGTTTCTCCCGAGAGGGTTTGAGTGGAAACTGTGTCAAAAGAACAATTGTTAACTAATAAACTAGGATAGCATCCAGCTGTGTGTCACATAGTAAACAAACATTCTATAATACGAGGAGAAATACAACAAGATCATATGAAAAAGAGCTGCATTAGTTCAGGGAGTCTGATTCGGATATTCTCAGACAGACACAATCTATTGCATTCACTTTGAAACTAACATTAAGAGTGTTGAGCATCTTAACCTTCTTATCTGTCTGCCTCTGCAGTTAAAAAAAGGCTTAAATTAAATTGTGTCATTATTTACTCAACCTCACGTTGTTCCAAACCTGTATAATTTTCATTCTTCTGTGAATTTGTAAAGAATATCCTGGCTGTTCTTTTCAATATAAAGAAAGTAAATAAGCACTAGGACTATCAAGCTTTAAAATGACAAAAAGCACTATAAAAGTAGTCCATAAAACATTTACACTATATTCCATGATTTCTGAAGCTATTCATTAGCTTTGAGTGAGAAACAGGCTGAATTGAGAGTTCATACTGATCATATTTTTATTTCAATTTTATATATTTTCAATGAATTGGTTGATCAGATTCAAAAATCCACTTGAATGGTATCTCCTGTTGGCCTGATCCGCTAGGCTGAAAGAAGCAGCACTGTCCAATTTGTGATTAAATCATTCTTTTTAGTAAGATCTTTTAGTTTAAAAGATCCTTAAGAAAAAAAACAAAAAAACCCTCCCCCCCGTTGCTCCAGTTACACCCACAGCAGCCTGAATGATTTGTTCACAAATCTGACTGATGACCAGTTCTTGAGTTCAACTCACTGATGGTTAAGATCTCACTAGATAGCAAGACTACATACAATTGTCGATTTGTATATTTTTATGCTTATGTCCTTGTTGTATGATTATTTTTTTTTCTGGTTTTTTGTTCGGGCACTTCATTTCCTGTGACGTTTGGTCAGCAACAATTACTCGTAGGTGTATAATACTGGCATACAGCTCATTCTGATTCTGATTCTGAAGATTTTAATCTGTTTCTCACACAAAGTAAATATGGCTTCAGACGACTTCCTAGTCCCGACTGTGCTGCCAGTTTGGCCGACTTTTTTCATTTCCGTATAAACTCTGCCCCTTTAAGTAGAAATGCAGGTTACAGAAAGCAATACATAACATTTAGTGCATAACATTTCATTCGAAGGCCCTCTTAATCGCGCCCTTAGTGGCCCCATCCGAGAATTTAATCACGGTTACCCAAAACGGCATATATGCACCCACTCTCGCCTCACTGTCCACATTAAGCCACAATCTTCAGGGATGCCAGCCGACCCTTCACCTGCGGGGCAGGCCCTCCGCCTCTTTATGCACAACAAATCAAAGCATAAGCACATAGTGTTTGTGAAAAGTCTGCTAATTGTGTCTAATTTGATTTATTTAAAATGATGTAGACAACCCTCTACAATGACAAAGCACCAGAGAGATACTGCGTGAAAGCCCAACATAGAAATATTTACATTATTGAGCAGAAGAAATCCTGTTATTCACTTTCTGCCTTTAATACTAGAGATACACTGATAAACTTTTTGAAGAGCTGAAAAGATATTATCTCCATGGTCATGATAACACAATCAATATTTCATGATTCCAGGGACTGAGGCTATATTGAGCTAAAAAAAAAGGTACATATGGCACATTATTTGAAGAATCAGACTTTGGAAAAAGCTTATATTGTATGTATCTGCTGGATCAACTTGCCATTAATTCCCATGCTTCCCTATGAACAGCCTTGAATCCTATCCTGGAATCTGTGAGAACTATAAACAATGACATAAAATAAATTCAAATCAGAACATACAAACTGTATTTATATTAGCCTACAATGCAGAATAGATAAACAGCATCTTCTGGCATGATAATTCTCCATGTTATCTGAGCAAATAATCATTTTCACTACAGCATTTTATCTTTGAGGGAAAATGTGAGATGCTATCTTAATATGCACACCACAAATTCATGTTATATTTTGTCAATTTGCATAGAACCACAGAAGCTTCGTTGACAGTAACACTGACTTTCAATCTCTATTCTGCTTGCCAGCGACATGTGGAGAAGGTTTGCATTTTGAAGGGTGCTGTGCAGGTGAGATTGGCAACTGTTGGATATAATTTGCCTTTGGAGGACTCAACATAACCCACTCTGCTTCCTTAAATTTGAGATTACACTCTTATTGGAAATACAAGGGTAGCAGTTTTAGGTAAATTGGTTGTTTAAACAAGTTTCTTGCATAGATGTGAATAAAAAATAAAACTCCAAACCGACAATATCACCGCTGAAGCATTAAGATGAAGTGCTTCACCCGAAGCAAAAAAAGATGGGAACTGGGAAGAATTTAAGCTAAGCTGAAGCTGAAGCATTTAATTTTTTTGATGTCACGTAGAGAACTATAAGTAAGACATTGGTAGATAGATTGATTCCCCCTAAAAGTGTAAAAAATGTGGCTTTGTTTTTTTTCCAAACCAGCAGCATTAACTCAACCAGTGCTGCTAGTTTGGGGCCAGGACTATCTGACTAATCGCCTGATCAATCACTCACAAAGGAAGTGGGAAATTACACATGTTGGCTTTAATACAGAAAATAAACAGATGGACTTAGTATAAGTTACACAAAACAGTGCAAGCAACCAATAAGGCACAAAAAAATGCTGAATGTGAAAAACTAGTAAAACAGTACTGTAAATACTGTATAGTTCCCAGTGGAATGACTTTGTCCATATTAAATGCATGCTGTATTTAGATCCCAATGGGGAATATCACACTGTTGGCAAAAATATGCTGGAATCTCATTTCACATCGTGGCTCACTTTAGTTGCCAGCTTAGAATCGGAAAGGGTCAGGTATTGATCAGACAAAATCAGATTTCCCCTGACAACTGAAACAGCTGATTGATTTCCTTGCAGCGCTCTGCAACGCGCCAGCGACGCCGATAGACTTGAGGTGCCCAATGCTCATACATACTGCTTCACAAGTGACTGCTGCTGAGGGATGACAGATTGACCAAAACAGTGGCAATCGAAGGACAGTGCTTCAAGGGTGGTCAATCATGCTGAGTAGTCTCCCGTGGTGTAAAAAGTGGAGCTGGTCTTTTTGTTGAAGCCCTAAGAGTCCATCAGCTTGGCAAGACTAAAGAATGCGTCTGCGATACAAATGCATTATTACAGCTTGTGGCTGCGGAAGTCCTTGCCGACAATTAATGGCTGCCCTTTTGAAATGCAACACTGACATTTTTCTAGACAACACCATGAGAGCAGTCTGCTGTTCTGTGTTTGTGAGGCTCACTTTCTATGTCTTTCAGGCCAAAGACTCGAGTTAATGGGTGACTAGATTAGACCTAACAAACAATAGGTGGATACTGCTCACCAGAACAGCAGTGTTGAGAAAGATACTTTATAACTGTAGTAAATGTATAAAAATACGAAGACATATATACATTTGATAAATTATATACCTTCCAAAATATCAGTTCAACACATTAAAAATATTTAACGCAATTAAATATAGAGTTGGCCACATCACTCACAACTGCTGCTTCTGTTTCTCTTTTTTTTCTTGACAAGAATTGCATTTATTTAGACGCAGAACCTCTCTATGACCACATCCCCAAAAAGAGACTTTCAGAAGTGCCTCCAAATTGACTCCGCACAGGTGCCGTTCAAACGAGCAGGTGCCGAGGGAGTTTCAGTAGAAAAACAGTGAACTGCTGTCAGATGAGATTGTCAGACCATATGTCAGTAAAAACGACTTTTCCTGTCCTGTCAGCCATTATACTGTGCTGGTAGCACATGCTCTTCAATTGCACATACAAATGCAGTGGCGCACACTGAAACTGTTCATTCACTTACAGTGCAAAGAAAATACGAGCTGCAGGTGTAGTTAGTCTTCAGTAAGTCGAGTACAAAAAGGCGATTAAAACTGTGCATGCATGTAAGTATTTGTTAAATGAGTCACGTTTAAGAACATGTCTCTGAAATGCAATTGTTTTCAAAACTGTCCTGGAGCAGCCCAGCACTGTCTCCCTCATCTAAAGCCCCGTTTCCAACCAGGATCTAAATAAAGTTCCGGGTAAAAAATTGCCCCTCAGAAAGTCCCTGCTCGCGAGGTAGTACTTTTTCAAAGATCCGGAACTTTCGGGGGTGGGACTTGGGCGCTAAACATGCTGATTGGTTGAGTTCACGCAGCATTGTATTTCCACCACCATTTATTCAGTTAATTTTCAAAATATTACTGTTATTGTGTCATGAAATGTAGTTTTAAAAGTATTTCAGGCGAGAATGTAGTTGTTTAAAACTCAAATCTGTGGTTTATTTATAAAGACAGCTCCTATTTAAAAATGTGTTTCGCAGATTTCGGGGACGTGAGCTCCACGCGATCAGCGGGCGCTCAGTGCTCATGTTTCCCAACGAGAGCAGCCTCAACTCGGCTAGTCCTTCTGACATTTGCCGCTGGCTCTGATGTCTCTGTAGTGGTTAAACATAAGATATAATTCGTTTTGGGTAAATCTAACAGGTAATCTTTGGTCTTTATTCTATTAATTTATTAATATGTTAAAATGAGGCAATACTGATATATTTCGTTTCATTGTAATGTAGGCTATATACATTCCCTGAACTACATGACGTTATCAAGTACGCTGCTGTTTGCAGAATTACCGGACTTGCGTCGTCCCGTCCACGGGAGTTCACACTCCCGAGTCAAACTCACAAAGTACTTGGTATTGAGAAACGCGTGCAGACCTACGTCACCAGACTATTTGCCTATTCTTCACGGTACTTTAGACCGAGATGGAAACGCAGACAGCAACAGGTCTGGGGTAAAAACTTCCTGGGACAAATTGTTCCAGGTAATTTCGGTGGAAAAGCGGCTTAACACACCCGATTCAACTCGCCAGCTCATTACTAGAGACTTTCAGACATGAGGTGGGTCAGAAAAGGTAAAGAGTTGTGAAAAAATACGATGCATGTCAGATCTGCATCATGTTCAGGAAGCCAAAAAAGCTAATAACCCAACTGATGTGATGTCTGTTTTTAGATTTTAGTAATTTAGAATTTAGTGTTTGATAACTTTAGTCAATTTCTGTGTATTTTCTGTATATTTCCTACTTGTGAGACACAGGGAAATATGACATTAGTATAAGTGGGTTATGTGAAGATTGTTTTCCGATCACTGAATTAGAAGGTGCCTATTTTCAAAGTCTAAAAATGGTGAAATGACTTGATAAGCTCTAATTTACTAATTATACTGTAAGAGGTTCATGCGTTAACTATTACCGGGGAAAAAAACCTAGCTCCCTAGAAACATCAGTAGTATTGGTATCAGTGATACAATCACAAAAAAATATGCCATTAAACAAATATTAAAAATATACTGTCTTTATGTTGTTTCTACATTAATTCAAACAGTGATGTGACTTCTTGATACCAGTATCTTCAACACTTTAATTGTTAGGGGGTCCTCGCGCTTAAATCACCGATTTCATAATTTTTTTAGTAAATATTTAATTTACTTAGATTAAATAGATTAACTAGTAAATATTTTTTAGTCGGTTGACAGCACTAATCACAACATTATCATTTAAACGATAAACATATACTAAATGCCTGAACCGCAACATTTGCAAAAAAAAAAAAAAGATGTAAAATGCAAGTCAATGATCAGTCAGTTATTATCAAACTGGTTAATTTAAAACAAGAACCATCTGAATGAACCAATTCACTATAATTATAATTAAAATGAACAGATTTGATATTTAGAGGTCAGTAACATTACGACCAAACTTCAAATTTACATAGCCTATATGATGAAAAGTATGATAAATGAGACCATTCTGCTGTTTGGCTAGTGCTGGTGGGGTACCCATTTGCTAGTACTTACATCTTAGCCTCTGTGTAACATACATCAATATGTTAAAAGCACTACAAAAAACAGATGGTGTTGATTATTTTCCTGGCAACCTCACAAATCTGAAATGACTACACCATCCAAATGAAAGGCTGTCTGCATTTGGTTAAAGTCATGCCCTTCAGAAATATGCCATCGCCTTTGATATCACTGCCTTTATCAATGCCACATTAAGTGGAAATTTCTATTTGCTCGATTATCATAATGACCACCCCATTTGACTTCTTGACCCAAATCCCCACTTCAAAAGCTTTAGATCAGAGGTGAACATTTTTAAGGCCATGATGAGCAGACTCCTGAATTGAAATACACCACAGAAGCCACTGAATATGCAACAGACAATTCTTCTCTGTGTATAGTTATGTTGGAGGTTGTTTTTCTCATCTGTCCTTTCAAATAAACAGATCGGGAAGTGGGGGTCTGATGATATGGAGATGTCATACATTAGTGTAATTATTTGTGCATTTGATACTACTCACATTCCCACACAGGTCACATTGCTTGGCTTGTTAACTGACCCTAGACACAATGTTGTATAAATCCATGATCAGCTCTGCTCCTTGGCTCAGCAGCCGAGAGCTTCCCCGGTGTGATTCAGGACGGCCTGCCAGCTGAGAGGTCGCAGGTAACACTGTGAACATAGCAGATGGCCAAAATACTCAGCATTTTGAAGGAGGCATGTGTATCATTTTGGTACAATTATCTCAGCTTCTGCTCCTTCATCGATGCATGTAACATATTCCACAGATAAAGCCAGGCATACGGACCATGCCATCTGTGTTCAGAATTGGAGGCCGGGACATTTTGATTGTTTAGAAACAAATTCCCTCAAACTGTTATTATAGAGGGCTTCTCCTCCTTTACCAAGACTTAATAAAAATAATTATAAATTCTAATAAATAAACTTCTGTAGTTTTGAATTTATATAAATGCAATGCATTTAATAAATTGAATTTTAATAAAAAAGAATAAAAGTTATTAAATAATTATACAAAAAGGACTCATTTTGAATCATGCAGATGTGCAGCTCCATACAGATATAAATATTTTGAAAACATGATTATATGCAAAAGTTGCATTACAGAGAAAGATGTCTTTATTAAAAACGCTGTAGTACTTTGTCCTTGTTGACATACATGCTTTAGAAGCAAGGCCATAGCTGGTTTTGTAAGCAGCTTCTCAAGCTTTACACAGACAATAAAGTAAAATAGTAAATATTACAAATATTAATATGTAGTAATTAATAAACTTGGTTTCCAGTTTATACTGAGTCATTGTTAAAATTGGTTTTGAGGATAATTTATAAAAAGTAAATGCAAGCCCACCAGGAGTTTCTCTCCTCGCTGTCACTGGTCGTGAGAAAGAATTTACATGTCCACCATAGATTCGTCTAATAATGATAAGTATGTCGGGTACATGGGCAACAAAATAGAAAAAAACATGAAGTCTAGGGCAGCCCAGTTTGAACTCTTTCAAATGCCATTAATAATATCGTTGTTATTCTGAGGTCGCGTAACCAACAACTCGCTCCCAATTACACCTAGTAAAACTGTATTTTAAAGGAAGAATTCACCCCGAATATGAAAATAAAAAAATAAATACTCACTCGCATTATACTGTTGACATTCTTCATCCCTGACATATTCTCCAGCGCAGTTTACTCCGAATGTAGAGATGCGCTTTTTCATACAATGAAAGTGAATGGTGACCAGGGGCTGTCAAGATACACAAGGTACAGAAAAGCACAATAAAAGTTTCATAAAATAGTTAATATGAATAATGCACTATATTATGCAACCATATTATAGTTTTGTGTGAGAAACAGACAGACCTCTCCTTTTGTGCTCCGCTGAAGAAAAATGTCAGGTTTTAAAAACAAAGATTAGAAAATTACAACATTTTCATTTTTAGGTGAACTGTACCTTTAAGAAAGCTTCATTTTAAAATTATTTGGAGATTTATAAGCAAGACATGAGTATGCATTTATATATTATGATGATCTGCTGTTCTTTATGTTTTACTAAATGAATATTCAAACTATTTTTATTTGGCTTTATAGTAAGAAAGGCAAGGCATTTGCACAGTTTGATTATACATGTGTTTTAACAGACACAGTGAACAGCAATACGACTTGTCACAGCAGGAGTTTGCTGTCTTTAATGCAAACCGCCTGCTCTCAGCAATGTCATGATCGCACTGCTGTCAGACTCGCTGCAAGGAAAACACAATCCCTCCCTCCAAATCCCCCCCCACCCCACACACAACACACACACACACTACACACACACACCAACATGAGCATGCCATCACTGCCTTACTGTGTGCCTTCTTTCCCTGCCACCACACCACTGCGCTCCATGTCAATGAAGAACTGAATGTGCTAAATGTTCCCATTTGGCTAATTGGTGGAGAATATTGTTGACACTCGCAGTTGTTTAACTCAGTTCTTTGGAATTTCACTCTGATGTTTTGATCAGGGAGAATCAAACTGAACATGGTTTTCATGATTTTGAATTTTGAGCTTTTGCTCAGTCTGTAAAGACCAGCTCAGTGGATAATGAACCCTTCAAAATCATTCATACAGGCTTCCGATTCATTTTATTCAGGTAATGACGGTTAATGAAAATAGCTGGAAACAAATGCAGCCCGCTTTTAATTACCCACAGATAAACAGGAATTAGTTTGCTAACAGCTTAATTGGGGTGGCAAATGCTTCCTAAAGGAGTTATCAGTCATTTCATAAGGGGGCTTTGTTGCGATTTAAGAGTTTGTCCTCGATAACACTAGCAGTGTTATTTCAATTCTCCATTCAACAGCACGTTATCAACTTTCATATGGGCAGTTCAATTTTTATCAATAAAAGAATAAGTGGAATTATTAATAGGCTATTATTTTTTAGTCAAGTAATAGTATTTGCCCTTTTTGGCAACAGTATTGCACAGAAGTTCATTCAGGAATCATTCATTCATTCATTTGCTCATTTATTTATTTGTTTGTTTGTCTCTCTGTTTGTGTAAGTCTCTTACGCTTAAGTCTCTCACCAAACAACAATATTAAGCCGTAAAAGCTGTTGTCAACATTAATAATAACAATTGATTCTTGAGCACCAAATCAGCATATTATAAACATTTATGAAGGATCATCTGGCATTGAAAACGAAATGGCTGAAATTCAGCTTTGCCATCATAGGGTTTATCATTTATCATGAAGAGATAAATGATCAAACCAAGAGTCAACTGCTAAGAAATCATTATTTTGAATAGCATATCTATTGCTTTAACATTTCCTACCAAACCTATTTTATTTGAAAAGATATTTTAAAATAAATGCCACTTTCTGTGGTATTTTGTTATCTAATGCAATGGTGTAGGTGCATGTTTGGGAACCACTATAGAAATCATGCAAAACAGCATATATATCGTCAATAAAATTATATCTAGAGCAACGACAATGAACACAAAAGCATAATGTCAAATCATGTTATACTTGTAAAGGAAAATGTTCGCTCTATACAGAGCAAACGTTTGCAGGAAAATGTCTTGATGACTGTGAATAGGTGGACTTGGCATTATAAAGCTGAAAAGGTAAAACATGACAGATGCTCCTTTATCAGAGCACCAATTTTGAGTGAAAGATGGAAATACATAACAGAACAGAACTAATTAAAATGCTGCAACTGATTTCAGAGCACAAGGTGTAATATTTAATCAAGTAATGCATCCTTGAAAATTCCAGTACATTCAACAAAAGGGAAGAACACTGTGCTGAAAGACTCAAATAAATTGGGTAATTCTGTTTATGTGAAAAATACCCAGCATGCATTGTTTCAAGAAATGCTAATTTTTACATTTTCACTTTTTTCCTTATTATCAGAGACACCAGAAAGTGTCTTAGTTGACAACATAGAGACCTTTGAGGCACCTTTAATGAAATGCATCTCAGCCAGCCTCCGCAATTAAATTTATGTTAATTCAATGGTGAATCTCTAAGAATGTGAGCTCCAAAGCTTCATCAAATGTAGCTTTTATGAAATCATGAATAATATTCAAACTCCAGATGTCACATTCCATGAGTGGGGAACAAGATGTCATTTTTTTTATCTGATTCAAAGTGAAAGATTAGCAGGTTAGGAATTATATAACCCATTCTGCAGGTGTCAAAGATTCACTCCCAGCTCACACAAACAAATTCTCTGAGTAGATTTTTCTCAGTAAACTCATGCCTCTGACTCTACTAGTCACACTTGCCTTTAGTTATTAAGCCATTCATTTGACTAATTTATATGATGCTGCCATCTGGCCTTGCTTCTACAGAGACAGTCAGTCAGTCATACTGACTTAATCTACAGCATCCAACAACACAACAAATTTTAGTGGAAGGTTATAAGTAGGGTAACTATACAATTTTTACGGGACGCACCCTTGCCAGGATTTCTATATTGCCTAAAATATCCAGGTTTAGGCTGTTAGCACTGAGCAGATCGATCGTTGTATGACATTATTTCATGAGAGCTATAGAGAGCAGAGCAGAGGGCTCCTTATGCTTTCAAATCGCTCTCGCAGTACTTTGGCGTCATACAACGATAGGTGCGCAGCTTCAAGTCAAACGAACGAACAAAAACGTGTGCGTATTTGCATCGCTTTGATCGTTATCACCTTCTCACGTGCAACGCGACATGATTGGTCGATTATGTACAATACCTGCATGTTATTGGTCAAACTACTTTGGATGTTTTAGGCAATGTAAAAATCATGGACAGGACGTGTCCTGTATAAATGGCACATATGGCCACCCTAGTTATAAGTGAAAAAGTGTACAGTATATCCAACAGGGCTCTCAAGTTTTATCAAAAGTTTGGAGTGAGACTACATCTGTTAGGGGAGGAGCCCCTCAAATATTTGCAGCAGTGCCCCCTCGACCCGGACCAATTCTCTCAAGTTTTTGCTTGCAGTTCAATTTAACCTATTGTTCATAATTGATCAGCACAATTAGAAATTATAACAACTGATAAATCTGGTAAAAGACAGACAAATTCATCCAAATAAAATAAATTGTTTCTATATACAAAAATACAAACATAAAAAAAATAAAAATAAATTTGGCCACAAACTAGCCAACTGAAGAGCAGTGCTCAATGTACATACTGTACACATATAGTAGGATTGCAGAACTTGCCCTGAGCATGTATGTAAAGCTGTGTGTGTGTGTGTGTGTGTGTGTGTGTACTTGTCTACCTATCCAACAGGGGACCTTGGTGTCATTACACACCAACAGCCAAGAGGGGCACATGTGCCAGGTCCCCGTTGGGTATGCCTGAAATCATGCTACAACAAGTGAACATTAGCCTATGGTGAGTTATTTTTTTTTTTAATTTGAAAAAGTGGGGACCTGGACGTGTGTGTGTGTGTGTGTGTAGAGAGAGAGAGAGAGAGAGAGTTGTTGTAAGTGTTTGTTTCACATTTTGATGATGACGGGTTGTGGGCTCCCACTTAGAGCACTGTGGTTCCTCCCCACTCAAATGCAGATGCAGAGAGAGTGATTATGGGTTTGAACAAAACCAAAACTAAGAACAGTTTGGCTCTGGACAGAACACTATCATCCATCATGATGGTGAAAATGGCTGGCCTTGAGTCACAGTGCTTTAAGAGGGGAGCCCCCCCATAACTGTCATCAAGATATCCAAAATCGTGAAAAAAAAACACAAAGACCAAAAAATAATGAGCTGAAATGTGTACTTCTCTCTCCTCTCTCTCTCTTTCTTAACTCAACCCACCCACAAGACACACCCACACACAACCACACACATCATGACACAACACAGCTTGACATACATGCTCAAGGCAAGTTATGCATCATCTTGTGTACGTATGTCATGGTACTGCTGTTCAGGTGGCTCGTTTGGGGTCAAATTTCTTTTAATTTTTTTATACTTTTGCATTTTTGTAATATACAAAACAATTTATTTTATTTGGTTGTCTTTTATCAGATTTTCCAATTGTTATAACATCTCTAGTACTTAGTTTCAGGTAGCCAAAGCTAAGTTAAAGCTTCTGGTTGCAAAGCAGTTGGAGATCAATAATGTATTAATAATAATTTAGCACAAATTTGACTTTATTCCCCAACATCAGCTCTCACTATCTTTGATCACAGGCAAATGATTTCATCCAGGAAATCACAACGCAGAAAAAACAACATGCTAATTTCTGATTGGCTGGTAGGTGGTATTTAACTCTGTATAACTCGAGACAGCTATGAACTTTAATTGTCCATTAATTGCATATAGCGGCACATGTTATCCCTTACCTCTCAGCGTGAGAAATACAAGGTGTGGCGTGTGAGCTTGTTAACTGATTGTAATGCATGTGTCTCATGGTGAATGCGTGAGACTTGAGAGCCCTGATCCAATAAAACAAAGTCCAATGAGCTGGTTGTACACAGATTCATAATACGGCTTCATTCAGCATTGTCTTTATTGCAAAAGTATCGTTAAGCTACAAAAATTCAATCAAATTATTATATAAAAATAACAGTGCATTGCAAAATATTAATCTAACCTGCAATCTGGACTAAAATTGCTCAAGTCAGTGTGCAGTAAAGTTGTGGTCACATTAGATATATATTTCAGCACAATTTTGTAATTGTAACAGTAATTGTGACCGCACCTTAAACCATCAGTTGTTTCATTAGGAACATTTCTATAATAACTGATTCTGATTCTGTCACATGTAGCAAAAGGGGAATAAAGCAAACCAAGACAATCTGAAATACATTTATCTCAAATCTTACTTTAATTGTTATGATGGTGATATAATTTGTGTTTAATAACATCTTAGAACTAATACTTTACTAATTTGTTTACTAACACTTAGATAAAATTAGATTATTAATTACAGCTGTGCTGACATTCAGATGAAGAGCAGGATTGCAAGTGACACTGTTTATACAACCATTCAATAAACAAGAAGTTCAAATTAAGCAACATTTTAGACACAACATTGTTTTTGTGCACAATTGTCATATATATATAGAAGGCATATATACTACTATTGAAAGTTTCCCCAGACCGAAGTAGAAAGCCGTTAATAATGATGTCAGTGTGGTTCCTGAGGTCTAGTACCATTGTTCTGCTATTCTATGGTATTAGAATAGCTGAATTGCCAAAATTGTAAGAATAAAAAGATTTGTAAGCCATTTGCTGTCTTTTTCAG
Organism: Sinocyclocheilus anophthalmus; assembly: GCA_018155175.1. NCBI lineage: Eukaryota > Metazoa > Chordata > Actinopteri > Cypriniformes > Cyprinidae > Sinocyclocheilus > Sinocyclocheilus anophthalmus. Next base: position 310,852 of record JADLZN010001133.1, on the reverse strand, counting down.
ATTCGGGGCACTTGCATTGACAAAACCGGCACTCCTTATCCTTCTTAATTGAAAAGGTCACCTCAATGGCAAACACAACTCCATTTTCTGTGTTTACAGTGTTTTTGTAAGGAACACTGGGGTTCAGTTTAATCACTCCACCTTTCAGTAGTTCATATCGATACATTTACAACCACAAGGGAACAATGTTACTGCTTGGCTCTGCAGGTTAAGACACAGACTAAACACTAAATCTCAAATGCTATCACTGAGCTATGATCACGCATGTTCTCCACACATGAACCGGTATCCTTTTTAGCCATCTGATATATAAAGCCGGAATGGCCTACACAAGAAAAAAAAAAAAGGTGTTAAGTGAAAAATGGGACCCCCGGGTCAAACCTCTATCCCTGTCTTTCTCTTTATCATCACGCCACACTGGACAACAGTAACAATGATTCACACCAGCTCTTTCACCCTCTCTACCAACCCCTGTAGTCTCTACTCTTCTCTTAGAAAACCCAGTTTTCTTTGAATTGTAACTCATTCAATCACATTTCAACACATCCTTTGCTTGTGGACACAGTTAAACAGAAATACAGCCTTCGTGAAGTCGTATTGTGTTATTGCTTCTTCAAAACTCCTACAAGAAAGAAAAGTCTGTTACAAAGCCTAATCAAACCAGTTGAGAAAGAAAACCAGAAGTTTGCAGAGCATTTACTTTCCATGTATATATACTGTATGAATGTATAGATACAATGCAAATTATGTATATGCATACACACATACAGTGGGGCAAAAAAGTATTTAGTCAGCCACCAATTGTGCAAGTTCTCCCACTTAAAAAGATGAGAGAGGCCTGTAATTTTCATATAGCGTATACCTCCAAACTATGAGAGGACAAAATGCAGGAAAAAAAAAAAAAAAAAAAAAAAAAAAAGAACAAAAACAAAAAAAAAAAAATCCAGAAAAATCACATTGTAGGATTTTTAAAGATTAATTGGTAAATTCCTCGGTAAAATAAGTATTTGGTCACCTACAAACAAGCAAGATTTCTGGCTCTCACAGACCTGTAACTTCTTCTTTAAGAGGCTCCTCTGTCCTCCACTCGTTACCTGTATTAATGGCATCTGTTTGAACTCGTTATCAGTATAAAAGACACCTGTCCACAACCTCAAACAGTCACACTCCAAACTCCACCATGGCCAAGACCAAAGAGCTGTCAAAGGCACCAGAAACAAAATTGTAGACCTGCAACAGGCTGGGAAGACTAAATCTGCAATAGGTAAGCAGCTTGGTGAGAAGAAATCAACTGTGGAAGCAATTATTAGAAAATGGAAGACATACAGGACCACTGATAATCTCCCTCGATCTGGGGCTCACGCAAGATCTCACCCCGTGGGGTCAAAATGATCACAAGAACTGTGAGCAAAAATCCCAGAACCACACGGGGGGACCTAGTGAATGACCTGCAGGGAGCTGGGACCAAAGTAACAAAGGCTACCATCAGTAACACACTGCGCCGCCAGGGACTCAAATCCTGCAGTGCTAGACGTGTCCCCCTGCTTAAACCAGTACATGTCCAGGCCCATCTGAAATTTGCTAGAGAGCATTTGGATGATCCAAAAGAGGATTGGGAGAATGTCATATGGTCAGATGAAACCAAAAATAGAACTTTTTGGTAAAAACTCAAACTTGTCGTGTTTGGAGGAGAAAGAAAGCTGAGTTGCATCCAAAGAACACCATAACTACTGAGAAGCATGGGGGTGGAAACATCATGCTTTGGGGCTGTTTTTCTGCAAAGGGACCAGGACGACTGATCCGTGTAAACAAAAGAATGAATGGGGCCATGTATCGTGAGATTTTGAGTGAAAACCTCCTTCCATCAGCAAGGGCATTGAAGATGAAACATGCTGGGTCTTTCAGCATGACAATGATCCAAAACACACCGCCCGGGCAACGAAGGAGTGGCTTTCGTAAGAAGCATTTCAAGGTCCTGGATTGGCCTAGCCAGTCTCCAGATCTCAAACCCATAGAAAATCGTTGGAGGGAGTTGAAAATCCGTGTTGCCCAGCGACAGCCCCAAAACATTACTGCTCTAGAGGAGATCTGCATGGAGGAATGGGCCAAAATACCAGCAACAGTGTGTGAAAACCTTGTGAAGACTTACAGAAAACGTTTGACCTCTGTCATTGCCAACAAAGGGTATATAAACACAAAGGATTGAGTGAAATTTTGTATTGACCAAAATATATTTTCTCCACCAGAATTTGAAATTATTTATTTAAAAATCATACAATGTGATTTTTTGGATTTTTTTTTTCTCATTTTTTCTTTCATAGTTGAGGTATACCTATGTTGAATATTACAGGCCTCTCTCATCTTTTTAAGTGGGAGAACTTGCACAATTGGTGGCTGACTAAATACTTTTTTCCCCACTGTACATATACATGAAGAGTATTTAAAGTAAATGAATGCTAACTGTGATAAAACTGACTTTGACTGAATATTGGAAGAATGTATATAATTATAATATAAACACTGAATATAATACAATCCCTTTCAAAAACATACATAAGAAACATCAAGTCAAAGAATAGGATAGAAGTATACAATAGACCTGTAGAGTTGATGCCAGTCAACAGAAAATAATTTAGGCCAAGCTAAAAGTGACAAGGAACCATTATTCATTGTTATGGATTCATTTGGCAGCTCGCTTGGTAATATTGTAATGGAGGAAACACAGGAAGCGTGCGGATCCATCTACAAGGCTTTATTCATAAGAGACGTGGTCAAAAACAGGCATAAGTCAGACAACGGCAAACAGGTATATTGATTGCAAGGCAAGAGGGATAATCCAGGTACAAGGCAAAAGTCCCAGGCAGGGGTGAACAGTATCCAATTGGGCGAGACTCGAGGGATAATCCAGGTACACAGGCAGTGATCAGAACACGGGGAAACAGACAAGGCAAGATGATGTAAACAAGGAAAAACAAGACACGAGGCTCAGTAAGGCAGCTAACACTAGGAGAGTGGAAAATGCAGAACAACACTAGAGACCAAACAGGAAATAAACACAGAATGGCTCGGTAAGGCAGCGAACACTAGGAGAGTGGAAAATGCAGAACAATACACGAGACTAAAACAGAAAACACGGATTAGCTCGGTAAGGCAGCTAACACTTGGGGAGTGAAAAAGTGCAGGGACAAACTATAGCGATCTGAACAGGAACTGAGTGGGTGTTAAATAGAGTGTGTACTGGCTCTCAGGTGAGTGTGGGATTTTTGAAGGCTGTGTGATCAGTGAATTCAGTGAATTCAGCTGTGTAAGTGCAATGGATGATTGGAAATGTAGTCCGGGGTGACATGTAACAGCCTGTGTAGTGTGAGAGTCAATGTAATGGTAGAGTGACCTCTACTGGCAATCGGCCGGAAGGCCACGGACCGGATTCGTGACAAATATGGGGCTGTAATTTTACACTATCTTAATCACTTCCATTTGTTCCTCCTGCTTTACCCAGAACCATTAGCCTTGGTCTTCATTTAGAACAAACTGGGCTCTCACACAGTTTAAAGGTTGTAAATTTAATGTAACACTTGTTTAATTTCATAAACCCCATTCTAATTGAAGTGCCTGATAAAAAATCTCACTTACAGAAATGCAGATGAAGTCTGTTCTGAATTAAGGAAAACCGTTAATTTAGTGTAATAGCGTGTTGACATTTGAAATCATAGGTGCAATTATATTCAAATAAAATAATAATTTGCCATTTTATATTTACAATGATTTTATCTGGAATAATTTATAGTAATGCGAGGTTACACTTCATACTGTACTTAAACTTTAAAAAGCATGACATGATAAAATAAAACATGGTCAATCTCAGGCATTAGCAGGCATTTTCGTTTGGTCTCATATAGAGATTCATATCTGAGAAGAAGCTATACTTCCTTACTATGAAATGTTTAGAAAACAAAAATAATACTGTGAGTGGCAAACATTTACAAAATGTTTTGTTTTTCATTTAGCAAATGCAGATGGATTAGATCACTACAGCTAGTTCATACAGTACTTTTACAACTTAAATGCATGACAGATGGAAGTATTAAAGGATAACTAAAAATGTAATTCAAAATTAAATTATTTCCCCCAATATTCTGATTATGTAGCATATCAGTAAAAAAAAAGTACAGAATATCGCTCAGTCAATTCTCATTTCTCATAATCATAAGTAAAAAAATGTATGACCATAAAAGAACTGATATAAAATAACATTTAAAATGTTTGCTAGAGAAAGCGAGGAAAAAACATGAGGAACTGCTCACTAATGTACAGTAGCACAAACTTAAAGCAACTTCAGTTTACTTCATGAAGAATGCTTAGAAGCTCAGCAGCATAACATTAATTATGAATATAGCTTGTCAGATTTTCTTTTTGTTTGATTTTTTTAGATCTTCTAAGATAAATTTAGCCTTACATTTATTGGAAAATGTTTACAGCAAAGATCTACATGAATGAAATAGGTGTATTGCAAGCTGAACAATCTTACTAATGGACAAGGTCTTGGTATCCATGTGATTTAACATTCAAGTGGTCACATAAAAGTCTCATTTCCTGACAAGGTGAGCAGGTATAGGGCTGCTTTATCTAACATTGGCACCCCAAGCAATATATTCCTACTTGATTTTAATGAAAAGACCTTTTGTTCGACACATTGCATGCATTTTTCTCATTCATAGCATTTGTCACAGTATATCAGGTCACCTTTCCACCATTGCATGGTGCGCTTGACCTTTCCAGTCAGTAATTACTATCTTCCTCTTCACTGCACTGCAGCGAACATTGTATTGACCGGTGCTGACAAGGTGAAGTTCAAATGTGAAGGGTTTTGAGCGCTGCAATTGCAAGAATTAGGTTTTACACAATGTCTCCGGCCTGAAATATTGAAATTATGGCAATCATTTGGTTGCATTACTCATGTCAGTCATGAAGGACATTCTGTTTAATGCTTTCAACACTTAGTGACTGTTTAAAAGCAAAGATAAAAAATCTCAGATTGGATCTTTGAAACCAGAGTGTATTTATTTTTTAATCTGGTTATTTCAAGATAAACAGTCTGCTGAGTTTCTGTTTCTATAATGCCTACTTTTTGATGGGATAAGCCCCTATGAACTGCAATATCCTACTGTTGACAAAAAGGATTGGGATGGTCGCCAAAAACGTTAATATATATATATATATAATATATATATTATTATTATAATATTATATTATATATATTATATCCAATAGCAAAATCCACTGCAATAACACTTTTTCTGTCGGACAGCCCATGGACAATGATGCCTGGGATTCATTTCCATTTGAGGGAGTCCAGGGGACACCCGATCCACACATAACCAAGCAAACTGTGACAGGTCATCCCCAAGGTCCACACTCTTCCAGTGCTACATAACCTCTCATGGATTCCCGCAACAGAATGAGTGGCACTCTATGAGATAACGATGGTTGAATGATCAGAAGCAAAAGAGAACATGGGAGATTCCGTTTCAGGAATGCAAACACACAGTAATTAAAAAATAAAACTGGATTAGTTTTTCTTGGACCAAGATCAAATGTCTTATAAGAAACTTTTTTTTTCTTTACATTAAATAAAAATTAAAGTTTTTTTTCTGCACATCTTTAATCAATTTGATTATTATTCAAAGTGAAGGGGTATTTTAGGGGTGTTTCTTTTATTTCTCTGGTCTGATACAGAAGTAAATTCATTCAGAACATTCCAACTGAGTATTTCCTTCCAAGAAATCCACTTGTTTGCTATTCTATTGAACATTCAGAACTTTGTGCCTGAAAAATATTTTTGAGAATAATTTGAAAAAGGCAAAATTAAAATTCTGAAGCATCGATAAATTAAATGATTTATTTCAAGGTAGTATTATAGTTTTTTGTGAAACTGCACTGGTACACAAAGGTTTAGTATCCAGATGCAGTATTTATTAAAGGGGTGTAATCCACAATCAAAGTTCAAAAATAAGCAAAGGTCATAAAATGGGCAATCAGTCCAAACAATAGCCACAGGGTAAAACACAGGCAAAGGGTGATCCAAAGAAAGGCAGGGAAACAAAACCAGGAACCGAGGCTTAGAAATGCAGTCGTGGCCTAATGGTTAGAGAGTCGAACTTGTAACCCGAAAGTTGCGGCTTCGTGTATCAGGTCCGACAGGAATTGTCGGTGGGGGGAGTGAATAACCAGCACTCTTTTCCACCCTCAATACCACGACTGAGGTGAGACCCTTGAGCAAGGTACCGAACCCCCAACTGCTCCCTGGGCACCACAGCACATGGCTGTCCACTGTTCCGGGTGTATGTTCACGGTGTCTGTGTGTTCACTACTGTGTGTGTGCACTTGGATGGGTTAAATGCGGAGCACAAATTCAGAGTATGGGTCACCATATTTGGCCATATGTCACTTCACTGGAAATAACATACTCTCACTGCATCCCAATGTTCATACAATCCATCCTAAGTAGTATGTGAGATTAGATTACATGTGTCCCAGAGCATCAAGTTGAAAAGAGTATGACAGAAGTCCCTGGATGGTCTACTATTTCAGGTCGATTTTTGAAGTGTGGATCCGTATATTAACCACAATCCATTGGGCTTTGACAAATGATTCGGTTGAGAACTACAAACACGAATAAAAAGCGTTAAAAAAAACTACAAACATGAAAGATGCGCGCGACCGACGGTCAGGGTTAGTTCACCCAAACAGAAAATTCTGTCATTGTTTACTCACCCTCATGTTGTTTCAAACCCCTAAGACCTTCGTTCATCTTTGGAACAAAAATTAAGATATTTTTTGATGAAATCCAAAAGCTTTCTGACCCTGCATAGACAGCAATACAACTGAAATGTTCCAAGTCCATAACGCGTAGCAAGGAGCATACGCTGTTTGCGTTCAGTGGATACTCTCAAAAATGGCGCTATAGGGTGACGTGGAGAAGACGAATTGTTGAATAAAGCCGTTATTATTTTGTTCTTTTGCACACAAACATTATTCTCTTAGCTTCGTAAAATTACGGTTGAACCATAGATGTCACATGGATTATTTTACAGATATCCTTGCTACATTTCTGGACTTGGGAGCATTTCAGTTGCATTGCTGTCTATGCAGGCTCAGAAAGCTCTTTAAAAAATCTCTTAATTTGTGTTCCGAAAGATGAACGAAGTTCTTACGGGTTTCAAACAACATGAGGGTGACCCAACTTTTTTTTTGGGTGAACTAACCCTTTAAGTAGAGAGGTTTAGAGAAAGGGGTTTGAGTTACTAATAATCAAACATTTAACCTGGTAAAAAATATTTAATATCTTATCTGTGTTATATTTCATCTGCAAAAGCAATGTAAACTTTTATAAACATCCATTTTGGTCGTTAACTTTTAAATGCATCATTATTCAAAACGGCTGGCAGATCAAAGTGCTACTTCTTTTCTCTTTGATACGGTCGGACTTAAATGAAATGAAATGTGGAGGATGTTAACTGTGACAAGACGATTGACAGGTCAGTTTACAGAGACAGGGTGCATGTAACTGTGCGACAGAGCAGTCTGTTAAAGACGCAGTTGAATGATGTGATAGCATGGCCCAAAGCTTGTCTACTCTTCTGCTACACACTCAAAAGTGTGTACCTTTTCTTCACCAAAAAAGTACATACCTTAAAGGGCGTCGTATATGTAGGCACATTGGGACGCAGCATTAGCAATGAATGACAGGAATCCTGGCTCTCTATACTTTGAGCTACCATGACTAATGCGACACGGCCAACAATGAATTGCTGATGAGACCGTCTAGAGGATTATGGGGAATGAAGTCCTTGATAGAGTGGCAGAAGTCTGGGATGGAGTGCCCTCTGGTGGCCATCAAGGGCACTCCAGCTGGTGATTATGATAATAGGCAAGGCAAGGCAAGGCAAGGCATGTTTATTTGTATAGCACATTTCATACACAATGGTAATTCAAAGTGCTTTCCATAAACTAAAAAAAAAAATTATTCACAACAATAAAACAAGGAATTTAAAGAGATAATAATAGTAAGCAAATCCAAACAAACAAAAAAACTAGTGATCCATTGCTCATCATCTTATTTTTTTTGGGCCTTACATATGCCTCCTACTCCACTTCATTGCTCATGGGCTCCTACACTGAGCATCCAGTAGATATTAAATAATTCTGTGCTTAAATTACTGATGAGGCCGCTGTCTAAGGGAGTTCAGTGGTATTCCATTTTCACAAGACATTTATTTTATATAACTTGCAGGTCACACATTCTGTTGAGCATTTTTACACTACCTTTTGCCATAGTGAGATCATTTTTACATAAAAACATATAATAGCCAGTTAGCAAACAAGCCTAGCTGCATTATGCATGATCGTAAATGAATCCAGTCATCCAACTATAGATGTAAATGTGAAAAGAAAAGTTTGACTAATGGTTAGAATGCAGAGTTGCTACTAGTAATAGGGTCTCTTCGGCCTAATAAATATACAAAACTACTACAAAACTAGCAGCATACAAAGTACTTTTGCAAACCACAGGAATGTACTAACTTGCTATTTTTACTTTATCATGTTTGGGGATTTCAAACCATCAATAAGTCTGCATGTTTCCACTGGACTGTAAGGCATGAGAGCTTTGCAGGGAAATTTGTTTTAAAATAATGACATACTGACTCATTTCAGACCCACAGGAGGTTGAAAAACACTCTTTCTGCCCAAATGTCTGGCAATCAGATTTCACATTGTTGAAAAGTATTGCAACATCTGAGCATTAATGCTGTCCAATATGCTCATTCTAAAAAAAAAAAAATTATCACATTGTGTGAAATCAAATTTCCCTTGTTCTTTTGAGATAAGAGTTCATTGTACTATGAAAACACACGTTCCAAAGTCAAAACTTGACTTGATGCCACATGACCAACTACAATTAGAGTATTTAAATGCACAACAATATGCTGATAGCAATCGCTAAACCAATCATTTTAAAAAGCCACCAACATAAGAAAAACATTCACATTACAGTATTTGAAATAATTTTTTCTTCTTGTTTTTATATGCACACTGAATACACTGCCTGAACACTGCTAAAGGTGTTTAAACACAGAGTGAAAATCGGGTGAAACTGGGGGCAAAACTGGGTGTGTTTATGACTTCGAATCCAATAAAAAACACAATAATTTAAGATAGTGAGTCCCAGACCAGAAACATGTTTGGAAACCACTAGATTAAAGCATTTACATGACCTCTACAAATTCTCAGGTTATTAAGTAAGTTTATTAATAAAAACTAATATAAAATATTAATGTTTCAAAAAATGTTATGATGTTGTGAATTCTTAAAAATGAATTAGTAATATTAGAAATAATAATTTGTGGTTCCCCCAAAACCAACACCAACTAATGCACCAACCAACTAATGTTCATAAAATGCAGATTGCATTAACCATTTCCTCCATGAGTGTATTTTCATACACAGACTAATAATGCCAATTATACAGTTAAAAGCCTGTCAGTGTATCATCTGCTTATTTGCTATTCCTCTTTAATCAAAAACCTATGAGGACGGAATTGCAAACTCGTGAAAAAAGGCTAAAACCTTTGGTTTGGAGTAACATCTGCGCTATCACATTGCAGCCTTGAGAACTGCTGGGATGTTGATGTGAAAGGACTATTCCCCTGTCTACATCAGAAGTGGGCTGTGTTGACTTCTCTTTTTACTTAGACAAATGGTCCCATCTGTAGTGAGCCAAATGTTTTACAGAGCATGGCCACAGAGCAAGAAATGCCTCTCCTTCCCAGCAAGAGCGGATGGAGCGATGAGTGCCGGGAGGGGATCTTCTGTTACCTGTTCATCTGCCAGCACGGGCTGATTCACTCGGCCCAGACAGCTGGCGTTCTATCGCTCTCTGATGCCATTTCCCATCCATTCCATATTCAATGGAAGTCCACGAAATGAGAAGCCACATTCCCTTTGTCTGTTTCTCTCTCTTTCGCTTCAGGATTTACTAAACGCCTCAGCACGTCAAGCAGCAGTCTCAATGTATCTGGTTCAGATCAGGTCCAAACCGGTCCACTCTACACTGTCTAAAATCCTCATCCCCATTCAAACAGTCATCTGTATCAAAAATACCCATTTACTGTTTGATGACTTCACTTCCCTGTCAAGTTACATGAGCAAATCAATGCTTATTACAAGAGCTGCCAGAGGAGGGATCAAATGAGCTTAAATGTGTGATTGCTGGGTCTTTGCTGATTGTTTCCTCTCATCATTGAGCCATCCTCACCATATTACACCATGCTTACATTTTTTCCTCTGGGAGGAGGCTGTTTGTTTAGACTTTCTACTCAAATGAGAATGCAAATTGGACTAAATGATATTTCAATAAAATAAATATGCAGTTCATACCTTGTAAATTAGAGTGCAGACTTTGGCATTGAAGTGAAATAATGAAATGAGGCAATGTCATTGTTTCATTCACTATGGAATTTCTATCATCCCATTGGTTCTGTTTAAATGAGTTTTATTTCCTTTGTCACTGTGAAAGGTTGTAACAGAGGTCTCTCATTTAATTACATAATTTGCTTGCGTTACCATCAAAATCTATATAATTAAAATTAAAAAATTATAAATAACAAAAAAATAAAGATAAAAAATAAAATAAAAAATTATACACATACAGTTCAAAAGTCTGAGATCAGTAGGATTTTTTTTCATGGTTTTGAAATATGTCTCCCATGCTCACAAAGGCTGCATTTATTGGATAAAAAAAAAAACATATAATTGTGAAATATTATTACGATTTAAAGTAATGTTTTATTTGTAATATATTTTAAAATATCATTTATTCCTGTGATGGCAAAGCTGATTTTTTAGCAGCCATTACTCTAGTCTTCAGTGTCACATGATCCTTCAGAAATCATTGTTAATTTGTTTCTCAATCAAACATCCTTATGTTTAATATAACCGTTCTCTGAATCTGATAAAAAGGAACGTTTGAAGAGGGCATTTATTGAAATAGAATTTGTTTGTAACACGCAATTTAAGACTTAGCTGTTTTTATCATTTAATGCTCCTATAAAAATATTCAATGTAATGCGCTGAATAAAAACATTAATTTCTATATGAGAAATCATATGCATTATATTGCAAGTTTAAATTTTGTGGAAGAACATTTCAGAGGATGTTAAAAAAAAATATATATATAAAAATGACCTTGACTGAGCAAACAGAGCAATGGCCAACTCTTTTTTCTATCCTGTTTTAGTAAATATATTGTTTAACTTATTAAGTGGTTTCACTTTACCAGACCTTTTTTTTTATACACTTTATACTATACACTTTATGGAAATATTACAAGCACTTTTATTTTCTTTAAAAAATAATTAAAATATTAATAATTAAATCCTAATATATTTGTTAAAATAGACATATAATATATATATATATTATTATTTTATTTATTTATGTTTGTTGAGTCACAAAACTATTAAACACGACATGAATAACCCAGGAAATCTGCAGTTTTGTTCTGATGCTTGACATCTCTTTTGTGACTCTGGCACCTACTGTGACAGGCTCTGCCAACAACCTGGGCAAAGAATCAAACCTAGAGACCCGTTAGCTGGATCCAGTGTCACAGTGCCTGACCTATGGAGCTTCAGCACAGATTGACAGACCTGTGATTGACTTGAAGGTTTGTCACATTTCATGAGCTAAAGATGGCCCGTATAAGGGCGAGTCATACTGTATAACAGGCAATCTACATAATCTTTTTTTTTAAATCTTCTTTCCCGTTTACATTGAGATCGACATTCAAAAGCTTGTAACGTGACATGTCATATCTTAAATGTCACAAGCTAAATGGGTTCAGGAACAAATCGTCACATTGGTTGTTTATGAATCTCTTAAAAAGTATATTGTGTGCTTTTGTACATTTTATGCTGGAGATTGTGGATTGACAATGCTAAGTAAGTAGCACTTTGTCAATGCACAATGTGTTTGACATATACTTACTTACATGTAACATTAAAAATGTATTTTTGAGCTGTGCAAGAATTAGCCAACCTTTGAAAATGTCAACCTATTCAAACATGGACTAAACACAGTCAGTGGTGGCAAGGTATTTGCTGTCATTTATTCTTTTATCAGTTTTAGGGCAAAGGATCAATGCAATTTTGATGATTAGGAATAGAAAGACAGAGGTACGTGTGTCCTTCAGAGGGCCATCAAATGTGCATGGCCAAAAGAATGTGGGCAATGCAACATGGTAGAATATGATGGGCATACCAGAGGAGGTGATGCCAATCAAATGAGACATGAATATAAATAGGGCAGAGCACTAGCTCTAGCAGTGACAGCTTATGCTGATTAGATTTTTTCTGCCCGCACTGACAGGCCATTACAAATTCATCTTCTTTTTTTCATTCTAGACGCACTACATGACCTATGAATGCCAGACTGCTAATGTAAGGAATACTGTCCTCACAACACAGACATAATTGAATATCTTAGCATGACATATTGGTTTTGGACACATCTGGGCCTGTTCATATGTATTAGCTTCTTGCAAGATCTGTGAGGGACGATACAAATTAATTGCGGCAATCAGATGAAGTGAGTGTGTGGGAAAATACAGAGTGACTCTCTCACTAATGGTCACGTATATGGTCTGGGTAGCACTTTTATTTATCTGTGGCAGTATGATCTATACTTGATTTAGGATAAGACCACACAAATCTATATAAACTACATCTAAGTCAGATCAAAATGACTACATAGAAAATCAAGGATTCAAAATTCTAATGTAAAACTTTTGCAGCTCAAGTGCATATGTGACCCTGGACCACAAAACCAGTCTTAAGTGTCAATTGTTTCCAATTTGAGATTTATACATCATCTGAAAGCTGAATAAATAAGCTTTCCATTGATGTATGGATATTTGGTAGGATAGGACAATATTTGGCCGAGATACAACTATTTGAAAATCTGGAATCTGAGGGTGCAAAGAATCAAAATATTGAGAAAATCGCCTTTAAAGTTTTCCAAATGAAGTACTTACCAATGCATATTACTAATCAAATATTAAGTTTTGATATATTTACGGTAAGAAATGTACAAAATATCTTTATGGAAGATGATCTTTACATAATTTCCTAATGATTTTAGGCATAAAAGAAAAATCTATAATTTTGACCCATACAATGTATTTTTGGCTATTGCTACAAATATACCCCAGCGACTTAAGACTGGTTTTGTGGTCCAGGGTCACATATTGACATTAAAGAGATAGTTCATGCAAAATGAAAATTCTGTCATCATTTTCTTACCCTCATGACATTCCGAACCCCCAAAACTTTGGTTAATCTTCTAAACACAAGTTAAGATATTTTTTCATGAAACATTATTATTATTATTATTATTATTATTTATTATTTTCATTGCATTATTTTGAATGAAACCATGGTCCATGCCCTGAAAGTCTAGGTAGTGTAGCCGAAACTTAGAACTTCCAAAAATGTCAAGGCATTGTTAAAAGATTCCAAATGAATAATGAATCTTCATAATTTATAATAATAATTTTTGGGTGAACCATCCCTTAAAGCAAAAGGGGAGATACTACAGATGCATGATACATCAGTACCATATTGGTTATTGGCGAAAAAACAGATTTGTTTGGCTTCTCTGTATAGACAGATATTGATTATTTAATTGTGCATGCTCATTTCAACCTATTTTAACACGCACATTACCTTTGTTGTAATTTAATGCTCACTTAAAGTTCATCTTTAATAAAAGGAATACCTTTATAACTCTGTTAAATGTAATCTTTACCAAATTTCAAAATGAATATCCTTTTTAGTTAAAAATAAATAAATAAAAATACAATATAAATAAAAATACAAATGTCACAATTCAAAGCAGGCTGTGGTGACCTATGAATGATTCATTTTTGTGCGCTTAAGTAGTTATAATGCACACAAGTGTGCATCAATACACTCTGACTTCTTAATGAGTGAAACAGGAACTTAATGAGAGAGATTTAGAGAAAGGCAAAGAGAGAAAGATAAAAAGAGAGAGAAGGAAAGAGACCGAAATCCCATCCCCAGTCTTCCAAATTATCAGGTGGGTTAAAGATTTCATTAATGGAGTTAACCGGCTAATTACCAAATGATGAATAGAGTCAGCACTCCCCTGAGATGCCCAGCTGGTGAGGCTCCGAGGGGCCTGCCAAGTCAGGGGAAAAAGAGTGTTAAGCGTAGAAATAAATTCCTAGTGACAGCTCAGTCAGTGAGAGCATGGGCTGTGCTGCCACCTGTTAGAGAATCGTTATGCTATATGGGTTCAAATCAAGATTTAGAACAATAGTGTCACATTAATGTGCTTATTAATGGCATTATGCAATAACTTTTGGACTGCAGGGGCGAAATGCACCTATTTTTTGAGGGAGCACCATTGACAGTCCTGGCTGATAAGACATGATTAAAAAGAAAAGACAAACACTTCTAAAAATAACGTAAGAATTGTAAGTATAAGATGTCTATAAGGGTTTATATGGAAGGGGTCCGGTTCAAATCTTGGAATTTTGCAACCAAGGACATATAAATATAGAATCAAAATTATTAAAGTACATTGTATTTAAATTAATTACAGTATATTAATTTTGTAGGATATTATTGTGAAGTTCAGATATAAAACCCCAGTAATTGAACATGGGTTCCAAATCCATAATATAATTAAGATAGAATATAATAAATATAATCTATATAATAATAAATTAATATAATATAAAATATATATAATATAGTGTGTCTGTAAAGTCTGAGGCTTAGGGAGCATGTGAATGGGCATGGAGATAAAAGGTCAAGATTCAGGTTCTAAAAGGGCATCTGCATGGCCACAAAAACCAGAATACTGCTGTACTGTGTTTAACATCTAGGAAATACGTCATTGTCTTATATTAGCTCCATGTCGAACATCTCAGCTACACTTGTGGGCTGAAGAGAGGACGGCGCACAGAAACTCAAGGTTAAAATCTCATATCTCATAAAAACTATATTTATTTATTTATTTTTCTTTCATTCACCTCTAAGTTCCACCAAAATGTGTTTTCCCTGTGCCCGCCTTCCCAGGCCAAGAACATTTTTCAATGTGATGTGCAAAGTCGGACAGAATCAAGGAGCATTGCTTATTGTAAAATGATAAATAAAGACATTTCACAAATAAATGAGCTCACATCAATCAGAATAATACATTTTTTGTATTTTAGCAACTTGGAAGTGTTAGTGCTAAAAAAAAAAAAAAAACGAACCAGATTCTGAAAAACCGGAAATATATGATTACACAAAACAAAAAAAAAAAAATCAAATTTTGTTATATCCTTATTTAGAGCTCTGAACTCAGCAAAAAGTACACAGCAGCTCAATGTCACTTGCCAGATTTTTTGAGAAGTCACAGACTTGAAATCCTGAACTCCTCTAGGGGAATGCTTTTATATGCAAGCTGCTTCACAGATCAAGAGATGCATGGTACATGCACTCTACAAAAGCAGCTGAAAAACATTTCATTAAGCGTAGATTCCCCTGTTTTCTCTGGTGAATGGTTTTATGTTTCTGTGTGCTGCCTCCTTTACAGAACAACTTACAATTACAGTCATTTAATAATGTTAAATTGCAGCAGGGATTTCTAGGAAATGTCATATTTGATGCTTGATGAACACTTCACTTGTGTTGTGGCGGCGCAAAAACTTTTTTTTTTTCCAACCAACAAAATAAGTCATAACATTTTAGGGCTGCAAACCTCTAGAAATGCTTCGAGTGACAGTGTGGGCCAAAGACTGAAGTGTGAAATCTAATTAAAAATGCAAGGCTGCATACATTACAGAGCATGAAATAAAAGATGCACAAAGCAGTTAATAATAAATGAGCGGTGGAGAGAATGACGTGCCCCTCCAGGGTCTCACTTCAGACTTACTAGTGGTTTAAGTGGCACCACTCAAAATACTCCTTGTGGGTTCAATTGTTTGCCAAATCTGAGGCTGACCTGGACACTAGCATTATTTATTTGAAGCCCTCCGAAGAGCGCAACATGACAAGAGAACCCAGAGCTTTTAGCAGCGTGATGCTGATAGACAACGTCTTGGTCAGCGTGCTACCATGTAATCATCACATATGATACTGCTGACCTTTCTCAGCCTCTAAAACTCTTAGAACAAGCAGCCAATTACATTATATGTGGTGTGTGACAATTTTAAAAGGTCAATACAAAGACTGTGAGCCTGGAAGCGGCGTTGGAGGGTTACACAACTCAAAACAGCTGACAAAACAGGTTTGTACAATGTACTGATGTGGATCCATTTGTCATGGTTATAACACTTTTTCTACTGTGACTTGTGGGGAGTCATGGGAAACAGCATAAAGGTGTCATCTAACAAGAAAGATTCTGCTGGAGAAAGACACTCCAATGACTTTTTTGCCAGCACTATCATCTTGTTAGTACTGTTTCATAAGTATTATTATGTAAAGTGTTTGCAGATACTAGAATGTACAAGAAGCATTTTACATATGAAATATGTAAAACAACTTTGGAAATAGACAAATGTTTAAAAATCCTTTTAAGTTCACATAATATTTAATTCATGGATTTAATAGATTGATTGTGTTGCATATTATTCATTGCCATCAATCCAATATATTAAATAAACATATTACACTAACGTTTAAAAGTTTGGTAAAACTGTGTATTCAATGAATCATACCCACTGTAAAAAGAAAAGTCTTTTGGCCATCAATCTCAAATTTCATCGGTTTGTCCTTGATAACTGCTAGCCCTAACCTCCTATCCTGATGAATTAAAACAGCTTATTTCAAGTAACTGACAGGTTTATATCCTCTCCTGCCTCTTCGTGTGGATCCTCCTAGCACTTGCTGGTACAGAGAGTTCTGGAAGTTAGACTCATGGTATGAATGTCATGAATTTTCACTGTGCTACTGGCCGGATTGTTAAGAGTAATTGCATTCCACTGGAAGCTCCTGACGCTCATTTGCTGCCTGTGGCAGATCTGGAGCCCAGATTGCAGCCCAGCCCTGGCATAAACCGGGCCTCTTCTCTTCTAATGCACAATAAAAAACGAAGGAATGCTCTGTATTTCTACACCGATGGCTGTAAAATCCCTCTACTGAGTAATGGTGTATACTGAGTATACAACGCAGTATATTACAATGACTATTTCAACAAGATAGTCGGGAAATTTTATGAATATTTGTTTTTGTTTTCTGCCTAGAAGGTTGCTTTATAAAATAAAAAATGTGGTTAATGTACTAACATAATCAGATTTTAAAATATTATGTCAAGGTTTACTTTGCCAAGCATGCACACTGTACCCTCAGTCAGCGGAAAGGCCATACATAAAGCAAAATGCAACAAATAAGACATCCTGTGTAAGCATGTTGATACAGTATATATATAAATCTGTTATACTTGTTTTCTTGCAGTTACATTTATATCATTATTCTGTACTGACATTTTTATCAAGATCACCAAATTGTGTGTCAGACCTTCATGCAGTCCAATGCAATAGATGCAACACAATGCCAAGGATTCTGCCGAGAGAAGCAAAGGCACTGATTTCAGAAGCAACGAACCTGTTTATTTGGCCTGTCAAATTCCTAACACACATGGCTCAGGGCTCATTTCTTTATTACGGCAATCACGCTCTTTAGTATTCCAGCAGTCACTGAAATGTCCCAGCGCAGCTGAGGCTCCAATCTCTTTATTTCCTCCTTTACTCCAGAGAGCATCACAGGACTTGTACTCTCTCTTCCATCCAGACACGCTCACAAGTGTCTTTCCATCTCCCCTGCACCGCCAACAGATGTTCATTTATACAGATATGACCCTTTCTTTCTGCTGTTTAATTACTCTTTGTCCTCTTGTTAATGAACTAGCCCTCGTGCTGATGCCGCAGAGACGTCCCACAAGACGACCTGGGCGCTTCTGCCGGGGTGTATTTGAGAACCACTGTATTCACTGATGCATGCAAGAATAAATACAAATCATAAAAGTTTCATAATGGAAGCTTTAAGCACCAGACAGGTTATGGAAGCTTTTGTTGAGCTTTTGTCTGGGCTTTGATTTGTTCATTGCTTTCTGATGTGACTGCGTGCAAAGAATAACTGATGACATGAGCTCCTAAAAGTGCACTCAGAGGGTTTTTACTTACACTTGACTAGCTCCTCTTCATCTCATTGGTCTTCCGATTTATACTGACACCTATCGGCACGGATGCATGATGTTGGCTTATTATGATGATGATGTTGGGTAATTATGATGATGATGTCTGTTCATCTTCCACTATCTTCCTTTTCATATATGTCTCTCTCAAAACATTATTTTAGGGAAATATAGGAAAAAATAGCTGAGTTTTCAGCAGTCATTACAGTCTTCAGTGTGACATGATCCTTCGGAAATCATTCTAATAGGCTGACTTCATAAAAAATAAATAAATCTAGACTTTTGACTGTACTGTATTTAAAAAAATAAATACATATTAAATAAATATTTTGCATTTATTTATTAACATTAATCTATTTTCCTATGACATGAAAATGCATCATATTGAGGAGAAAAAACTTAGTTTATATTTATGAAATTATTATATTTTATTTATGAATTATATTATGATATAATATCCTTAGTTTTTTAAATATACTGTATTTTTTTTTCTGATTTAATTAATTAATGTATCAGAAGGTAATAGGGCAGTACCAGATATTTGTGGAATTTGACTTTAATTTTTTCCTGTTTAGATAGATTTACAGTCTCTACATATTAAACTGCAATAGGAGAAAGCATCTCGTCACTGAAAGAATCACACACACTTCACCTTTAAGATTCTTAATCTTTCCCACTTATTTATTCTGCTTGTGTCTCAGTCAGCTTTAAAAATGTAGTGAGAATACTTTGATATTCATGATGGCAACAGTAATATGTTTCCACATTATTAATTTCCAATAAGGGTGACCCTGGAATGGGCGAGTTACTGAGATCACAGCCCTCCAATCTGCACTGCGCCCTTGACATAGCCACTAACCTCATGTTGCTTGAAAGGAACTGTCCGTGTAATTAGTTTACTGCAATATGCTTTGAATGAAAACGGGTGGCTAATGTTTTGAAGACAAACTTTTGTTCCTGCGGTGGTCTTAGTATTCTTTGTCTAGCAGGAATATTCATTTAATACATATTTATAACACTTATTTTTCTTTGTTGGTTCCTGCTACAAAGGCATATTGGTGTATCTAGTGTGTAATGAAGGAACTGATCACTCTGTAGCTGCCCTGTGCACACGCCATCTCATACAACGCTGAGAGCACTTTTGTAATTATTGCTTCCAATTTCTGGCAGTTGCACTGATGTAGAGACAAGCTTTTAAAAGCCACTTTGACATTTAGTTTAGGGAGGAATGTAGCATGAGGGCTGCTGGAGCTGGGATTTTTTGACGTGCATTTGTCTGGTCCTCTATAATATTCTTATTTCCATTATTGTTCTCCTCATCACCTATACTGCTCACACCAAAATCTCAATTTCATATACAAACCCTATTCCAAAAAAGTTGGGACACTGTACTAATTGTGAATAAAAACAGAATGCAATGATGTGGAAGTTTCAAATTTCAATATTTTATTCAGAATACAACATAGATGACATATCAAATGTTTAAACTGAGAAAATGTATCATTTTAAGGGAAAAATAAGTTGATTTTAAATTTCATGGCATCAACACATCTCAAAAAAATTGGGACAAGGCCATGTTTACCACTGTGTGGCATCCCCTCTTCTTTTTATAACAGTCTGCAAACGTCTGGGGACTAGGGAGACAAGTTGCTCAAGTTTAGGAATAGGAATGTTGTCCCATTCTTGTCTAATACAGGCTTCTATTTGTTCAACTGTCTTAGGTCTTCTTTGTCGCATCTTCCTCTTTATGATGCGCCAAATGTTTTCTATGGGTGAAAGATCTGGACTGCAGGCTGGCCATTTCAGTACCCGGATCCTTCTTCTACGCAGCCATGATGTTGTAATTGATGCAGTATGTGGTCTGGCATTGTCATGTTGGAAAATGCAAGGTCTTCCCTGAAAGAGACGACGTCTGGATGGGAGCATATGTTGTTCTAGAACTTGGATATACCTTTCCGCATTGATGGTGCCTTTCCAGATGTGAAAGCTGCCAATGCCACACGCACTCATGCAACCCCATACCATCAGAGATGCATGTTCTGAACTGAGCGTTGATAACAACTTGGGTTGTCCTTGTCTTCTTTATTCCGGATGACATGGCGTCCCAGTTTTCCCAAAAAGAACTTCAAATTTTGATTCGTCTGACCACAGAACAGTTTTCCACTTTGCCACAGTCCATTTTAAATGAGCCTTGGCCCAGAGAAAACGCCTGCGCTTCTGGATCATGTTTAGATATGGCTTCTTTTTTGACCTGTAGACCTTTTTTAGCCGGCAACGGCGAATGGCACGTTGGATTGTGTTCACCGACAATGTTTTTCCTGGAAGTATTCCTGAGCCCATGTTGTGATTTCCATTACAGTAGCATTCCTGTATGTGATGCAGTGCCGTCTAAGGGCCCGAAGATCACGGGCATCCAGTATGGTTTTCCGGCCTTGACCCTTATGCACAGAGATTGTTCCAGATTCTCTGAATCTTTGGATGATATTATGCACTGTAGATGATGATAACTTCAAACTCTTTGCAATTTTTCTCTTAGAAACTCCTTTCTGATATTGCTCAATTATTTTTGGCAGCAGCATTGGGGGAATTGGTGACCCTCTGCCCATCTTGACTTCTGAGAGAGACTGCCACTCGGAGAGGCTCTTTTTATACCCAATCATGTTCCCAATTGACCTAATAAGTTGCAAATTGGTCCTCCAGCTGTTCCTTATATGTACATTTAACTTTTCCGGCCTCTTATTGCTACCTGTCCCAACTTTTTTGGAATGTGTAGCTCTCATGAAATCCAAAATGAGCCAATATTTGGCATGACATTTCAAAATGTCTCACTTTCAACATTTGATATGTTATCTATATTCTATTGTGAATAAAATATATGTTTATGAGATTTGTAAATTATTCCATTCCTTTTTTATTCACAATTTGTACAGTGTCCCAACTTTTTTGGAATTGGGTTTGTAAATAAAGGTGACGGGACGTTAACATGGGGGCCAAGATGTATAACCCATACTAGAATTAGTGCTCTGCTTTACCCTATCCTAAAGTGCACACACCCTCAGCAGTGAACACACACACACCGGTGAACACACACCCGGAGCAGTGGGCAGCCATTTATGCTGCGGCACCCGGGGAGCAGTTGGGGGTTCGGTGCCTTGCTCAAGGGCACCTCAGTCGTGGTATTGAAGGTGGAAGAGAGCATTGTACGTTCACTCCCCCCACCTACAATTCCTGCCAGACTTGAGTCTCGAACTCGCAACCTTTTGGGTTACAAGTCTGACTCTCTGACCTAACCATTAGGCCACGACTTCCCCCATCCTCTGTCTGTCTGTGTGTGTGTGTGTGTGGTGGCGTTTATGTTGTTTTATAAGAGGACACAAATTTGTATAATAACATATGTATGACATAGGTATTACAACGAGAAGGTGATTTATGAGGACATTTTCAGTGTCCCTGTAATTCAAAAGGCTTATAAATAATTCAGAATGAGTTTTTTTGAAAATCTCTCAAATTTTTTTTTTTTCAGTGATGAAAAAACATTGAAGAACCATTTTGGGTTCCCAAAAGCCTTTCTGTGAACAGTTATTAAAAGAACATTTTAGTAATCTAAAAAACCTTTCTTTACACTATAAAGAAAAAAGTTTGTGCAATGGAAATGGAATACAAAGGACATTAATGGTTCTTCATGGAACCATCAATGAAATTAAAAAAACTTTTTGTAACAGTGTATCTTTTTCTGTGTTGATCTAGAAAAATAAAAAGTGAAGAATTATTATTGAACATTGAGTTACAGTGAGTTGAACTTAAGACAATTCTCTATTGTTCATCCATGATGCTGAATGACATCTGGAGAATGAAACCATGACGTAAGAATCAAATGAAAAGAGTTTTGGAACAACATGTTGATGAGTCCCTGACATGCCATCTCCACTGAAATCCACGGGTCACGTCAATAATGCAAGAGTGACAAGCAATACAAAGAGACATATTGATCAGGCCTCCCCCAACACTCAGTCTCCTTTCTTCCGACATATCAAAGCTCTGCTCATATAGGCATATAAACCAGGATTTTGCAGCATTCGCAACTGAACAAAAAAAACAAACAAAAAAAACATATAAATCCACAGCTAAATATATATATACTTAAGTTTTATAAATGTAAAGGTGGTTA
Organism: Sinocyclocheilus anophthalmus; assembly: GCA_018155175.1. Taxonomy (NCBI): domain Eukaryota; kingdom Metazoa; phylum Chordata; class Actinopteri; order Cypriniformes; family Cyprinidae; genus Sinocyclocheilus; species Sinocyclocheilus anophthalmus. The sequence goes on along the minus strand of JADLZN010001133.1, from coordinate 288,423 downwards.
CTATATAGTATGATTACTTTTTATATGTGTGCATATCTATCCATCTATCTATTATATATATATATATATATATATATATATATATATACAGGATATATATATATGTGGTGAATTATATGTGTATAAGAAAATAAAAAAACAAAACCCAACAAATGTGGTGGGCATGTTGTGGTGCTGTATGGCTAATAAACTTCTGTTTTGATGGCTGTGTTAATTATGTGGACATGATTTTACTTAGTATTGATATCTGTCTAATTGAATGCAGGAATATGTATATTTAGGCAAAACATATAGACAAAACTTGTGTTGGAGCTGATGAGATTCCTCTGTTTGACTGTATTGAATTTATTGAATTCAAGTACAACTCTGTATAATGTTGCCTGTTTAATTTAAATTCCTGCATTAAATTAATGAATCAAAAAAATACCAATTCTTAAATCCTTTCTTAAACATGTTTTTTTCACTTCTAAACAACACTGCAACAAAAACGACTTCTCTTTATCTTCATCTCTCTTTATATTCATCTCACAAGCACCAAACAAACATTACAATAAGCCACATGATCTCAGACTGGAACGATGCCTACGATAGATGCCTGCATAAAAACTCAATTCAGCTCATGTAGTGCCATCTCTCCCTGCATTAGGCGTGCGATGTTTAAAAAGCCCCAGCGCTGTTCGGGTCCCTTCTGCCACTCTGCTTACTGATTACTGATATCAGGTGCATATTCATTTCAGCTACAAAATGAAGGGAGGAGAGATGGAGTGATAATGGTGGGAAAGGGGGGAAAGAAAGGTAGAGACATGAGCAGAAGTGAATAATGTGTGCATTCTAATGAAGCACACAGTAAAACAGTGCACATCCAGAGAGGTTGACATTTCCTTGACCTTCAGCCCTGGAAACAGCAGCAGGCTGAAATGAAGAGAAAGAAGAGAGTGCTAATGAGGATGACACCGAGAGAAATGGCTCCCTTGGGCCACGTGCCAAACCCCCAGCACACCACCCCTCAACCCTTATAGCAGAAGCCTGAAGCAGAACATTGATACGTGGCAACATGTGGAGATGTGATCAATGTTAAGACCTGGATACTCAAAGAAGGAAGGCTTTATTTGAACTCAGATAATTAATTCTGATTTAAAAGCCAAGTGATTTGTCAAAATGGATTCGGATTTCTGTTTGAGCTCTTCTTCAGCTTTGATCCAAGAAGACAAAGTTTAGTTGGTTAGCATGGGTCAGTTAACTCCTGCTGGTAGACTACACCATTATAAAGCATCTTTCTCTAAGGCACTCAAAAGTAGTTTTGCATTATGATTAAATAATTATTTGTAAACAATATGATGCAATTTTTTATAATTTAATATTAAATGTATCCAATATTTCTTAAAAGTGTGAATGTGGAATCCTATTTAACCTCATTACTGACTGCCATTGATGTCAGAGCTCAGCAGAATCACTAGCGAAGGGCTAAGGGCCTTTACTGGTGCCGTGGACCAATCAGTGTTATCAGCATGTCACTTTCTTGCATATTAGTTACCACATGCTTTTACATCTTCGGTGATTTTCACTTTAAAAAAAAAAAAAAAAAAAAAGCCAGAGATGTATTAGTATTAAAGAAAGATGGGAGCTCGGTCATTACTTCTGAGATGAATGGGAATGTTAACAGACAGATCTCAGGTATTACAGATCTCCAAAGTTATAAGAATGATGTTCTGAATAGCTATAAGCCCGGCTCATGAATGTTAATTAGGTAATGTAATGTTCCTCTAGTCTAGTGGTTGTAACTGATTCTCTGAAAAGCAGGTAAGTGGGTGCTAGAAATATTAGAATTGACGCTTTCAGATTGATCGCTCAATCGATGATGATGATGATGCAAGGGCTGGAAGAGGCCCTCAGTGGTCTTAGAGCTGTCTTTTTTGTTTTCTATTCCTTCACACTGCAACCATGCAAAATAGAATTAAAATAAGAATGTAAATTATTTAAAATATAATTATTGTCTCTGATTAAAGTTTAAAATTACAAGAACAAATTAACATAAGTGCTACAAGTTAATTTAAACATCACAACATGATAATAAACAGTTAATTATGTAATTGTTTTATGTAATCGATTAACTTCATGTAATCGTTTTCAATGGCAAAGGTAATCTTACTATTTAAAAAAAAAGGGAAATGAGCAAGTACAATTAAATATACAATATAGACTTATATCCAACATAGACAATACAGTCTTTTGTTACGTTTTGTTCCTTCACACTGCAGTCAAGCAAATCGGAATCAAAATATTATATAAATATCATTATTGCATCTGACAACAAAATGTAAAATTAAAATAAGAAGTACTTAAATCTAAAGTTTAAATAGAAATAAAAAAGTGAGCCGAATAAGGTCCTTGGTTTAACCTCCACTAAAAAAAGCCTAAAACAAGTTTAATGGCTAAATTCTGCTGGCATATGTGCTTTATCAGAAGCCTCAGACAAATTGGGAAAATTTAAGGAACTTTTAAAGAAACATGTATTTACTTACATCCCTCAGCAAGTGCATTAACATCAGTACACATCATTGCAATGAACCTGTGATGACAAAATGTTGGTGTTCAGCCCTCCTACAGCACTGGTTTGGGTTTTGAAACCTAATAGGGACAATACGATACATGAGTAAACTAAAAGAAAACCATTTCCGTGCACAAATTAAATGAAGTATATTGCTCAACCTATGTATATAAGCCAATCAATTTGGTACTAAAAGCACACACCTATTCATTTGAAAATATATGTTTTTCTTATTCATAGGCCACTCTACATAAAATTATTGATTTTGATTTGGAAATATGGCTCACAGTTGCAGAGCAGAACAGAAAACTAAATATGTCATGTGCCAAATTCATCTCCTTATAAAATAGACTCTGGTCTTCAGGCCTCTAGCTGTCAGTTTTCATTAGTTTTATCATTTATTATTCACTCTGTTGTATGAAAATACATATTATCTGAAGCAGGGACCATCATTGCTACTTGTCTGATGGATTTTGGCTTTTTATTAGTTTTATTAGTAAACAGTTAACCGGAAATTGCAACATTTTATCAGTTTATTTCATTTTCCCCCTTTTAATAGAGAAAAAAATCCTCTGAACTATACAAACAGGAAGCTTTTAAAGCAATTACACATCCACATTCAGTTCAAAAGGAACAGGGTAACAACACATCAACACCACAACAACCTAAAAAAAGAACTTCCTGTCAACATTCTGGAGTCGGCGGATACAATGGAATACAAACAGTGTCAAATACCGTTGCTATTGTTTTGTCCTCTTATCCAATCCATCATCATTATGAGAGAAATAAAAGCAGTGATGAGGAGAGAGAACAAGAGAGAGAGAGAGAGAGAGAGAGAGAGAGAGATGGGAAACATTCCATTGTAATTCAGCTGAAAACATGTGCTGCTCTCCAAATTTTCCATTTACATCTACCCAGCAGGCAAGCATGTCTGACTCCAAGGATCAACAAATAAAGCCCATGTGGGCAATCTTAAGCCATCACTTGGAGGGGCCCTGCAACGCACATATGAAGCCACAGATCCAGACATGTACAGAAAAAAAATTATTTGCCTAAGCGCAACACAATCCTGGCATGCATAAGTGTGTTGGTTTATCATTGACGGCACCCATGACAGATGGCATGTTTTATTGTTTGTCACGTAGGGGAACATATTGTCTGCTTTTGGAAAAACACTCAGGACTTTAATATACGCCTCTTGCCAGCTTTAAAATCATACAAGAGGCCTGCTTGACCTTGTTATCTGCAATGAGAACATGAACTGGTGTTTTATTGAAGTTGTAATTGTAGTCTTTGTCATAATTTACTACAGATGAAAGACTATTGTTATAAAATGGGTAAGGGGACAATAATCTCGTGTTTGTACATGTACTAGGGACATAATTGTGGGAAAGAGTTTCGGAACCTGCCTGGGGATGTCAAGATCACTGTGGGGACGCGTTTCGGATTTTTTGTTATTCATTATGGTATTTACGAAGAAAATGTATAATCACTACATACTGTTAGTAAAAAAAAAAAAAAACAACGACCGAAAAAACCATTTCGTGGGGCTTACGGTGGCAGCTGAAAAACAAGCTATAAGCCAGTCTAATGTTAACATGGTTAGGTGCTGGTTGAGCCCTGGCTTGCGTGTCAGACCCCGTAAACCAGAAGCATTACATAGTGAGGGAATGAATAATTATGGGCCATGGGTCAGGAGTGAGATGTATGAGACATGACTTAATTTTTAACATTTTCTACATCAGGAGTTAACCCAAAGGGAGACAGGTTGCAAATTAGTGATAGCAACAATATTTCAATTCCTGTCCATAGCGATAACTACATCGTTGGTGTGAGTTTAAGTCGGCGGCTGGTCAGTATTTTGTATATAGAATTATTTTTCCGGAAGTGTGGTGGACTATGGTATATTAACAAAACAACAATAAGATAAGCAGTCGATGAGGTTTTGTAAAGGCTAAATAGAATTTCTGGCAAAAATATATAATGAGTTAATATTTACAGTGTTGACCCTTGTTCCTCATAACCTCTGCAATTCACTCTGGCATGCTGGATTTAGCTTCTGGGCCAAATCCTGACTGATGGCGATCCCTTCTTGCCAGATTAGTTCTCGAGTTGATCACCATTTGTGGGCTTCTGCTTGTCCACTCGCCTTTTGAGGACTGACTACAGGTTCTCTATGGGATTGAGATCCGTGGAGATGCCTGGCCACGGATCAAAATTTAAATGTAATGATCTTCGAGCCACTTCCTTATCACTCTTGCTTTGTGACATGGTGGTCCATCATGCTGGAAAATGCACAGATCATCACCAAATTGCTCATGGATCGTTGGAAAAGTCACTCTTGCAAGACTTTTGGGGGGGGGGGGGGGGGGGGGAGGGATACCTCCTTGTATTCCTGGCAGTGTTTTTGGGCAGAATTATGTGAGAGCCCACTCCCTTGGTTGAAAAGAAACCCCACACATGGATGGTCTCAGGATGCTTCACTGTTGGCACACCTGTTTGTGCACAACCAGTATTCATGGTAGCTGGGTACACTTTTCTTCTCCAACCCAAAAAAGACGATCGTTTTCCAGATTCCCAACAAAAGTCGGGGTTGAAGGGAGCTTCATCAGAGAAAATAACTTTGCACCAGTATTCTGCTGTCCAATCATTGTACTTCCTGCATAATTTCAGTCTGTCCTTGACGTTTTTTTCTTGGAGAGAAGTGGCTTCTTTGTTGCCCTTCTTGACACCAGGCCGTTGTCAAAAAGTCTTGGCCTCACTGTGCGTTCAGATGCTCTCACACCAACCTGCTGCTTTTCCTGAGCAAGCTCTGCACTGCTGGGGACACGATTCTGTAGCTGACTCCTCAGGAGACGGTCCTGGCGCTTGCTGGACACTCTGGACCGGGCCGGATTTTCCATAGGCCATTCTAGAAAGTAGCCTACACTCTTAAAAGTAAAGGTGCTTCAAAAGGTTCTTCAAGCGATGCCATAGAAGAACCATTTTTGGTTCCATGAAGAATCATTCAGTCAAAGGTTCTTTAAAGAACTGTCTCTTTCTTACCTTTTTATAATCGGAGGAACCTTCTTTCGCCACAAAGTAACTTTTGTGAAACAGAAAGGTTCTTCAGAATTTGAAGGTTCTTTATGGAACCATTTAGACACAAAGGTTATTCTATGGCATCGTGAAGTACCTTTATTTTTAAGAGTGTATGCTTCTCTCCAGGGGGGGCCAAACAGCGAATGAATAGATATATCCTATTGAGTTGTTATAGGCCTACTATGGGATATATACAACAGTAAAAGAACCAAAACCCCAGAAGACGTTGAGCAAATAAATATAACAAATAGGGTAAAAATGACAAACTATTTCCATGTCTTCAACTTTTTTTATGTACGGAAATCACGCTTTCTTTCTCCTGTTCTCTCTCACAGGCGCACACACAGTACAGACAGGCACTCGCAGTCTCTCACACACACGCGGAGACGCGGACAGAAACTTGTTGTCAGAGCTGCCCGGCTGCCCCGTGAATTTATCAATAAAATAGTTTTGCAGTTGAAAAGCTACATGACATTTTTCAGTAGTGAGGTTCTTGAAGCAGTTCAACTTAAAGATTCACTATTAGTAGACGCTGCTGCTGAACACTGCTAAGAGACGCACAGACGCAGGTATTCACACGCGCTTAATCTCTTTCTCTCTCTTTTGCTCTCTCTCTAATAACTGCATTAGACTGCATTAATAACTGCGTTAGCCTGCATATCAATGGCTCAAGCCTCTGTTATTAGCTCTAAAATGACGTTTTGGAATTTGCACAAAATCGGGTTTGGGCTGACAGTCTGAACTAGATATAAATTCTCAAAAAAATTAAGAACAACATTCGATTTGTATTGATTGAACGCAAGCGCTTATTGTGATAGAAAACACTGTAACGGTTTCCACTGATTAAGAAATATTTTTGTTTGCTTGGGTGGTAATATTAGGCCTATTATATTAGGGAAGGGGGGCCAAAAATGTATTTTGCCTATGTCACAAAAAGATGTAAATGCGGCCCTGCTCTGGTGTCCTGAAGGCTTCTTCACTGCAGTCGGACCTCTCTTCTTGAAGTTCTTGATGATCCGATAAATGGTTCTTTCTGGTGCAATATTCTTTGTAGCAATTTCCTTGCATGTGAGGCCATTTTGATGCAAAGCGATGATGGCTGCACGTGTTTCTTTGGAGGTAACCATTGCTAACAAGAACACAATGATTGGAAGCGCTTCTTCCCTCCTTTTATAGCAATCAGTCTGCTCTTACAATCTAATTAGTATGATAGTGATTAACCTGACTAGTACTTATTCACACTTTCACTTGTGCTGCTGATATGATTAGTCAATTATTGTTAGCTGGTCATTTTGTGTCAGGACAAAAAAACTGTGAAATTCGTTTTTTTGTGAAAAGTTCATTTTTTTTGGCCAAAGAAGCTTTTAGCAATTATTTCAAATGCATCTGATCGCTCTACACAATAATCTAGAAACAATGTGAATGAACACCACAACAGCTTAAGCAGCAAACTTTGCAAAACACAAAATCTATGTCACTGCCAAAACTTTTTGGCCAAGACTGTACTTTAATTATTAATGAAATATAAATTATTATTTCAAATAATGGCTGATAACTGATAAATAGTAAACTGATAATAGTTTTTGTCTAATAAATTGTTTTGAGTAAATTATTATTCATATATTAATAAATAAATAAACATGAAACAAAAACATTTTATATGATACAAGTGAATTTAGGCATCACAAAATTATAATGAACAGTATGAACAATGGATATTCATTTTGAGATTTGCTAAATATTTAATGGTGCTATTATTTGTTTTCAAAGATTAACTTTCTGTGAGCATTTGTTAATGGCAAAGGTAATCTAAATATTACAAATAAAGGAAATGAGCATATACAATTAAATATCCAATATAGACATCTACAGATAAATTTACAACAAAAAAAAGAAAAAAAAGTAATATCGGCCAATAACCAATATGCTACCAATATATTGTGCATCCCTAAATACAATCACAGTGCAGATGCAGATGGGCTTCGTCCCAACAAGCACGCTGACACTTTAATATCTGTTTTTCTCTTCGAATTCTTTTCTTTACACTGCGTAGAACAGGTCTCTGGGTTGCCTGGGTAACCGGCTGTCGCAAACACAGCGCTTCATGACCGGTCCCAAGAGCCGAAACCGGTCAGCCCCAGTCCCATCTTCTCCATGGTTACGTACCCAAGGTCCCTGCTTAATGAGACCCAGCCTCTGCGGAGAAATGGCCCACATGTCACAAATAATCCTATCTGAAGAGCACTGTGTGAGGAAAGGGGGAAATAGTTACATATTCAACTTATGTGATTCTGCAAGAGAAGTGCACTACTTCACTCTATTTCAGTCCTCTCTCACCCTCTCTCCTCCTGCATGCCCTCCACATTTGTAGAACAGGGTTTTAACACACACTGGCATATTCTTAGCTTTAAAAAGTGGGTATATTTTTAACCATATCAGCAGAAAACATATGGCTGCACTTGCTTTTACTTATTTTTATTTATTTATATTTTTTGAGCTTTTGATATTTTTAGAGCAGCAGTGATAAGACAAAACCAGGTAACAATAATAGGACCGAAGAAACAATATTAGAACAGTAATAGAGAAATATATATATATGATTTTTTTTAAGACTAATGAGAAAGTTTTGAGTTCTGAAACTTACAGGATGTTTTTATAGTACAGTGACCTCTTACATGTCAAAAGATCCAGGGAATTTTGATTCTCAGTTCATGACCCCTTTAAATGACAGCAGCACTTGAGCTACATGAACTCCACAAGTCTGTGTAAAACCAGATGATATTATGATTCAACATTTAAGAAGAGCATCTTGTGCTTCATTGAGCTTCAATGGAAGTAAGAACATTTGAAAGTCTTTACAAAGTAGTTCACATGATCGATGTAAAATAATATATGAAAAGCGACCCAGAAAAAGTGCAGAATCTTAAAAGATTGAATAAGTAATAAAAAATACATGTTTCTAATTTTTACAAATTTAAATACATTTACAAAAAAAAAGTTTGTCAATCAAAAACAAAACAAAAAAAGTCAATCCATTCCCTGTCAAGAAATAATTTTACCTAAAAGGACTAAAATAATTGAGTTTTTCTTCAGAGAAAAAAATAAGTATATAAAAAGAAAGTGCAAGGCACTAGGAAAAAGTCTGGTGGCATATTTATGTGACAAGTTCTTATGGGGGTCATGGACAATCAGGAATTCCAAATAAATTTTGAAAACGTACCATTTTGGCTAACAATTTTCTTTAATCACTAGAGTATGTTTTTTTTTTTACATACTATATTTAACATTATATAGATTTTAAAATATTATAATATTTTGTATGGAAAAACTGTTTGACATAAGAGTATAGAAACACTGCGAAGCATATATTTTTTAAGAACAAGACAACTGACTAATTCCACCATGTTAATCACAGACTGTTGTGTCAGTCTCCACAAAATGGTTTTGCATTTTAATCCAGAGGGGACCTCCGAACTGTCACTATGCATTTTTATCTGGTAAAAGGGGGAAAACACTTTTTAATTTGATTTTGAAAGCTCTATTGTAGAGACAATTAAGTAATGAGCAAAGAGCTAAAATGAAAATATGACAAATATTAGATATAGAGGTTTGCACATGCATATGGTGCTCAAAAGGTTGATTTGGCGTAATAAACACCACACCACACTCACACAACATACATAACATATACATAATATAAATATTTCTATCTGTGTGGGGGAGGGAGGATGGATGGAGGATGATGGATGGAATGGATGTTCCATATCAATTTTCAGAATGACAGGTTTTATTCAATTAAAAATTTCAAAGCAAAAAGTTTATGAAAATCATTAGAGTGATAGCTGTGGTATAGAATATGCCAGCATAAAATGACTCATTAGATGAAGCATGACATTATTACACCAGTTCAAAGAGAAGCTGCTAGCTTGAAGCACACAACAAAAAGTCCCCATATGGTCTACAACCATAAACATAATTAAAATGTAAGCAAAACATCATATGGCCATTGAAGAATTAAGGACACATTTTGCAATTTTAAAATCAGATAAATAATTTATCATTAATTCACAAGAAGTGTAAGAAAACATAACATTATGAAAAAAAAAATTGTAAAGTTTTTTTTTTTTGATTCGCACAATAGCGAAAGATGTGATTACTAGACTGTCAAGAGCTTTTAAAACAACACCCGACCTCTCCTCGTGTAATCTCACTCCCTTTCCATCCACTCCATTTAAAATGGCATTTATTTATCACATTAGAGTGCATTATCATGGCTGTCCAACCACCTATTAAATAGAGTCATTTTGGCCATTTCATTTAGTATCTACGTTTAGAGAGAAGATAACTTAGCAATGGTATTTTTATGAAAGGCCAGCACTCCTCTCCAATCAGAAAAAGGTTAAAGGGTTAAATATCTGGCACATGCTGGGCTCAAATGAAGGAGAGTCCTTCGGAAGGCAGGCTCATGTTAAAATATTCCAATTAATGTTTCAGTAGCCAAGAAAGGACACTGAGGAAAAAGCACAAAAGAGATAAATGAAATATATAATGTTTTCCTCAGCATGTATCTGCTTATTTCATGACAATCTCCAATGTATTCATAACATGAAGGAGCCTGCAAAGCCTTCTCAAAACAATTAGGTCAATTTTGATCAATTGTCCATGTTTTTTTATCCAGCATTTATATGTAAGGATTTTTTCTCTTTTGATTTTCGGAAACTTTATTTTAAGGCCGTTCTCACTATTAAAAATAGGTGCTTATTAGCATGCATATTACTATCATATTGGCTGGTTATTAATACTTATAAAGCACATATTACTAGATTATTCTGCATGAGCATATTCTAGATCCCTTATTCTGACCCTATACCTAAACTTAACAACTATCTTACTAACTATTAATAAGCAGCAAATTCTGAGTTTGTTCAGGGAAAACTCTTAGTTAACAGTGAATATGTGTTCCCTATTGTAGCGAATCAGCTCATGGGGAAATATGAATAATTAACCATAACTAGTTATAATTAACTATTCATATATTAGATCCACTGTAGATATTTAGCTGACCACTAAGGGTCAACCGTCTTGTCAATTCTAAAAACGTTAATTTACTGGTTAAGGGAAATAACTTCCTTACAGTACAATTCTACAAAAGCTTGTAGCATAAATCCGCATGATTAGTGACTCCGGTTATGAGCAACAATGAACACGTCAAGTGTGATACAAGTAAGGTTTTATTAACTACATAAACACTTAAACTAGTCTAACATACTACATAAACACATTAAGCTGGTCTAACATACAATACACACACACACACACACACACATACAGTTGTATAGGAAAGGGTTAAAGCTTAACACAGTAGAGAGAAGAGGAAAAGAATGAATTTTATGGACCACTTTGCATGTATATTCAACAGATCCAAAACCTGAGGGAAAACATCAGTTCGTAGTTCAAACACACCTTTGTAAAAAGGAGTAACTGATACTTAATGTATCAATTACTAAGACTAAGTTTGATACTTAGCGAGACTCGGCGGTCTGAAAGAGATTCCTGAAGCAAATCTTAAAGCTTCCCGTAGATCATTGCTGAATTCGGGTCGATGAGAAGAAACAGTTTGAGTCAGTGTCACTTGATGAATGGAAAGGACTGGGCCGAAGAAAAGGCCTGGCACAGATCCTTTGGTATCCTGAAGCGTTTTTCTCACATCTTCTTAGCTTCTGACCGAACCACCGACTAGGGCGGGTCACTGAATGTGAGGCCTTTTAAAGTCTGCGAAGATTCACGCCTCTCAAGAGGGTTTGTCCAATGAGAAAGACGGAAATCCCAAGCGGGAGTTTGGAAATACTGGGGAGTTTTATGACTCTTTGTCTGTAAGCATGGTATTTGCATATGTAATTCACTTGAGTGTTGATGAAGAAATTAGTAATGATTCTTAGAACATCAATATGTTGCATAGGAATCAGCATATAATATACACGCTTGTTTCGATATAAGAAGGCGAATTAATAGATAATAGACATGGTAGAGTTACTTATATGAATGAGTGGTTTATCGTAAGCATGAATAAAAATAGTCTATAATACAACAGATTCAATACAACACAGCAATAATATACACAATGGCCTGAAGAAAATGTGTGTTCATTCAAAGAAAGGTTTTCCTATGAATTAATTAGTAGAAAAGTCAATTTCTACGGTGCGTTTGTCCTGGGGACACAGAATGGGTTATCCTACTCACATTCCTGGAGGCGTAATAAAACCAGTGATATCATGATTAGTGGTCATGGTGACCATAGCGCCTGTTCTGCTTTCTGAGGTGGTATGTGCCATTTTAGGTGGGGGGAAGGTCCATAGACCCTCGTAATTGGCCATTTGGTTAGGTGAGGGGGTGTTAGATATTATTTGTTAAATATAACAAAAAGTTGTGTGTCTGATTGGTCCAAATGCTACACTATTCTAAAGCGTTACCGGATTTTCATTAGATGCAGATAATTGTGGCCAGATACACCAGGTTGATATATTTTAATTCTCTATGGCTAATTTAGAGCTTTGCATCAGTCTCTGTTGTTCCGTTCTGTCAGGTTATGACAATTAAAGGCAATCTTGCAAGGTGGATTAAATTCAGATGATTGCTCTGGCCAAAGGATTCCTCTAATCCCTTATTAAGACCCCTGAAAGAAAAGCTTGTCTTAACAAGGGATTTTCTGCCTCAGGCTCTTAAGATACTTAAACATAAGTTAAACGTTTAAGACTTTCAGTGGAAAATGGGCTATGACAAAAATACAGACATACTGTAAATACAGCAAACCAACTGCAATGACCCATCCAGAATGTTCTGGGAACATTTGTTTTCGTTATATATTTATATATAAAAAAAAAGCTAAATGAGAACCATACACTGATGTTAGGGGACATGTTCTGTGTTGGTATAAATGAGCAGTGGGGATCATCTGTGTTCTGTATTACGCCAAGATCAGTACAATACCTCTCCATCACAAGCAAAACAAGCTAACAGTCTATAATGCCAACTGCATGTCAGCAAGAATTCATTACTTGTTAAACAAAATGATAGATTTATTCCAACCTGAGTCATGTCCAGATCCCACTCCTATTTATCTCACCTCTACTTTCCTGTCTACAATCCTCTTTCCTGTAAAACAACAAAGGCAAATTGTTCAAAAAAAGAAAAAAAGAAAAAAAAAACTAACAGAATATGATCAAAATGTTCAGTAAAAATTATTGACAAACAAACTCAGCAGCTAAACATGGATACGAGGATGACCAATAATTTGTTATAAAATTTAAAACCACGTGCCGAGAAAAACAGACTGAACGAACATAACTCTCCTGTTAGATGTGTAATAATTACACAATTTCAAAGTCATATCATTGCTACTGCTTTGCTAATATATCCTGTAATTGCACAAATATGCACTTAACCCTTCATTTATTGTGTCCAGATTTTCATAAAACACAAACACACACTTATGTATAGATCACTTTGTGGTTCTTTTGTATCCTTTTAAAGCTTGACAGAAGAAATCAGCCTCATTGTGTTGGATTCCCTGCATGGAAAACAGAAGCTCAGGCATCCTGCCTAAAATCTCCTTTTGTGTTTGATGGAAGAAAAATAATAGGAGTTAAAATTAGATGGGGATGAAAAAAATGACGACAACATTTTTATTTATGGGAGAATTAGTGCGCATCATCTAGCAGTACTGATTATATTCTTGAAATGAATGGCTAAATGTAGTGTTCAGTTAGTGTTGTTTCAGTCTCTAGTTTTTTTATATGCATACAAAAAAAAATAACATCATGAAATAAAATGAGTGTCAACATATCAAAACATTAATAAATCAAGACTGTCTCAGATAGACATATTGCATAAGAAATCACCCACACATGCATGTCTAGTCTGGCACTTCAGTACATTTGCATTCTATCGTAAATGACAAGACATTTAAAACTTCAAACAACAAGCATCATATGCTACACAGACAAAAAGGACACTTTGAGTCGTTGTACTGTTTGAAGGCAGTCTGTACACAAGGGAGGAAGGAAAGGGACAGAGAGAGATAGAAGGGAAGAAAAGAGGAACTGGCCCTTCACAGAGGTCACCTGGGAGCCAGGAGCATCAGCAGGGGCTCAATACTTCCTGAAGAAGAACGTGTTGTTTGGCCTTCAGAGATATCACAGTCCTCAGCTCACAGTGACACAAGAGGCTCCTCTCACAAAGGAGATTCTCTCTTCTGTCTAGAACGGGGAAAGATAAAAATAAAATAAATAAATTAAATAAAAATTGTTCATGCCACAGAGAAAGCAAGTTGAGCGTGAAATTATGCTCTGTGTAATCAGATAAACAAACAAACATTTGTAACCTTTTCTTGATTCATATTCATTACTAGAGCATTGGACATTGGATCAAAATCAATATTTAATGTTTTTAAAATATAAAAAGTATAGTATACACTGATAAGTCAAAACATTATGAGCAGTCATAGAAGAACTGCAATGTCTCCAAGACGCTTCAAGAAACCTACAGTACTGTACTTCAAATATAATGTCAAAAATAGATTTGATTTATCAATGATCTTCTATTAACTAAATTAAATCAACAAATGGTGTGACCACCCTTTGCGTTTAAAACAGCTTTTGTCCTAATTACACTTGAACATAGTTTTTCAGGTAGCTTTGCAGGTAGGTCTCTTGAAGCATCTTGGAGACGTTGCCACAGTTCTTCAAGATTTAGTCTGTCTCAGTTTTTACTGTTTTTTCATAATTCCAGATGGACTGTATGATGATCTGTGATCAGATCACTGGCTGTTGTCAGACTCCTTGTGCAAACAAAAATCTCACTGGAATATTACAATTAATGGCAAAAGGAATGTTTGGAAATGTAAACTGATATTTCCTACTGACACACTACAGCGAATTATAGAAATAACTGGCTTAAAACCATTTTTAATTTGGTGAAAATACTAATGGTCTGAGACTTTTGCACAGTACTGTCTTATTGAAGGAATGACTTGATCCAAACGATTTTTGGACTTTTTTTCCCCTGACATTTTATATGAATATAATTACTTCGCTAATTTAAGTCACAATTAAATCATTATACTCCATTACAATGCTACTCAATTTGGGAATAACTTTATGATCCTTCTACCAAACAAAGCCTTGCATATAAAGAATCCATTTGGATTGCTGAATGGCCTTATGTAATGTGTGCTTGCTCAATCAGAAAGCCATTTCAAAGTCAAAAGCTTACACTTCATGTCAATGTGAGTCTCACCTCTCAGAGGTAAATACATTTTAAACTGCTAAACTTTGCCAAATGAATTCAGATAAGGACTAACATGCTTTTCTAAATGGTAATATAAAGTCATTAAGATATGTACAATGCTAAATGGAACTCGTGTGCTATGAAACTACAATATTATGCAGACACACTTGACAGTAGCTATATGGGTGTCAACATTAGAAACGTCATGGCCTCTCAGGCTAATCAAAGCTAATTAATTTACTGTCAAACTCACTACAGCAGTTAGTACATCAATGTCTCATTCAAGACAGGAAGAGAGAGAGATGAAACTTGGGGAGGGGGGATGAGAAAAAAAAAGATCATCAGAATGATGCCATGCATTTAAAAGTGGCTACAAATCTCTTAAAAAGTAAATGTCTCATCAAAAATGTGGATGAGAAAATAGACAATAAAATTCAAATGAAATAACAATAATAGAATAAGACAGACATCAATGATATAAGTAATGCAAAATACAGAAGAATACAGAAGAAAAATGATGTGAGATAAGGCAGTGATTGTTGGAAAACCCTGCAATGTGAAAACATCCACTTCTCCTGTTCACTACTACTACTGAACGGGTCAAAATTGTGGAAATGAATGGAAACTCCCTCACCGTGGTGAAATCACCACCATTTGGTCATACCCAAATTTAAAGGTACGTGAAATAATGTGAAGATCAGTTGAGTTGCATCTCTGTGTGTGACCATCGTTACACTTTCAATATTTACAGAGCAATGCTAAGAACAGTTGTTTTAAATCATAATAATATTTCACAATTTTTATTACTGTAATTATATTACTGTTTTTAATTGTATTTTTGATCAAATAAATGCAGCCCTGGTGAGCATAAGAAATTTTTTTTTCAAAAACATAAAAACATTTTAACGACCTCAAACCTTTGAACGGTAGTTCAAAATGCGGTTCCATATGCCTTAAAGGTGCAATAGGTGATTGTCTTCAGAAACATTCTTGGCTATGCTGGTTGAAAGTCTCTTCACATTCACGATAGCAATCTTAAGTAAGTTGTCCTAATGTAGTTATCTGATTTTATATTCTGTGGAAGGTGTAGGACCAATAAATGTTCGTCCAATCAAAATGCTCGGTCTGAGCGTTTTAATATGCTTTCCTACATGCCTGTCAACATATGTATTTGCATATTTCTGCGCACCCTGTTCGCGCAGACAGGATACGTCATCAGCGTGTTCATGCACGCTGTACAGACAGAGCGAGAATGGCAGACAAACAACAACAACCCGATCTTCCTTCATGGTATTGTAGTACTTTTACTAACTGTACTATAAAGTTCTGAGTACTATAATGATGTAGCCCAGTGGTTCCCAATTCCAGTCCTCGCGCAGGGGAAGCAGGGGAAATCCGTTGAAGTTCGAAACATTCATTCACGGATTTGCGCTGCGCAGTGTCTTCACACAACTTACTAGAGAAGTGTGAAGTGTGATATAATATACCTCTGTAAATAAATACTATATAAATTCACGTCTCGCACACTTTAATGCACTTTGAATGGAACATATACACTAGTTTCGAACTGGAATCATGGCGGAATATATGGTGATGTACACTTCCCAGGGCACTCATGGTCGAATAGAACAAACGTCGCACGTGATAAGAGATACATATGAAATGTGCAGAGCGGAGGGCGCAAGGATTGGAATTGGAACCGCTGATGTAGCTATGGTAATGTGGTCTCTGGTGGTCATCTCTCAACAACAGGGACCTGACAGAACGAAACAGCCACTGGGAACCCTCGCAAGAAAGGGTCACACCATCTACCAGCCTCCACTAGCAAACAGGGCACCCTCTACCAACGGACCATTCTCCAGGTAATAGCCTTGAGCCCTCCATTCAACAAGGAAACAACCTGATACGAGTTTTAGTTTGCACTGGTGTTTAGGAGGTGTGGACGGGTGGGCTACAAGACTCGACCCAGCCGGGAAACTTCTGAGTCCCCTCCAGAGCCTGTCCCGCAGGAAGCCCTCAGAGTCAGCTCAGAAACCTGCTCCAGTACCGGGAGCCTTCAGAGCCTGCTCCATTCTCTGAGGTGGCGGCTTCTGCTACAGAAAACCTGTGCAGGGGCATCCATTTCAGCTCCTCAAGGGTGGTTCTCTTCTCCATCTGCTCCGCCCTGGTCGGGCGGTGCTCTGCCTTGGCCTCCTGCTCTGCCAGCCCCGCCTTGGCCTCCTGCTCTGCCACAGTCTCCAGGCCCTCATCCACTCTACGGGACTGGCCCACCATCCCTCCCCCTCCCTCCTGGACTCTTGTTTTGTGCCTCGGACTGTGGCGCTTCTGGAATCCGCTCCTTAGAGAGGGGGTTCTGTCCACAGTCTGCCGATGGTGGCATAGGATGGCCACAGAGGACACTGTTTGTGTAATACATGGCTTGTGTTGTTTGTCTGTTGCCATGTGCTTTCTCCTGTTGTTTGTCTGACCCCGCCCATCTTGTTACCTAATTATTGTTTCATTTATTCCACCTGTGTCTCCCTCATTACCTGCCCTACTTAGTCTCCCTGTGTTTGCAGTCCTGTGCCATTTCGTTATTTGTTTTATGTGGTTGGATGTGTCTGTGTGCTCCTTGTTCTGGCCTTCCTGCCTGTTTTTCCCCTCGGGGTAGCTTCTGTTAGTTTTGTTTATTTTTGTTATTAATAAAGAGCCCATTACTGCATCTTTGAGTCCTCGACTCATCTCTCAACACGGACCGTGACAGCTTCTGCATTCCAAAAGACCACAGCACACCACTAACATACAATCACAAAAAGGTCAAGGACTCTGCGGTTAATACCGTAAATGTCTTTTGTATTTGGTGCAGTTACTGAAAGCTGTCACGGTGGTGTTTTCGCTCCAGAATGCTCTTGATGACAGATTGAGACACTTAACACTAGATCAGCTCTACCATCCAAAGCGAAAGCACTCACTGACATACGGTCACCATTCACCAAGACCCCACACAATGAATAAATCAGCTGCTGAAGCTATGAAAGCAAACACACTTGGTGAGGTCAAAGAGTCTGAAGACATTAAAGCACCATATAACGACCCTGCTGACCTGATGCAGATGAATCAAATCAAAACAAAATTATTAAGGAAATAATGTGCACTCTGACTATGCAGTAATTTAAACATAACTGTTATTATGGCATGTATAATTATTCAAAACTTTGATGAAAAACATGTGAAGAGAAAATTAAACCTTGACTCACAGAAAACACACATACATGACAATGGCAGCATGTAGTTTTTCAATGCATAAAAAGACCTCTAAGGAATAATAAGAAAAAAGGAGCTGGCTTGTGTACTTAATTTCATTCAGCACCACTTAGAGTCATTAGCACGGCTTCTCAACTCTTACGGAGCGTAATTAATGAGGCCGAAGCCAGTGTGTGAATGGCAACGCTCTCAGCTTGACGTTCACTCCTTCCCTGCAGCAGAGGAGCCCATGTCTGTCTCTATTTACATGAGCAAAATGCTAAATTCTAATTAGCTGACAGAGATAATTAGTATATTAAATCATGACGCTTTTTTCGCTCTCTGACTCTTTCAACTGCATTTGCAGTAAACACATAAGTCTTTAAATCATGACAGACGTGAAAGGCCAAAAATAAATAAATAAATGATTATATAAACACGCTATTGACTTCCAAAGCTCTGAAAGTCAGCGTGATGGTCGTCCCTCTCACTACTGCGAACAGCTGGAATGCCGATGTCAGCACAGTGTGAGCCACAAGAGAGATCGCACTTTAACTGAACACTTGTATTTTGAATATGCATGCCATTCTGTTTTTTATTCATGTATTTTATTTGTTTTCATTTCAAAGTTAGAGAGTTTGCAAATATGCTTGTTTTTATTCTGCTACAGTGTGACCCTGTTTGAAACGGATTGGGGTTTATCATTATATTTGCTTTTAATCATGATTTAGTTCTAAATGCACTGTACTGGCAAGTTGCTACACTGATAAAGGCTACTCATTATCCAATTATTGTCATATTTTTGTGGTAAATCATGCACGCTCTCCTATAACTGCAAAAATGAAACTTTTGAAAAAATCCTACAAATCCCAAGCACTAAATCACTGAATCCTTTCAAAAGATATCATTAAAAAAAAAACAAAAACAAAAAAACACATGATGCACCCTATTTTTCATGGCGATTTAAAGATTTTTAAATTTAGAGGTATCAGTTCATACTGGATATACAGTGGGTACGGAAAGTATTCAGACCCCCTTAAATTTTTCACTCTTTGTTATATTGCAGCCATTTGCTAAAATCATTTAAGTTTTTTTTTTTCCTCATTAATGTACACACAGCGCCACATATTGACAGAAAAACACAGAATTGGTGACATTTTTGCAAGGATTTATTAAAAAAGAAAAACGAAAATATCACATGGTCCTAAGTATTCAGACCCTTTTGCTCAGTATTTAGTAGAAGCACCCTTTGGATCTAATACAGCCATGAGTCTTTTTGGGAAAGATGAAACAAGTTTTCACACCTGGATTTGGGGATCCTCTGCCATTCCTCCGTGCAGATCCTCTCCAGTTCTGTCAGGTTGGATGGTAAACGTGGTGGACAGCCATTTTTAGGTCTCTCCAGAGATGGCTCCCAATTGGGTTTAAGTCAGGGCTTGGCTGGGCCATTCAAGAACAGTCACAGGTTGACAGGTTGTTGTGAAGCCACTCCTTCGTTATATTAGCTGTGTGCTTAGGGTCATTGTCTTGTTGGAAGGAAACCTTCGGCCCAGTCTGAGGTCCTAAGCACTCTGGAAAAGGTTTTTGTCCAGGATATCCCTGTACAAATTCATCTTTCCCTCGATTGCAACCAATCCTCCTGTCCCTGCAGCTGAAAAACACCAACACAGCATGATGCTGCCACCACCATGATTAACTGTTGGGACTGTATTGGACAGGTGATGAGCAGTGCTTGGTTTTCTCCACACATACCGCTTAGAATTAAGGCCAAAAAAAGTGTTCTATCTTGGTCTCATCTGACCAGAGAATCTTATTTCTCACCATTCTTGGAGTCCTTCAGGTGTTTTTTACTCCATGCGGGCTTTCATGTGTCTTTTACTGAGGAGAGGCTTCCGTCGGGCCAATCTGCCATAAAGCCCCGACTGGTGGAGGGTTGCAGTGATGGTTGACTTTCTACAACTTTCGCCCATCTCCCGACTGCATCTCTGGAGCTCAGCCACAGTGATCTTTGGTTCTTCTTTACCTCTCTCACCAAGACTCTTCTCCCCCGATAGCTCAGTTTGGCCGGACGGCCAGCTCTAGGAAGGGTCTGGTCGTCCCAAACATCTTCCATTAAAGGATTATGGAGGCCACTGTGCTCTTAGGAACATTAAGTGCAGCAGAAATTTTTTTGTAACCTTGGCCAGATATGTGCCTTGCCACAATTCTGTCTCTGAGACTTTAGGCAGTTCCTTTGACCTCATGATTCTCCTTTGCTCTGACATGCACTGTGAGCTGTAAGTCTTATATAGACAGGTGTGTGGCTTTCATAATCAAGTCCAATCAGTATAATCAAAAACAGCTGGACTCAAATGAAGGTGTAGAAACACCTCAAGGATGATCAGAAGAAATGGACAACACCCGAGTTAAATATATGAGTGTCACAGCAAAGGGTCTGAATACTTAGGACCGTGTGATATTTCAGTTTTTATTTTTTAATAAATATGCAAAAATGTCAAAAATTCTGTGTTTTTCTCTCAATATGGGGTGCTGTGTACATTAATGAGGAAAAAAAAATTAACTTAAATGTTTTTAGCAAATGTCTGCAATATAACAAAGAGTGAAAAATTTAAGGGGGTCTGAATACTTTCCGTACCCACTGTATATCCAATATCAGCAAATATTGGTTATTTAATAGTGTATTTTCCCTATTTTTGCATTTAGATCATATTGCCATCTTTAAAAACTTAGTTAATTTAATAACAATGTTAAATGTAATCTTAAGCAAGTCTGAACATGTATTTAATTTTAAAAAAAAAAGGGAAGCAACTTTGAAGCAATTTTCACTTAGAAATTGCTAGTAAATTTGTACAAATAATTACAAAGAAACCCATTAAATTATTAGGTCGGAAAGAACAGTGTACTATAAGGGAGGGGGGGGGGGGGGGTTTATGATGCCTAATCTAATTTAACCATTTTTAAACATTTAATGTTCCTGGGGTCTCCAAACGTGGTCCTGGAGGGCCGGTGTCCTGCAGAGTTAGCTCCAACTTGCCTCAACACACCACCCTGGAAGTTCCAAGTATACCTAGTAAAACCTTGATTAGCTGCTTCAGGTGTGTTAATTAGGGTTGGAGCTAAACTCTGCAGGACACCCGCCCTCCAGGACCGAGTTTGGACAAACCTGTCATTAACAATTAAAATTATTATATTTAAAGAAATAAAATATTATCTTACATAAAAAAAAAAGATTCAAAACCTAGTTCCCTTTAAACCTTATGGCACCACACTTTAACACCAACAAACAAGCTTACGTTTAGGTCATATTGTGCCATACAGAGATGGTAAATGTAGGGCATGCGCTGTCAGAATGACACAAAAAAACACCATACAGTTCTGTCCCAGAACACCCTGCACCCATGATAAAAGCATAGCAAGTATCTGCTCTAATGATCCTGTCGCCAAAGGAACAAGCAGGGAACATTCGCCAGTTCTCCAAGGTGTCAGTGGGTTTTATGATAAAGGAACAGAATAGCAAACACGATAGCATATGGAGACAGTCTCATTTATTTAACATCTTAACATGGCTACAGACCGTTATGTGCCCAAGCTTCATTTATCTCAATCCTTGATCAGAGATAAAGACAATGATGACTTTGGTATCCCAAAAGGCATTGGATAGAAACAGATACGACACATGAAAGCTATAAGCTGACTTGTTAGGGATGCATATCTCAGGAGAAGAAGAAACCAGGTTAACCATATATCAGACTGTGAAGCATTAGCTCCCCAGACTAAACACGGAGGCGGCTGTGAGCTATTCATCAGATGTCACAAGTTACAACTCGCAAACAAATAAATGAGGAGTTTTGTGCTTCAGCAGTTTCAGGGAAATAAACAACAGAATCTTCAAAAGGGCGTCCGTAACTCCTAGGGGGTCCACAGCAGTACTACAGGGGGTTCGCCAGATACAGTTGATCTCAAACTAATTTGTGAAGAAATGGAAATATATATTAAATAAGTGACTTCAAAACTGCAAATCTATATATATATGATATATATATCTATTATCTATATATATATAAATATAACACACACACACACACCTACCACACACACACACATACCATACAGATATACCAATATATAATATATATATATCTCTATATTATGATAAATGCATATCAGTAATGATTATTTTAATGGCTTTGCAATGTAAGCATAATAAGCAAATATATTAAAATATATTAATAAGCTACATGTAGTTGTAAGCTTAAAATGCAAAAATTTGCTAATTTCAATAATATGCTCATATCCTTTTATGCTCATAGGGGTTCTTAGCCTAAAAAAAGACCCCTGAATGAGACTTTTCTCATTTATTTCAGTGTAATCAGCATGGCACTGCTGTGGTTTTAAAAGGTGTCTCTGACTAATTAAAAAGACAGAAAAATCCTATGACCCTGAAACTGTGCAACAACATGCAAAATATTTAAAATAACGGCATTCCCAGTACAATCAATAAAGCACATCTCACGTTCACCAATTCCAAGATCCAAAATCAAAAACTCCTGCACCAGCTAATCAAGGTATTTCAGCTCAATAGAAATTGTACAAGCAGGTGTGTTAAAGCAGAGCTGGAATGTCCAGGAACATAATTCATAACCCCAGGCGTTCCTCATTATACAGCATGGTTTGAAGTATGTGAATTAACTTATTGGCTACATTCCTTTAAGTCCATCTTCCTACCAGAAACTTTACTGCAACAGTTTGTGGAGGGTCTTTTCCACTCCAGATTTACAAAGGCCCTGTACACAAAATGAAAATATTCTCTAAAATTAGCTGTATTTGACTATATGATCTCGGTATATTGACCCCCATGACGCAAACCATTCTGTGTAAAATAACAGCTTTTAAACACTGGCTTTTGAAAAGTGTATATCTATGATGTTTATTCAAACAATCTGTACGAGTTAGTTTATTTAATATTTCGATTAAACTTATTCTTTGAGATAGTTAACTTAAAAAATGTAGCTAGTTTACTTAAATGTGTTCAGGTAACTGGTTTCTACAAATGTTTTGAGTATTCTGAACTTATCTGGTTTTACAGTGTAGTTGCAATGACATAAATTTCATCATATGATATATTTATGGTTCATTTCTACAGCTCTGTCAGCACAGAACTATACGCATCTCTAAACACCTCGGGATTCATAGCAAACTCACAGCACATCTGCTGAAATCCATATTTAGCTTTACTGAAGTAATAAAAAATGAGCAAACAAATATGTGAAAAACAACTGCATGAAACAAAGCAGAAACGATTTAAGGGGGATTTGATCAAAGTTCTGACTTGCATATTGAATCAAGTATTTTCCAGAGAACACCCAAGAGCAGGATGTACCATCCCAGACCTTGATTTCAGGACAGTTTGACAAGGCAGGGCTTTTACACTCATTGCCCTCCATGCTCAGTCTCCCGAAGATCTGGGTAAAGTAATGTACACTCTTAAAAATAAAGGTGCTTCAAAAGGTTCTTCAAGCGATGCCATAGAAGAACCATTTTTGGTTCCAGAAAGAACCATTCAGTCAAAGGTTCTTTAAATAACCATTTCTTTCTTACCTTTTTAGAATCTGAAGAATCTTCTTTCGCCACAAAGAACCTTTTGTGAAACCGAAAGGTTCTTCAGATGTTAAAGGTTCTTTATGGAACCATTTAGACCAAAAGGTTCTTCTATGGCATCGTGAAGCACCTTTATTTTTAAGAGTGTATTTCAAATTTAAAACCACTCCTTCAAACAGTGCTGAAATGAAAATCCCCAGCTCCTCAGGTCCTTAACCCTGTCTGTTTTGTTCCGCTCAATTGAGGTGAGCCACTCTTCATTTCTTCAAGTACATGCATACTGGGCATTAGCATAAAAAGGGACCACAGCACCTCTTAATTTCTACATTATGTGAAAAGAAATGGTGAGAAATTCCCATCAACAGCGCTTCCTGTTGTCTAATGAATAATCAAGTGCACTCATAAAGGGAAATAAAATGCTTTTCTGGCCTGTTACCCTCCTGTTTGAATACATTAAAAGTGATGATTGAAGGTATGTATCTACAGACTAAAATACCAACCACTTGATCATAACCTCTGCACTAGTATTATGTCATAAGTCCAAGGACTAAAAGGTTACACCTTCGAAATAAATAAATAATACAGTAATTCACATAACTTGCATGCTGAAAGACACTTGTCCTAAACTAAAATAAAAACCAACAAAGCAAGGGGATGTATCTGAGAAATGCAATGTGAAAGCAATGTTTTATGCGTCTTTCAATGTCAAAAGGCATTTATACGAAAAACTGGATTTGTATACATGGATATGAAATGGTTTATCAGATGTACACATTTTTTATGAAAATATGAGCAACTCCAGTCGACTCAGGAAAATTTTGCCTGAAGGAAGAGGATTAGCATGTCAGCTGCTTTAGAGGTGAGAGAGAACGATGCTTTCAGCATGCAAGTTATGGGAATTACTGACTCTTCACTTATATTTTTACTTCATTGTAAAGACCATAACATAATAAAAGTGTTTATGACAACACTTACAAGGATTTTACAGCTAATTGAACTAATGAACTACAACTAACTAAACTGTTACACCCTTTGTTGTGTTTTAAAGGAATAATTCACCCAGAAATTAAAATTTGCTGAAAATTTCCTCAGATTGATCAGTGGATTATTGTGGTGTTTTTATCAGATGTTTGGACTCTCATTCTGATGGCACCCATTCACTGCAGAGGATCCATCGGTGAGCAAGTGATGTAATGGTACATTTATCCAAGTCTGTTACTATGAACAAAAACTCTTCTACAGTACATCTTGGATGGCCTGAGGATTACATTTTCAGCAAAATTTCATTTTTTGGTGAACTATTGCTTTAAGAAATAACAACAATTTCGAAAATAAAATGTATTTTACATAAGGTTGTATATGTACATTGTCATGCATTTAATTTGCTTTGATGCTCTAATCCCAAATTAAATTAAAGGAAAGGCATGGACAGCAAAGAAAAAAAAACCCGCAATGGTTTCTATAACACAAATATGTGGTGATGTATGAGCAGCATGAATATTCTAGAGACTGTGCTCATGGGTGAGTAGACACAATCCTCACGTCACATTCTGTACAGCTGCGCTCTAATTGAAGCGCTGTTCAACAACATGTGGCTCCATTACAAATTCATGGAGAACTGCTTTATCATACTCAGCATGTGTGATAATTGCTACGTCACATTGTGCAAAGCTTGAAGTGGTATGACCCAAGGTGTTTTGAAATGGGTTCTCTCCATCTATTGAAGTTTCAAGAGGCATTTCAAACCACAAGAATGGGAGGCAGTGAGGATCCTTCAGGAAATTGCACCCAGACTCTGAAGAGATGTTATATGCGATACATACTCTAAAATTCTACTCACACACTCCAGATTTCATGGTTTAATCTAAAAGACAGCACAAAGCAGACCTCAACAATAAATATTTTTTTCTGCAGACCAGTAGCTCACATTTTTACATGGTGAAATTTTTACTGGCCTGAAAGGATGGGAAAATGCTTTAATTTTATTTATTTATTCAGGCTACTATAAAAGTTTTCTTTTGCTGTTTTGTTTCTTTACAAAACTAATGCACAACGAACTTTTAAAATCTAAAGTTGCCGTCAAATGACAACTCACCCAACCTATTTTCTCAATTTCTCAACAAACAAGAGATTGAACCAAGTCCCTGCCTTGTTTTTTTCTCTCTCAGTAACCTGTTTCCATTTGGATGTGTCACAATACAGGAAAAAATATCTGATATAACTTTAAGTAATTATAAGGGCTTTTATTTTGCATAATCATAACCTCTAAAGTCCAACTGCAGGATGCCTAAAGTTGATCTAAATAACTACATTTGGTACAATGACAAATAAATCTTAGTAAACCAAACAAAACAAGGTAAGTATTAAGTAGTGAATTTTTGAATATTTATGAGTAATGTAAACTTATTTCATTTGAATCCACTAATATTAGCTAGCAATAATGTGCCTACATGTGCTAACATAAGGCTCTGCTCTTGCCCGCACAATGGAAAATGGTTTTTGATCAGAAAATATGCTTACATTTTTTGTTTGTTTGTTTTTTTTTGTGAAAAAAAAAAATCCCCAAAAATTCTGATTCCTAGCGTTCATCTTCACTTTGTAGATGTGAATGTCATATCCTATCTGCCGAGGTGGGAAGTAAAATAATACAGGAGCACTGTTTATTCGGCATTCTGCTGCCCTGGCACCTGTGGGAAAAGCAATCTGGCATCTCTCCATCACCACCTCTCCCCTCCTGTCCCGGGTGTAAAAAGGTGTTGTCCACTAGTTGAACCTTGCCCACAGCACACAGTCAGAGGTGATGTGACAGATGGAAAAAAGCTGTTTATTTGGCTTGTGCTCAGTTTTTGAACTGACAGGTAAAACCTGGCCCTGCTTCCCTGCTCCTGACAGATGTGGCCATTAGTTCTAACACACTAGCATACCAACCAGTTTAGAGTGGCAACATCTCACTGACTGAGGAGTGAGGGAGCTCTGATTGGAGTCAGATTCAGAGTGCTAAACTCTGCCACTGACAACAACAGGAAAAAGCTCTAGACTTTCACTGACACCAATGATTATGATCATTTCGCTGTCCTTTTCAGACCTAATGAATCAATAAATGGAGGCAACATTCTTCTGGAAGGGAGCAGTAAAGAATTATAGTTCCAAATGCATCTCAGTTCAAACAATGTCTTAAAGGCACAGTTCAACCAAAAATTTGAAAACTCTTTCATTATTTATTCAACGCATGTTGTTCCAAACACCTTTGTTGTTATTTTAATAGATGAGCTATTAAATAGACAATATATTATTACAGTCTAAAATAACTCATTTCTATTTTAATATATTTCAAAATGTAATTTATTCATGTGATGGCAAATCTGAATTTTCAGCAGTCATAACGCCAGTCTTCAGTGTCACATGATCCTTCAGAAATCATTCTAATATGCTGTTTTGGTGCTCAAGAAACATTTCTTATTATTATCAATGTTGAAAACAGTTGTAGTGATTATTTACCAAACACAAACAAATGCACACATTGTGTTATGATAAATCATCTGGAACCCAAGTTGTACAATAAACATTTTATTTTCTGGAACTAAAATTAGGGCTGTGCAAATAATCGAATGCGATTTTCATGCGCATCTCGTCAGTAAAGCGGTTCTGTGATTAGTAGTAAATCTCCAGCACGTACTTTCAAGTGTAGCGGCATTTACTACACAGAGCCGTAGATCATTGACAAGCTACGCAATATCGCATTCAAAATCGCAGGTGATTCATTGCTGATTATGAACACGATATCGCGTAGCTTGTGTGTGATCTTATGGCTCTGTGTAGTAAATGCGGCTCCATCTGAAAGCACGTGCTGGATATTTACTACTAATCACAGAACCGGCTTTACTGACGAGATGCGCATGAAAATCGCATTTGATTATTTGTACAGCCCCAACTAAAATGTTTTAGAGCAAAGTACTTTAGTGGCAAAAATATTGCTCTTCTGTAGAGTAAAACTTACAAATTACTTTATAGTGATATCAGATATGTGAGTGATTAATTATTTTCCATATTTAAAAAAAATCCTCATCTAGTAATCACAATCTACTAGACAATTATGGAAATTCACTGGTCAAAAAGTCAAAATATACTTACAAAACAAATCACCCTGTGGATATGAAAATGTATGTCTCAGACTGAGCAGACTTAGACTAAACCAAAACCTAACAATGGGAATGAGTGATTCAGTGATTCACACAGATGGTCCACATCAGTGACACAGCACCTGTGGTTGGCAAAAAGCATTATGCTGACTTTTTATAGTTCAGAGCTCAGGGCACCTGCTTCCTACAGAGGTTTCTTCAAGGTATGTTTGTACACAAAATGACCAGTCGCCTTAAAACCACTTGGTGAATCATGAGGTTTAAGAGATCTGAACCTCCAGGCTAATGCAAACTGCTGCTAAACACAGTCTCAGACACATCACACACCAAACATGCTCCACTTTCAAACCACACTGTCCACCAATGCAAGTAATGCACCATTTTCCCCCCAAAAACATTTATTTAAATAGAAAAGGTTTTACATTTTGTCTAATAGTCTAAAAACTCTGTTTTCACAATTGATTTAGTTAATAAACAGAACTTAAATTCAACTCATTCCCACTAAATGCACATATAAACTACCGCACATCAACAATTTACAAAGAGAATAACATGAAATGACCACATTCTTTCAGCACCAAACAACTTACCACTGAGGTTCAAGTCCAATAATACTGTTTCTTGAGCCAGAGAGCTATTCAATGCTCTAAAAGATAATGATTCTGTTTTTAGAAACAGACCAGACTAATTTCACAATGGATTCCAAGATTTTCTATTTCACCACACATTTGTTAAAATCTTTGTGGAAGTTAACGCTGGATCCTGCTGTGAGGAAAATGACCTCCTTTGACCAAATATAATAACCTGTCAAAAAAGGACTACTTGCACAAGTATTAGAAAAGGTCAATGGGAAATTTAAATAACAAGGAAGTAACATTTCTTCTTCATGTCAAATTTAACTGCCCAAATGTCCCAGTGCTCCCCCTTGTGTCAGTTGTGCACACACACACACACACACACGTTTATTAAATATAAAAATATGAAATATATATGCATCTAAAATGCAAAAGTAAGATAAGTTATTTTTATATTGGCGCAAATATATAAAACCTGAGGTATATGGTAAAATATAAATGATAAATTATTAAATACATTATTTTTCCAGAACACAAAGCTACTTTTGAATGGCTGTCAATGGAGAAAGATGCTTTTTATCTACCAGCAACAGGAACGTGCTAACTAGCTAAATCTTGACCCCTTGATTTCAACACAATTGCAATGATAAAGTTTGTCACTAGGTGACATCCATGTTGATTACCCAATCAAATCAGACCTAACACCATTGAGTCTTAATGCAGCACAGACAATGCGACTCACAATGCACCAACCGTAAAAGGATAAGGAAAAATAGTCTTTTGGTTCTTTACACCAGTGTCATTTCCATATCTGTGCAGTTTAGGCCTATAGAGGAGTCATTACCACCAAAATGAGCAGCGTTTGCATACCAAGAATGGCTTAATGTGCTTGTTTTTATGCAGTCCACTATCATTTCCTGTAATTGAAGACAAGCGTGCCATTTTCTTCTCATTTACAAGATAATTTGATGGAAGGCAAATGTTATCATTTCAGAAGGGGCGTATCGTATCTGTTTGCTTTTGCACAATTTTCCTGTATGGCCCGTCTCTTACTGCGACACAGAGACCTTGCACAATAAAAGAAATGTCAATGAAAAGTAAAAGATTTAATCTGCCAGTACGCCCGGCTATGTATCTCTAATTACCTTGGAAATCAAGTCAATATGGAATTAGTATGCAAATAGCCACACAGGATGAGACGCCACTTACACTGGCCTGATCAAAAGCTGGTTGTGCTGTGAAAGTAATTCACATTGAAATGCATATGCAAGAGGTAATCAAGGGCTACTACATCGAGAGCAACAATTACAAGCACAGAAGGCTGAAGAGGTCTAATTCGACAAAGCAATTGCTACAAGTTTCCTTAATTAGCAATCACAAACAAGACACAGAACAGTGAGACAAATTTATTTCTAAAGAGATATTTGAATAGTGATTGTGAATGGGTCGAGGAGGCATCTTATGTTTGAATTTGTAAGAATTATGTCAATGACCCAAGACGAAGCGGTTCAGGGCCGTTCAGTCTAGCCCATGTGTTTCCATCCATCTCGAGATTGAAACATTCTGGATCCATTACTCTACACCAGAGCCAGTGCTCAGGTCATTTCTGTCTTGTGTTTTTGACTGGATATAATGACTCTGAAATCTCAACACAATAAGAAAGAAGAATGTGGCCACCTCAGCTCAGGAGAGAGTGTATGGGGAATTGTTAAGACCATGATTATTGGCGTGTGTGTTCCTGGCACCACTTTTCTTTTCTTTTTTATTTCCTCTGTTGTCTAGGTTTAGACACAGTGTCTCATTAACACAATATGCCATACCAACACAAGCTGTGATAACACCCTCAAGTATTTTAACCAAACACTGAATAATTTGACTGCTTTGCATCTGTTGTATGCTAAATGACACCACAGGAAACATTATGGACAGTGAAATATGCAAAAAAGAAATAAAAAAACTTTTATACAAATTATACAAAAGCATTAATGTATGTTTGTTTATAAAATTCACATTGTTCCATAGTAAGTACTTACATAATAATACATTAATAATGCATACTTCCATAGTAAGTGTCTCACCATAATCCAGATTTTCTTTTAATAGAATAAAGTCAAATAAAATAAACAAGAGGCAAATATTTTTTTTTTTTTTTTTTTTTTTGGTGATAAACATTATGCCACAAATCCTGTCAACTGAGACTAACTTGTAACTGAACCTGGTCAAATTAATGATTCGGAAGTATGCGAGAAAATGAGATATTGACAGACAGGCTCCTCACATCCAATAATGTGAGGTCTCAGAAGTTGACCAAAAACACAGTTAAATGACCAATACAGATAACCTTTGACCTGTGGTCACTAACGCTCACCATAATCCCCTGAGCTACTTTGGAAACAGGTCATCGGATTGTGGCTCACTCAATGCCAGACATCTTGGTACTAAGGGCTGACGGCAACACACACCAACAGCAAACTGTGATGGTGATGATGATAATGTAACAGCGCAGTATTCCTGTAACCTTGTTACTTCTTCCTACATTCATGGTGATATTCTATTTGAACCCTGCTTTCCACTGACTGTGTGCACATATTTGTTGATGTAAGAGGACATTCTTCATACTGTCAAGCTCTCTAAGAGTAAAAAGCATGTAATGTTTCATTGGCTGGAAAACAGACACAGACTTCAAAAAAGCCACCTGGGTGTTTGTTGACCTACATAGGTAATCATATGGTAGTTTTCATACGGTAAATCATAAGTGCAGAACCATGATGCAATATAGATCAATTTATAGACTTGTGCTGAGAGCATTTTATCTTTTCCAATCTAAAACATCACATCCCCACATCTACTTATTTACTGCTAGTTTGGAATCAAATGAGATGACAGAATTTTACCATAAATGATCTGCAAAAAGTTTGACTCATTTTTAGCATTTACTTAACAATGCAACTTAATTTTCAAAAATATATTTAGATTTTTACCTCAGAAATCTGAGGGGGCAGTTTATAAGCCATTAGTGGTCTGTTGTAAAATGGTCTGACAAACCATCCTGTGCTGTTACTTGTTTAGAAATGGACCCAATTAGAGGGCACTGTTATCTCAAGTGATGTTGCCTGAAGTGTATATTATTAGTCTAGGCACACAGCTATAAATTCACACATTATTATACACCACACTGTTAATTATACAGAAATAAATAATGTGCATTCAGAAGTCTCCACATTTACTGAAAAACTAAGAAGTGCCGCACATCAATAACGTTGTAGTTGAGAAGAGCTCCTCGGAAATGATGCAAGGAGGTTGTCATCAGTTCACTGCACATCAGTCAGTATATCTGTTTGGTCCGTCTTGTTTTCTGCTTAATGCTGCAGTAGAATTTTTTATAATGAGACAAGCATGTGACAAGTAATGTGTGTTTTCATTATTTCAAAGTTATATAAACTGTGCAAACATCTGGATTTTGCAGGACTTCACATGACTTGTGATCATTGGTGGGAATTTAAATATACTTTTATAAAATATATATAATTTTAATAAAAATTATAAAAACACCTTTAAATACTTTAATATAATTACTATAGCTCAATTTCTTAAAACAATTGTTACAAAGACTAATATACCACAATGATACAAAAAGCACAAAATAAAATGTTATTTTATATACTTAGGGGAATTTTTGAGTGAACTATGCCTTTAAGATACAGGAAACTGAGAAAGACAAAGAAACTGTGAGGATGGTCACAGAGGAAAAGTGAGAAATGGAGTTAGAGAGGAGATAGCCCAAGTGTGTCTTGATATAGATCAAAATAATAGTACAACAAGATGTCTCACACATGCTCTTTTTTCTGCAAGGTGTGTTACAAGTACAGCTACAGTATCTCCTGTTGCTGGTAGGAGTCAATCAAACTTTATCAGCCAGGAAGAGTTAAGTGTGTTCATGGGTTTATGTGCATATGAATGTACATGTGGGACAGATGCAGAGGCAAGATCTGCTGAGGAAGAACAAAACCATAAACCTGAATTTAATTAATTTATTTATTCATTTTTATTGACTGTGCTATACAAATACATTGAATTCAAATATTTACAAGTTGGGAAGTCATAATTATGATGTCAGGTGCATTCAAATAACTTTGGTTGGGGCAAGACAGCAATGTGCATTTTCTACAAAAAAATACAGCAAGATTTTTTAAAACTAAATTAACAAAATTAACAAAATGATAAAGAATGCATATCAGGTGTGTTTTGCTTATGTTTTTGCCTTATTTATGAAGGTGCCATACATGAAATCATTACATATATAATATTGTAATTGAAAAATATTACTGAATTTTGTAAATGCAGCTTGTTGTATTGTAACTTTAAAAAAAAAAAAAACTATTAATTACCACAAATGTACCATTAATACAAATACTGCATCCATTATGTCCACCATGTTTTCTCAATGACATGCCCCCTACTTGGACACTATATTCTCAAAGAAAATGCACAATTGCATTGGGCATAATGCATACTTCAAAATACATGTAAAACACCTCTGGAAAAAAATAGAAAATTCCTTTATATTAACAAGGTATATTGGGCACTATAAAATGTAAAAAAAAAAAGTTACAATTTAATTTGGCCATGACTGTCATGACATTGCCATACATGTAACTCTGCTATGTCAATTAACAATGCTAAAATGCTCAATCTCCTTGTTTAGAGATTTCACTGGTTTATGTCTACACCAGTTGTCTTGCATTTATGCAGCCAGTATCATTATTAGCACTTGCCCCTTGATCTGAAACTCCTGCCGTTTTACTGTCTAATTATCATCCACCTCTAATTCAGGTCTGGCCTCCACAAAGTGCTGCAGGGAAATGAGCGGAGTCACAGCATTCTCATCCTCTTATCACTACGGCAGTAAAGAGCCAAAACCCACGCTTTAATTAAGGGGAAATGAAGATCAAACCCGTACAGTTTAGTTTCATATCTGTAACGTAATTTAGACACCGTTTTGAGCAGCGAGAAAGAAAGCTGCGACTTCAAGAACTCTCCAACAAAGACCAGCCATTGTTTACAGGCAGTGCCAAAACACATGGCAGGCCTCATGGCTCCAAAACCTCTATTACTATAAATGCTCGGTGCTTTTAATAAAGGAATCAAACTTGTCAGGGTGATCAGAGTGAATTCAGTTCTCCTCGCTTCTGTCACAAACTTCCTCGGGTGCCTTAGTAATTCTATCCATGTGCGTCTCTTGTGGCTGAGGCTCAATACACAAAGCATGACGAAATTCACTGGCTGATTGAAAGAGCACCTTCCGCTCCACAGAGGAGTTTCAGCAGCTTCCAGGATTTAATCAATCGAAGCGTTAAGTGCAATTCAGGTCACACAGCATGTAGGACATCCTGGCCTGCTTCGCCTTTCCCTCGCACAACAGCTTTTACACATGTTGTAGATCTCGTTTCGTGTGGATCAAGGATACTCTAGGTACATGCACTTTCTGACTTTCAAAGTCTAAACAATGGGACTGAACATGGATCAAAGGTTACCAGGGTTGGGAAAAATTCAAAATTAAAACAACTGGCTTACTGACAGTTCATGAATTGGAATTTATTTTACCACACTCCACAGGAGACTGAATAAAAATTTGAATTGAAATGACAAGAATTCATATAACTAAATAGAATGAAAAAATATACTACTACTACTACAACTAATAAGAATAACATTATATATCATATTATTCTATAATATATTGTCAATTAAAGTTTTATATATACACTGCTGTTCAAAAGTTTGTGATCAGTAAGATTTTTAATGTATTTTTCTTATGCTCATCAAGCCTGCATTTGATCAAAAATACAAAAAAAAACAGTAATATTGTGAAATATTAATAAAATTTAAAATAACTGTTTTCTATATGCATCTATTTTAAAATGTAATTTATTCCTGTGATGCAAAGCTGAGTTTTCAGCATCATTACTCTAGTCTTTAGTGTCACATTATCCTTCAGAAATCAGTCTAATATGCTGATTTATTATCAATGTTGGAAACAGTTGTGCTGCTTATTTTATTTATTTTTTAACTTGTGATATTTTTTTCAGGATTCTTTGATGATTAAAAAGTTCAAAAGAACAGCATTTATTCATAATAATCTTTCCTAAAAATATACAGTACCGTTCAAAAGTTTGGGTTGTTGTTTTTTTTTATTAACTTTTTGAAATTGATACTTTTATTCAGCAAGAATGTGTTAAATTGATAAAAAGTGATAGTAAAGACTTATATTCTTAGAAAATATTGCTATTTTGTAATAAATGCTGTTCTTTGTAACTTTTTATTAGATGGAGCATTAGCATGAAAAAAAGAAATTGATGTTTATTTATACATACACACATACTGTACATACATACATACATACATGCATACATGCAGCATACGTACACGCATACATACAAACATACATACTTCAGTAGTTTCTACTTCCTTAAATTCAAATTACAATTCTACAATTGTGCATCCTCAATTCTCATGCTTATGCTCATGTCTAATGGTAGTACAATAAATGAGAGAGTAGACATTATACAGAATTTATAATTTTGCAAAGTCATAGCATTATGATTTCTCAGTATCTGTACACTATATTGTGTTGCACCAGTTTTTAAAAACGGAAGGATTATTCACAGAATTTAATTCATTTTCATATCCAGCACAGCCAGCCAATGAGGCTTGACTTGTTGTCTGAAGGTAAAGAACCCCACTGGTCATTTATTCAGGCAAAGACAATCAACCATAGAACTATTATCACATATTCTTGAAAGATACTGATTAAAGGCTGTTGTGAGTCATCCGTCTTAATCACAGCCTGAAAATCAAATAATTCCAGGGATGAAGTTAGTGCCATATACATAATTATGTTTTAGAGACCTAATCTTATATCCTGTGAAAACTTTGAGCATCTGGAATGGCCTGTTATACCCAAATAATGTCCAAAATGCTAATATACAGCACAGAGAAGATGACACTTCAGCAGATGTCATTTATTTATTTATTTTTATTTTTTGATAGAATACAAAAACATTGATTATAAACAATTACTGGTGCAATAAATGCAGTAATAAAACAATTACTGTAATAATTTTCAATTGCTTATGTAAAAGCTTTTGTTGTGCCATGTTACATAAAATAAATAATCAAAATTCAAGCTCAATCATCTCTCAATTCAAAACACTCATTCTCTATTCTTTCATGAAATTACTATTTGATCATTCAGTTATTCCCCCATTCATTTTTATGTGCACTCATATTAATTTATTTTACTACTACATATGCGTGTAGCGAGTGAAAGGGAATGAGAAATAGGTCAGGGATTTAGGCAGTGCATTTGAAAAGGAATAGGAGATTGACTCTGTATAGAGAGACGAGCTCTGACCTCAACACCTCCTGTGAAGGAAACTTGGTCAAAAATATTTCAAAGGAAGAATGTTTTTGGTGCGCTCACAGTGAGGGGAAAAAATGAACATCAAACCCCAACAATTATAAAAAGCTCTTTTTTGTTCCTTCTCTGGTCATGTAAGGTTAACACTTGAAGACACTTTAAGACCGTCTCACTGAGTTTGGGCGAATAATTTGAGGATTTTACACCATTCTCTGTGTGTTGCAGCTTAAGGAAGTGTGCTGCAATATGAAAGAATTGTTCTAGAAGCTGTATAGTGCATACAATTTATAGTAAGTGCTTCTTGATTGGAGTTGAACATTTTAAGACTTTTTTTTGTCACCGCAAGGCATATTTGTCAAATCAAAGAGATTAGCACACAATTGAAATGATGTAGCTCTCAGCATCGGTGTGTAAAAAATAAATAAATAAATTGCCTTGTTTTCCAATCTGATGCAAGTCAATGACAAACAAGATGGAAACTAGTCTCCAGGCGTAATTGCAAGTAGGGAGCTAAAAGTAAACTTACATTAAAACAGGAACTCAGGCAAAAAATGGGTTGTTTTCTTGGTGGAATACAGGTGCATTCTGACTATTTTTCCTGGAGTCAAGTTAAAAAGCTTCTGGCTAAAAACTTCAGGGAGAAAATGTCTCAGCCTTCATTTATCTTACCTAGATTTTCTCAGAAAGCCACCATTCCATGCGGTATTCACTTTAAAGGTCTTTTTATTTTTATTTATTATTTTTTTCCAAGGTTTTCAAAGACCTGCTGCTTGGAGCAGGGCAAGAAAAGGAGACGTGTGTAAAATAAGTCTTTTTAGCTTCCCAGAATGTGTTGAAAGGCACAAAACACCAACTCTAATATAAAAAGAGCTCCACGCACTATACCGTTTTTCAAACAGAATTCACAATAGTTGTATTGCAAAGATAAAATGTACTTCAGACTATTTTGAAAATGATATTACTTAGTTACAGGTCCTCTGCTCAAACAAAGACTGTCCACCTTAAGGACAGCGGAGTAAAATTACACTCAAGTCATTAATCATAATTAGTTATCTGGTCAAAGGTTTTAAAACTATTAAATCCCATTCAGGTCTTACTATTACAACGCTGACCTTTGTATGAGTTCAAACTCTGGCAATAACAATTCTTTCCTTAAAATAAAACATTCACTGAAAGTCCTGTCAGAGGAAGCCAAATACAGGGCAGGGATTGTGAGCCCATGGTTTTGCTGTCAGACTGAGTGGCATTGAGACGGCTATGAGAAACCTTAATGAAACTACAATTATTCTTACGAGACACAGTTTAAGGTGAGGAATAGACACTTTAACAACAATTATTTTAACTACAGATATCTGAGCATGTCAGGGAGAGATACACAAAAAGTTGGTTATTTTTATGTATGTGACTAAATAATTTAATATTTATTAATAAATGTACATTTATAATAAAATGCCATATAATAATAATAAATAAACTATTACAGTTTATGGGTTCAAACAATAATTTATAGCCTTTTCCACAAGTATTATTGAGTAGATACAATTGATTAATTCTCCCATACTGACCAAAAGAATTTGAAATTAAACAAATTTTAATTGTCAAAATTATGTATTTATTATTATTGTCATCAACAGCAACACCAACATAATATAATTAATTGCATATGATTTCACTGTTAGTAGATTTATTTACTGTCTAATCAGAAATATCATAATTAAAATTTGTTCTGCTTAATTAATCGTACCTTTAAAATTAACCTTTATCGGTATCGTCGTGAGGAAAAAAAAACGTATTTTTATTATTATTATCATTATATTTACAAAAGGACGATGAGGCATTTATGACTTAAAAAGCAGACTGTTGAGCGGTGAATCCTGTTCTTTAACATTTTCAGAAAGTGTCTGCCAGCATCTCACTTTGAGGTAAATGATTACACCGGAGAAAAATATCTCCAAACAAAAAGCACCTATAATCCTCTTTATTCGGCTCTTTAAAATTGAGTCTTCTTCAGGGATAGTGCATTAAGCCAGGTTTGACACAGTCAGTGTACAGCTTTGCCTGTGTTTTTGCTGGCTCTGTCTGCATGAGGCTGGCCTTATGCACCCTCTGTAATTTTAGAGCTTTTCATGGACAGAGATGGTGAACAATGATGAAAAGCCACAGTGGTTTGCCTCCCTCCGCATCGCTTTCAAAGGTGCATATTCTTTTTACAATGTGCACGTAAAGGAAGTATTGCACTTTAATTTTGTAGTAATTTTATTAGGGTCTGAATAAACGTAATTAAAAAAATTCACAGTTAAATGGTATCTTCTTTAATCAATTAACAATGTGTTAAAGGCTCATTCTCCCCCCCCTCCCCCCCCCTCCCCCCCCCAAAAAAAATTTAAGTTCGAAACCCGCATGACTTTCTCTTTTCCATAGATCAAAAGCTATGAATTTTTAAAGAATATCCTTTGTTTCCAATTTCTTTTTCATTGAAATGAAAGTGAAAGGAGACTGTTAAATAATGACAAAAAAGCACCATAAAAGTAGTTCAAAAATCCACTTTTTGTGTTCCACAGATGAAAGTCATAAAAATGATAACGACAACAGAATGTTAATTTGTGAATGAACTATTCCTTTAATCTAGGTTTAGGAAGTGGTTGCAACCGACAAACTGTCCGTTACCTGTTTATTATTAAGTATCAGTAGAATCTGTTTCTTCTTTCCTGCTCAAATATGTAATATTTGTGTTATCCAGATTTCAGTTTTTCTGCTACCCTCTCACAGCCTTTGTATGCATCAGTTATGTTTTTTTCATTTAGTACATAATTGTTTGTATGTGACCCTGGACCACAAAACCAGTCATACGGGTCAATTTTTTGAATTTGAGGTTTATACATAATATGAAAGCTGAATAAATAAGCTTTCCATTGATGTATGGATTGTTAGGATAGGACCTATAATTGGCAGACAGTCCTATTTGAAAAAACTATTTGAAATCTGAGGGTGCAAAAAAATCTGAATATTGCGCAAGATCGCCTTTAAAGTTGTCCAAATGAAGTTCTTAGCAAGGCATATTACTAATCAAAAATTAAGTTTTAAAGATATTTACCATAGGACATTTACAAAATATCTTCATGGAACATGATCTTTACTTATATCCTAATGATTTTTTGGCATAAAAGAGAAATCAATAATTTTGATCCATACAATGTATTTTTGGCTATTGCTACAAATATACCCCAGCGACTTAAGACTGGTTTTGTGGTCCAGGGTCACAAATGATCCAAAGCCCAGAGCTGCCAAATGATTGAATCTATTTTTAGTTCTCCAAGAGAAGGATGACTCACAACACTTTTAAAACAGGTTTGGTAGAAATGCCCGCTCATTTAGTGTCCACAAACATATATAACCATCTATCCAAGATGTCCTTTCCTCTTGATAAGACCATGAATTGAATTATTACATGAATTATACATGATTTTACATTTCTGAGTGTGATAATATTCTGAATGAACATGAGTATTTAGCCTGTTGAGAGTACTAAGTGTGATGTACTGACCGACTCCTATTTCACATAAAT
This sequence comes from Sinocyclocheilus anophthalmus, assembly GCA_018155175.1. Taxonomy (NCBI): domain Eukaryota; kingdom Metazoa; phylum Chordata; class Actinopteri; order Cypriniformes; family Cyprinidae; genus Sinocyclocheilus; species Sinocyclocheilus anophthalmus. The sequence continues at coordinate 248,990 of JADLZN010001133.1, read as the reverse complement.
GATTCGAAAGACTTTGAAAACATAGTAACAGACCAACAGCTGTGCCAAATGTTTTGGTGTGGTAGACTAAAAAAAAAAACAGAAAACCATTCAAAGTGGCCTAGAGATCTTTTTAGGAATACGCAGAGCAGATAAATCAAACCATTTAGTTAGACTCCAGAGCTATATTTAGCTCAATTGTTCATTGTTTCAGTGGCTGAAACCTGTGTTTTTATCCTATAAAGCCCACAGATTTATTCCATAATGACACAAATGAGCTACCATCCTCCTCTATGCTATTATCTGATGGGTGAAATTAAATGTCAAAGATGTGTCATGTCACACAGAATCGCCATCACTCGTGACTCCAGACGCGGGCCAGAGCGCATGACCTCGGGGCTTTGATCAAGATAACCAAGTGTCCACTCCCCTTAACACAACAGCTTCAAAGAAAACCCACCCATTTATCAGTATTGCCATCACTAGACAGGAACAGTTTGTGGTTTGCTTTGAAAAGAGGTTCACCTTAAGGGTTTCTTCTAAACCCCTGAGCTCCAGTGATTCCTGCATTAATCGTAGCACTAAAAATACAAATATCAACAACATTTCGTTCATGGAAGTCTTTGATAAATCTAGCCCTGAGGGCCAGCTTTCGTGTTCTTTTTAAACTCAACATGAAATCAGAATTAAACCTATTTACTTTCTTAACACATGTTCATGCATGTTGTGCATGATACAACAATATAGGGTTGCAATGATATAAAAACACTAATGCCAATAAGCGTTAACAACTTTAACATTTAGGCAATAAAATATATAACATAAAGTGAATTGACACATCACAACATTATAAATGTACAGTTATGAAAAATGAATATTCATTTTAGAGGGATTCAGTAGTTCACCCAAAAATACAAATTCTGTCATTAATTACTCACCCTCATATCGTTCCAAACACGTAAGACCTTTGTTCATCTTTTGTTCATCATCTTTCATGAAATCCGAGAGCTTTCTGACCTCATGACAGCATTACATAGACTGCAACGCTATGTAAAATATCTTAATTTGGGTTCTGGAGATGAACGAATGTCTTACGGGTTTGGAATCAGATACATCATTTGATACTGATAAATTAACAACAACAACAACAAAAACGCTAATACTAGCCAGTACGATGATATTGTACCAATATATTGTGCATAAGAAACAGTATACCACACTACAAATATATATTTTTATTGATGAATATGCTGTTTTTCTTGTAAATATGTCTCATTGCCAGATTAAAACATTCTAAATGGGGTTGCAAACATGCTGACTTTCATAAGTCCGCTACACATGAATCACGTTTCAAATAATAACTTAATAAGATTACTGACATTTCTGCTGACAGTTTGTGATTGTTACTAGAAAACTAGTTTGGAAGTTATGGGTTGTGTTCATTAATGAGGATTGCATTAATAAGGGTCATGAAAGGCAGGACCCAATCTAAAGCTCTATTCTTTCAAGGCAATGGCTCATGCACAGTTAGAAGACTCAAGATGTCATCGAACAACCTGAAAATAATTGAAGACGATGTAACTAATTCAACCACTCACAGGGCATTCCACTGATTAAATAATTGCATAAAAAGATTGAGTGCCTGAAAATATTATTCATTATGCAATCTTTCAAGATAAAATTGAGCTTCAAATGAATTTTTATCATGTGTTGGCATGGAGAGACACTGATTGGTTGACCACAGTCATTCATGCAATTTAAATGTCAATTTTGTTTATAGTATTGTTCCAATTATTGTACAATTAATTCAGTCTACATGACCTCATAATGTTAATTGCGTGATGATGTACAATATCTGTTATCTATACTAATTTATTTGTCACACCTGCGGAACTAATTAAATTTTCAGTTCACTTAAACAGTCATGATTAAAAATGCTCTTAAAACTCCACTGATGTTATATATACAGTAACATTATATATAACAGCATATATAACAATAAAAGTTTATGTTTACCCAATTTAATTATTGATTCCAGACCATTAGAAATTGTAATTTAACAATGCAATGGCCTCATGTGTTTCTCAAATAAAAAGACAGGATATCTACGCAAAACAAACAATTAAATAAGGACAAATATATAGGACAAATATATAGATTTGCTCATCCCCGGATTCAATTCCCTTGTAACGTTTTGTTGTTTTAACAATTGGGTGACTAACATACAAATGAAATCGGATGTCTTATTTAGCAGGCAAATACACCTTTGTTTATGCACAGTGGTTTGGTGGGGTTATTTGAATGGTGTTATGGGGTTATGTTAATACGATGCCGTGATAAGAATTTGTACCGTGACTGTTCTGACTGAAGTAGGTATAAGAACAAGTGCAAAAGCATAAGAAAACGTTTAAAAGATCTCCACAGAAAAATGCAAAAAGAAAAGAAAGCCTTAGGGTATTATATGTGAATGAATTAGAATCAAATCCACTTACATGTCATGCCCTTTAACCACAGAACAGAAGAAAATACAGCGGAACAACCAAAGACAAATGCTGTTTGTATAAAAGTTAACACAGGCCGGTCTGTGAACTTCCCCTTGCCTTTATATAGTTTTCTGGTCTTTCAAAGTAAAACATGCAAATTTATCTGACAAGTTTCATAGCATATTTTTTAAAATGTCAAACAAGGCAAGGATGAGCAAATTTCATGTGGGTGGTATTTACTTGAATGAAGGAGTATGAAACCAGCTTCCATCCAAATACAATGGAAAATTATATTTTAAACTGTAACCTACGACATGGTACAAAGTGTTGTTGCCAAATTCAGATGTTATCTTTTCCATCATAGCACAGTTTCCCTGTGAAGTCATGAAGTTTCTACATTTGGTAAAATGATTCAGTGTCATTTAAAGTCTTATTTGGACATCTTCTTGGATGTTTTAAATGGTGACGTAATGCAATTTTAGTATTTACGCGTACTAGACTGAAATGTTATTGCTGTCCAAATCAGAAATGCCAGTGTTTTTTCTCATACCAGTCCAAATTCCCAGCTGATTTACCATCTGTTTTCTGACAAACACTAAAGTCGTAATTCAATTCCATCCAAATAGTTATCTTTGAGTTTGCATTGAGGAATTGGCCCATAAGAGCTTTGAATGACTTTTTTTTTTTTGGCCACTGCTAAGTGCCGCAGCTACTATTTGACACTTTTGCAGGTAATGAGCGTTTTGGTATTTGGCACAAAGGATCTTATTTTCAAAGAACTGACAATGGAAATAAACTATGATCACATACACACTGCAAAGTTTTGTGAGTGACAACCACATTTATATGTAGCCGTGATTCTCTAAATTATTGTTCCAGTAAGGAATACAGAAGTCACTTCTGAACATGATGGATGATGCAGCGATACCAATTTGACATCTCTTAACTGTAAACAGCAAACATGGATATCAACAGTTTAACACATTTTTTGTGAGCTAGTTTTAACCAAAGTTAGAAAACAAAACAATGGGATGTGACAACAGTTTAGCTGCAGTACAGTTATGAATTAATTTGTCCCCTCTTACTCAATCATTCAAAGGGATAGTTCACCCAAAAGTAAAAATTGACACAATTTTCCAAACCTATAAGACTCACTTCTGTGGAAAATAAAAGATATTTTGAGAAATGTCTAGTGTTGATTTATGTCCATACAATTGTAAAGAGTCAATCCACTGAAGGCGAGCGTAGTGAGAACCCAAGTGCAGTTTATTGACAGAGTGATCCAAACATCCAAACAATAATCCAAGACACATACTTGACTTGACTTGACTTGACTTGACGAGGCATGAACAGGCTTGACTTGACATGAACAGACTAGACTCATCAACAGCGGGTTAAATACATTCAATATACGATGAGGGCACAATGGGAACATGAAGCTACTTATAGGAAACAAGGAGGGTCACATGACTGAACAAACCAATGGGGAACAAGACACATGACTAAGACTACCAATCAGAACATGACACATACACAAGGCAGAGAGACATGAGGCAAGGGAAGCATGATACTAACATGGAACATGAAACAATTACAAAATAAAAGACATGAAAACAATGAACATGAAACAAAACCCAAAACCCCACATTACATATCCCCCCCTCTAAGGGCAGTTCCTGACGCCCTAATGTAACATCCACCCCAACCAACACAACGTCCAGGGGGTGGAGGACTGGAGGTGGTCCAGGGGGCGGGATGGAGGGCCAGGCCCGTGAAGAGGAACAGGCAGAGAGGGGAGCCATGGCAGAGCGGGGAGCCATGGCGGAGCAGGCAGAACAGGGAGCCATGGCGGAACAGGCAGACCGGGGGGCCATGGCGGCGCAGGCAGATCGGGGGGCCATGGCGGAGCAGAGACATGGACAGACCAATTGCCTGTGACCGAACAAGCAGAGAGTTCTTGAACGGCCTCCATGCCCATGACAGGGCAGACTGTCAGTTCATGAACGGCCTCCTTGGCCGTGCATGAGAGTACTGTGAGTTCCTATGGCTCCTTGGCCATAACTAGACATGCTTGAATTCATGGCGTCCTCATGGACGTGACAGGACAGACTGTGAGTTCATGAACGGCCTCCTTGGCCGTGGCAGGACAGACAGTGGTTCCTGGACGCTCTGTGGCCGTAACAGGACAGGCGGTGATTTCATTACGGCCTACCGTCCGTGGCCGTAACAGGACAGGCGGTGAATTCATGGACCGCCTCCGTGGCCGTAACAGGACAGGCAGTGAATTCATGGACGGCCTCCTTGGTCATGACAGGGCAGACAGTGAGTTCATGGACGGACGCCACCACCTCATGAGGGTTCTGCAGCGGATGCCGCCACCCTGGAGGTTCTGCAGCGGATTACCACCACCTCTGGAGGTTTCTGTCATGGAGCCGCACCTCTGGAGGTTTTTGCAGCGGATGCCGCCACCTCTGGAGTTTCTGCAGCGGATGCCGCCACCTCTGAAGGTTCTGCAGCGGATGCCGCCACCTCAGGAGGTTCTGCAGCACACGCCGCCACCTCTGGAGTCACAGGAAAGGCCCTTGGAGCCGACTCGTGGACAGGAGAGGCCTCTGGAGCGGACACGTGGACAGGAGAGGGCTCTGGAGCGGACTCGTGGACAGGAGAGGTCTCTGGAGTGCAGTGTGCAGCCCACATGCTCAAAATGGCGACCGCTATTACAGGAAGGGCCGCAGAGTGTGGCATGACCTCTAAGATGGCAGGGCTTGAGAGTGCTGACGTCGCCGGGATGCCTGCAGCTCGCACCGACATCAGAGTGGGTCCATCACACTAGCCCTTAGCTCCGCATTCGCAGGATCTTGGCTACTATAGCCCCCCCCCCAAAAGATCCTTAGGGGAAAACTTGGGGATAGTTGTGACGTGGAGAGGCTCAGACATGGCAGCGATCTTGGCCGGGGACTCAGGCGTGGCATGAGCAGTCTCTGAAATGGCGGCCATGTCGTGACAAGACTCTGGAAGATCAGTTGAGACGTGACGAGACTCTAGAAGAGCTGCCATTTTGTGAAGAGACTCTTGTGTGGTAGCCATCTTGCAACGGAGCTCTTCCATGTTGTGAATAATTTCCTGAGTGACCAGCATGAACGTGACGTGAGCAGGCCCTGGGGTAACAGACATGACGTTAGCAGACTCTGGCTTTGCAGACATGACATTAGCAGACTCTGGCTTGGCAGACATGATGTGATCAGGCTTTGAATTAGCAGACATGATAGGAGTAAACTTTAACTTAACTGGCATGATTTTGGCCGGTCTGTAGTAGCGGGCGTGATGTGCGCAGGCCTGTGGCTCTGGTGTTAGTGCCGGTTCCTCCACCATGACACCCATAGTGAAAGCAGATCCACTCAACCGCAGAGTAGAGTCTATATACTCGGCAAGGGACCAGTGAACCGTTCCCCCAGGAAGCTGGGAGCAAATGGGCCCATTCAGACTCACCCGAAAGATGTCCTTAAGTGCCACATCATTAAAATCCACTTGGTTAGACAGTTCACAAAAATCCTCCACATAGTCCTCAATAGGCCGGTCACCTTGACGAAGACAGAGGAGGCGTGAAACTGTTGGGTTCATTTTAGTGGTCGTGTATTCTGTAAAGATCAATCCACTGAAGGCGAGCGTAAGTGAGAACCCAAGTGCAGTTTATTTACAGAGTGATCCAAACATCCAAACAATAATCCAAGACACAGACTTGACTTGACTTGACTTGACTTGACTTTGCCTTTGACTTGACGTGACTTGACAGACATAGCATGTAGACTTGACACAAACAACTAGACTCACCAACAGCGGGTTAAATACATTCAATACACGACGAGGGCACAATGGGAACATGAAGCTACTTATAGGAAACAAGGAGGGTCACATGACATGAACAAACCAATGGGGAACAAGACACATGACTAAGACTACCACTCAGAACATGACACATACACAAGGCAGAGATATATGAGGGCAAGGGAAGCATGACACTAACATGGAACATGGAACATGAAACAATTACAAAATAAAAGACATGGAAAACATGAACCAAAACACCACATTACAACAATGTACGTCAATGGGGCCCAATTTAGTTTGAAGCCCAACAATCTTCAAATTATCTTCTTTTGTGCTCCACAGAAGAAAGTAATAAAGACATGAGGGTGAGTAAATAATGACAGAATTTTCATTTTTGGGTGAACTCTCTCTTTATGTTGCCACAGCGAACTCCCCTAACCACAGACCAGGGTAAATATATAGCTAACTAAAACCATAAAAATACATAAATAAATAAAAAAAACTGAAATAAACATTAATAAACTATATAGACATAACAAAAGCTACAAAAAAATAAATAAATGGAAACACCACGAAATTACTAAAACTTTTACTAAAATTAAAATGGAAATGGAAATCAACTATAATAAAATTAATAAAACTATAGTATCTCAATGTAACTACTAGTATCTCAATTATACTAAAATAACACTGCCATGGACACCAGCCCAGGACAGAGGTCATTTTCTTCCCTAGTGGTAACTATAATATTCAGCTACACGTCTCTGCCAAAGCATATCCCAATTAGCTTCTGAAAACTATCCCGATCAGAACAGCCGCGAGGACAAGCAAGAGTGCTGAGACAAAATGAGGTCATTCTGGGTATCATACACTCTTCAACTGCTGATTCAAATGAAATCTTCGCATGCAGGTACAATGGAGTGGTACTGTTGAGAAATTAAACTCAAGTACTTTCATTTCAATCCATGTTGATGGTTATTTTCTTTTCAGTAAAGCTCATTATCTTATGTTAAGCAAACAGCAAAGCTGTGCATCTAATCAAGCCGCCTCTTAGCACAGACATAAGTGTCATGTGTGCAGGAAGAGGGATGCGCAATTGATTTACTGTCCTCTTTAGGTTTGAACTTTGCATCTTATCTGAGATGCCTGTGGCTCTAAGGTCATTTAATCCATGTTAATCACGTGAATTTCCTGAGATCCCAACAGAGAACATTTTCACTTCAGCTAATCTCAGGCATTTGGGAAATCTCATCATCAGCTCAATAACAGTGTTCATATAGTTAGGCAGTAAATGACTCTTCTGCTCTGATAGAAGCCACACCGTTGACTTCCTGGAAACACTGTCAATCAATTTTCTGTCCCTATTCAAATGGAAATCGTGCCTGACAGGTCTATTTGTTTATTTTATGAAAACTAAAACGGCAAAAAAAAAAAGCAAAAGACCAAGCTAACTCCCCCAAAATGGTACAATTCCATCAACAAAAGGTGACAATAACAAAGCAATATAAATACATATCTGCTACCTATCAGACCAGACCAAAATAAACTCCACAAAACGTGTTAGTCAAAAATTATGGGTGTCTATTTTTCCCTTAGATTTTGCACACAGTGATGTTTTTTTTTTCAGCTGAAGCTTATGTTAACTCATAAAACAGTGACGATTAATCAGTGTTTTTCACATAAACATGATGAATGATTTTTGTCATACATTTCGATTCTTGCCATCTATATTTGTCCGCAGTTAATACCATACATTGATTCCAACTGAATATTGAGGGCTCCATGTCCCTGATTATCCCATTACATTATTTGTCCTCTGCATAGATTCTAGTACGAATTTATATGGGCTGCACAGGAATCTTTATTACCCTGCATTTTACTCATTCATTTGCCTATAACAGCACTGGACCTCAGCCGTTTTGACAAATGAAAATCGATAACCTGATCAATCTGGTAATAAAAACCATAAAAGTTATATTTTTCATTTCCATATGACCTAGTGATAGTAAAGTTTTTTTGTACTGACTCAAATTATCCTTGATATTTATATGCATAGATGTTTTGAATACTTGTGGGAATTTAATATGATCACAGTGCCTGCACCAAAATAAAAGAGGAAACGGGTGAAATTACAACAAGTGGGAAAAATGGTTGATGTAACAAAAGATCATTTTGAAGCACTTTACAAATGAAAATCAGTCGTCATGGTGAAATGTGTTTTTTTGTGCTTTTTAAGAACTTTCTTGTTGCCAAGCAGCATGTGAGGTGATAATAATTAATATAAAAATAGTAACTGGGAAATATAAAAATTACTTGAGAAGCAAACTAAGACTTGTTTTATGAGAACATAACTTTTTTTAATGATTTAATTGTGTTTACCTAAGTGGCAAATCATTACTGGTTGTTTTAACTTAATTCACAATATTCTTAAACAACAACAACACACAATTCAATTGAAATGCTGCAATACTCAAACTTTTCACCTCCGACTTGAAAAAAAAAAAAAAAAAATCACTGGAAAAAAACAAACAAACTGGTCCTTCATGGCAGCCAGCTCAGAATAACAAGGCAGATTGATCAATGGCAACTTCACCATAACTTTACTGTTAGAAAAAATATATATACAAAAAAAGAACATGCAATAATCAAGTCAAATTTACTTGTATAGCAACCCAACCCACACACACAACCTGTTCAATTCAATAAAGAGCACTTAAAATGCTGATTGACTCATGAATTATTCAGAAAACATCAACCTGCATACCCACAGAGCCAAACCCATGTCTCAGAAGCAGGGCCTGGATGTCCGTCGGAGCGCAGAGGCTCGCTTTCCAAGATCTATATATCTCTGCACACAACAGCTGATGTGGCATGAAAAAGGTTCTGATCTCCCAACAATCTGGAGAACCCCAGTCATCCATTGGACCTGATCTGCAGACGAGCTGCTCTTGCTGCTTAAACACAGTTATTGTGGGAAGTGGTCTCCATGAATAAATCAGCAGCACGGTGATCCAGCTGGCTCAGCTCACAGCACCAGTCTGACACCCAGTGACAGAGCTCAGACTTCGACTGAGAGCAGGGATAGGCTGGGGTTAACAGACACAGAAGGGGCTCCTGAGAGGAAGAGAAAAGTTAACAAAGACAAAGAAGGGGATCCCTGATTACCTCCTGCAAGATTTTAACCAGGGCTCTCAACTGAATGAATATTTTACATCAAATTAATTGCATGATAGGCAGATTAATTAATTGCAATTAATCACGTATATAAAAAAACTCCCCTGAATAAAGTGAAGAAGTGAATAAACAAGACATGGCTTAATTCAAGCTTGAATTGCATAATTTGAAAACATTTTCATTGATGGAGCAAAAACAGACAAATTAAACAGAAATATTGTAATCTAAGTGAACAGTGTTCATAGTCAGACAGTAAATGACTCTGCTGCTCTGATAGAAGCCACACTGTGGACTTTCTTTCCCCATTCAAATGGAAATCATGCCTGGCTGGTCTATTTGTTAATTTTATGAAAACTAAAATGCCCAAGAAAATGAGCAAAAAACCAAGCTCCCCAAAATGGAACAATTTCATCAACAATAGGTGACAATAACAAAGTATTATACATACACATCTGCTACCTATCAGTCCAGACCAAAATAAACTCCACAAAATGTACATGTTGGTCATAAATCATTGGTGTCTATTTTCCCCCTACGTTTCACACAGTGGAGTTTCACACATATTTTAACCAGGTTACACCTCATAAAGAGCTTATAAAATGTATAAAGGAGTCAAAACGGTTCCAGAATTTCCTCTGTTACACACAGAGATTTGCTGCAAGACAGGTAGTTTTCAGGAATTTTCTTTTTAGGGTTGCATCTTGTGACATTACTTCCTGGTTTTGGTTAGTTTGGACGTCTTTGGTTCATGCTGCATTCATATTTCAGTTTGTTTGGAAGTGCTTTATTTGGTGTGCACCAAGGTTCAGACGGCAGCATTCACACATATTCAAATGAATCGCACTTACACACCAAATTGCAGCAGAGTTTGTTTCAATTGAACCAAACCTTCCAAGTGTGAACACGTGTCTTAAGTGAAATCTTTTTTTATTATAATTATAAATATGATGCATTTAACCCAATATTTGTATAAACTGATATTGAGTTAAATTGAATATATAGTTTTATGCTTACTAGAATTTAGGCCCAATCCCATTTCTACACCTTACTCATACTTCACGTGAAGGGGTAGGGGTGTCTCGATTATCTTTTGGCTGGAGGGGTAGGTGTAGTCTCTTTGAATATTCCAATTCAAGCTCAAGATAAAACGGAAAAATAAAGCAGACCATGCCAATTACAATACAGTGCGTACACTCGAGTCGGCCTACGTTTATCATGTTTATATTGTTTCACATGTTAATGTTGAGAAAAATAATAATAATATCCACATGAAAGTTGGATCCTCAGTCTGATAACCATAGATATGTAAACATAGATGCCTCATTAGTGACTGTTTCTATGGGCAGTGTCAGTTGCTGTCTATGTAGTGTACAGAGCCAGTCACTCATCAGTTAAGATGCCGTTTAAGATGTCTATCAGCTGCATTTGTAGGCAGCAAGGCAGCTCACTATGTTTTAGAATGGGTCAAGTGTTTATACAAAAATACAAATACATTGTTAAAGCATTGTTATTAGCAATATAATTGTTATTTTGTATATTTGGTTCAGGAATGAGAATAAATGTCCTTGAGCAATTTATGCATATATAGTACATGCACATGTAATGATGTATACATACATATTTATATCTGTGCTCTGTATTGTTTACACAATGGAAGCACAGTAGAGTCATCCATTACAAATACAGTAACATTCAACAGTAGCTCTGTTTTTGACTTTATACTCACACAGTAACCCTTCATTGTCAGTTCTGTGACCGTGTAAATGCAACACTTGAAGTAACTTTTGTCCAGGCAGACATCCTTCCAGAGACCTAAAGGTAACGCCTATGAGAAAATCCATTCATGTAGTAAAATTACTACTCTTTGATCTACCACTCTTGGATAGAGGCATGACAATGCTTTATCTCCACTGCATGCCAAGGAGGCAATGTATCCATGGCAACAGGGAACACGTCAGATGATAAATTGTCTGGCACTATGGTGGGTGAGTGCTCTTTGACTAGAGCAAAGTTAGGTTTGTTTGTTTTTCTCACAAGTCTTTACATAATATGTCTTGTTATTATGAATATAGCAAAGTTTTCAAAGACACTGAAGTGGCAATTACTTATTCTCATCTTAGTGTTATTTTATTTTATTTTGGACATCGATTCGGACAGTCCAATCACAATATTAAAATGTAATGTAAAATTTAGAATTATAATATAATATAATCATAATACAATATAATATTTACATAATAACAGGTGTAAACAGTCAAGTTATGTGAAGCTTCTCAAAACTACCTACAAACAACCTCTGAACTGTCTCTCTTCTCTTTTTTTTCTCTTTTCCCCCCCTGCGAAGTGTCAGATTCATAAGGTTCGCTTAAGCTGTCCTCCTATCCAATTCATAATTCAGGACACTTCTGGCTGAGGGGCTTAAATAAGGTTATTCTTAGAGAAATGTAAGACTCAGACATGACTAAAGCCTGCACCTCCCCTGATGTCGGATGAAGGATTAGTACAGGCCATGGCCCTCGATGTATATTGACATGGAAGTCCAACTTGTCGGGCATATTGACAAATGCAGGATTAAAGCAGTCTGTGTGTTTAACCACATCTGATGACTTACCTTGATATTGTATATGTTTTAAAAAGACATAACATTGATTTGTAGATGAGATTCAAAGCATAAGAGGCATCCTTTTTAGTCTTTGTGAAATTGTACAAAAGAGTAAGAAAAACAGCGGACCAAAGAGGACAAAAAAGCGAGCAACAGAAAAGAAATAAATACTTAAAAGTAGCATTGTATGACTTGATCATGTTTTCATGTTATGCCTCCCATTATGTCCTCTGCTAAACTATAGTTTATGAAGGCATTGGGGCTGTTCATCACTGTCAATGATGAACACATTAAGAAACTCAGCAGGGATCACAGGCTCATTTCCATACATTTATAGACACTGACCTGAGCTAAGCTGACACTGACAGTGTGTGCTGAGCATCTTTCTTCAGCCCTGCACACACACACACACACACACATCATTTAGACTGCAAAGGATGTCATCAGAGCTATTATCTGGGAAGAGTGCAGACAAATTTTGAATGATATATAACAATGCAAATAAATAAATAATAATAAATAATAATAGTTTGTTCACAACAGGTCAAACAGGTAAATGTGAGATAAAATGTGAGTGAGTGAATGAATGAATGAATGAAGGAATGAATGAAATTCAAATTCAAGCAGAATTTGGAAAAATTTGAATTTGTGAAAAAATATAACAGATTTCATAGGGCCCTATTACTGTTAAAATGTAAATAAATAATTAAATCGGTAATGTTTTATGAATTAAATTCTTTAGACATGCTTTTTGATTACTGACATTTTTATTTAACCATTAAAACAGAAGCCAGAAATATTGAAATGGAAACAGAATTTGGGCAAAGCAAGTTTCATTGTGCTCATGATGTAAAGTCACACTGTGAGATATAAAGTCACAATCATGAACTGATAAGCCTCACAGAGCCTTAGATGTCACCAAAATTGAGCTAGACTTCAGTTACAGCAATCAGTACTGTATGTTAATGATCAAACCGGCCATTGACTTTAGCTACTGTAGATCCCTAAAAACAGTAAACACTCCGCTCAACAAGACACCACAAGATTAATAACCAACTCTGGACACCATAAACACATATAAAACACTCTGCAAAAGACAAGGATTACATCTATGGTGATGATGTTCATAAATATGGCCGTTCAGCAATGCCATTTCAATAAATGCTGACATAATTTATGTGCATTAATCCTGTTTACCCCAAAAGATTCTAATGGCACATCAATAAATCATCACGTCTAGCTGCACTTAATATCACCTCAGGAAAGTCATCACTCTTGGCACTATCCATTCAACATTCATCCAGCTTTGTAGTTTAGAAAGTAATGTACTCTATGCTGTTTTCCTCCTTTTCAGTTTCATTGTTTTTCTTTCCCCCTAAGGAGAAGCAGTTAGTTTGTCTTCCCATGTGTTGAAGAAAATAAACCGTCTGCAAGATAGCCTCCATTGAAATACATATCACTTATACAACATCCGCTGGATTCACCATAAAACTGCAAAAATGTGAGGCTTTTCCTTTTGTGGAGCTGAATGCAAGGTTTCATAGTGAGGATGCACACATAAAGTTCACTCAAAAGCCAAAGCAAACAGCCTTGAAAAAGAACTAGTCAAAAACCAACATACGGCTATTATTTACCCCAGCAATAACATTGAAAAGATAATGTTCAAGTTTTTTTAAACTATTTTGATCGTGCTCTACAGAGTTAAATGTGCATATAAATGGAAAATTGATATTAGAAATATCAGACAATGAGAACATTTATCAGCAGGTGCTACATTTGCACTTAAAAACTATAAGAAAACTCTAATTTACTGTGTCTATGTGTACTAGATTCTCACTAGTTTGTTTCACCAAGGTCAGACACTTGTATACCAGCAAAAAAAATGTATGGTTGTGACTAGGCAATACGTGCTAACATATTTGTTATTTACAAACATTTACAAGATTAATTGTAAGTCTTACTAAATGCAATATGATATACATTTGTGGTGTGACTAGAGACAGGTCCACTCAACAAATAAATGGAGTGTAAACTCCTCCTGTGAACAATGCATTATGAGAAAGACACCAGGGAGCATGAAACCTACCACAGATCACAGCAATTTCTTAAGAAAAAACAAACAAAGAGACTCGAACTTGACCCTCTGACTTGTGTCCACCCTCAGATCCATCAATAGACTTCTTATGGGTGACTACAGTAACCCTTAACAGCTGGAAACAAAGGTGAAAGATTGTAACTAAGCCTTCATTTCACATGGCAGGTGGGCGGAGGGTCGACAAGCAAATTACTTTAATGTATTCCCCTTTTAATTTGTTGCAACTTCGAGCCGATTTAATTAGCGCTCCAGGGTCTGATCATGTGATCGTACCGTCCACCACACTTGCTGCTGACTCCGAGCTCCCACAGAGATCCCGAGCTCTAATTCATGCCCTCCGTCAGGTCTAACTTTGCTCTCTGATCTTATTTAGAGGAGTCATATTCTCCCAGTGTGTGCGCTTCAGACATGTCAAGCACAACGCACAGATGCTGAGAGGATGTGTGTGTTTGCAGGAAAAGATTGAACGTGTAAAAACATTTGTAAGTGTAAGATTGCTTGCTGAGGGGGTGAGAGGCAGAGGTAAAAGGTAGTACCAACACTAGCACTTAGAAACAGTAGAAAAGTCACTGACGGAAGCAAGTCAACCCCGAACAAAACAAAACAAAAGTAAAACAAAGCAGAAAAACAACAGAAAGTAAAGCAAAAACAAAAACAAACAAAACAGGAAAACAAAAACAATGAAAAAATATATATACTTATATAAATTCAGTTTTGAATGTTATTTTATTATTTGACACAATGTTTAACACACTAACTGCTCATGGTGTGTCACAGTTGTTGCTCCAACCTCTTACATTCACTGAAAAACTGACTGCCCGAGTTACTGGTCTGTTTCTCTCAATCTGAGACTGTATGTTGGCATGTTAACTCACGACTCTCACTGGGCTGTAGAGGGCTGCCAGGGCTGCTGCTAACGCTTCAGCAGAGGCAGCACAGTGGAGAATAAACCAAGGATATGTGGCTCAGGGTTATGTAAATCTATTTTAGACTTAGCCCTGACTTTAACCCAAGATTTTCAGTGTCCTTGGTCAACATCATAAATCATGCTGGTAAATTAATAAATAAATGATAAAAATGCAGACATAAGGGTTTTAGAATGAATCGATATCAAATAATATCAATAAATTTTTTTGTAGGACTGCCATAATATTAAAATTCTAAATTATTTTCTGTAAATAAAATGTCTAAAAATTAAAACCAGTAGTTTTAAATATTAAAAGTCAATTTAGGCATCACAAAATTATAATGTACAGAATGAAAAATATTTATATTCATTTTGTGATTTGCTAAAGATTGCATTTAACAGTGTTATTAAATTATTACTTTACAGATCAACTTTAAGTCAAGTCAACTCACCTTTGTTTTTATAGTGCATATTGTTTCAAAGCAGCTATACAGTACTAAACAGGGAAGAAACAGAATCAATAATGCATACTCCAAATATGAGGAAAATCCAAATTCTGCTGTAAAGCTGCTCTACAAAGACAATAGTACGTTATTATTCGTCTCTAGTCAGTTCAGTGCTGTTCAATAAATGTGTAAAATTAATCAATTATGAAGCAAGTTCAATTCAGAGATAAGCAGCTCAAATGAAGACAGTAGTGTCACTGTTCAACTCGAGTCAGTTCAATTTTGATTCAAACCGGTTCAATGTTGCAAAATTAGATTCAGCTATTAAGCAGCTCTGAAGAAGACAATAGTGTCATTATTGAGCTCAATTCAGTTTAAGTGTTGTTTTCAAAAGTGAGCATTAGATGAAAAATGTAAAGGAAGTGAGTATACAATTAAATATTAGCTAGCACTGTGATATTTTATTGGTCACTATAGCTATTATTGCATTGGAAGTCAAGACGGAGGAAACAGCTAGACAATGTCAGCAATAATAATACTGATACTCTCAAGTGAGTCATTTAATTTTGCTTACACTGTTCTTTTTAGAATTCCAACAGATCTTTAGAAAATCTACAATAAGCCTGCTCTGAAAAACATGTATTTGCATCTCTCTGACTGAAAGTGATTTAAAGTGGCTGTGAATACAGCAGGATCTCTTTTGTGTCTGAGCTTTGCTATCACATACAAATAAGCTGATTCACTGTTACGGATCACACATTTTGATCACTTGAATACAGTCAGATATCATTCAGGTGGTCATCCAGATTTCAGGGGGGCTCTGAATGCTGACCAACAATATCATCCTGTAGTATAATAGCCAGTAAGTGACAACAGCTACAGATAAACTGCAGCAGGCAGGCTCTGATTGTGAAATAAATTACATATTTAACCTGCAGTTTGATTTAATCTTGCACTATTGATCTTTTGAGATGCATTACAGAATTGTACCCATTCAATCTCTGGTGAATGCAAGCAGATATTACACTAGTGAGAGATGAGGAGAAAACACAATGAGGGAGATATGGCTAAAATAGTCTAAAAATCTGCAATCTTCCTCCTGCTGCAGCTTAACCTCAACTTTCATCCTGTACTAGCCTTTTTATTCATATTGTACTGATTCAGATATTGATTTACAGTGGTGTCTTGATAAATTACAAATTAGGAACAGAAGATTTCTATCCACAGTTTTGTACTCAATATGTGCAAGTTTTAGAGGTCAGCAAGACTCTGGGGTGAATTTGGAAAGCAGGCAGCAAACAAAATTTAATTTGAAAGAGTTTGTGTGAATTGCCTATTGATCACAGCAGCAATAAAACATCAAATGATGACCAAATAATGTAAGAGAGTGCTATAATAGGCAAATATCCATATGCACCAGTCAAAATTTTACATGACAAACTGTCATCAGAAACTTTGGAGACAAATTTGTCACGATATAGGACTCATTAACTACACTTCTGATGTTTGGAACTCCTCACTTCTTAACCAAACAAATGAATTCTCTATGTTGTATAGAGTAAAACAATTTAGGGCAAATCAATTTAGATTAGATTACAAGCAAAACAAAGTGCTGTAAGGGAAACAGGTCAATAATTTAGCTCAAAGGGAATCATTTAAGATTTTAAAGGGAACTCCACCATTAATATGCAAGGGAATTTGGACAGAATCACTGTTTTACGGCTGATTACTGAGATGGCCAGCGATTCATTGAACGAGCTGTATGACATAAATTCTGCAATGGATATTAATGTCCAAAGTATAGTGAAAACACTATTTTTTAGCACAGTAACAAGATCGGCAGTTTTAAGACATTAACTTGTGAGCAGAAAATACAAGATACTTCTCTTTTCAATATAATTAAGGCTTTATTGGATAAATCTAAGAAATATAAACTAATCTAACACAAACACACACATTCACACAAGTTGCAAAAAGAGAGAAAATGAGGAAATAATGAGTTTAAGAGAATGAAAAAGTGAAATCCCAAGTTTACAGCAATATGTGCAATTGCATCGATCTGAACAACCATCAATCACGTAATTAACCCTCGCATTGAGTTCCTCAATGAGGTTAAAGTTTATATTAAATGCACCAGTTAAGCTAGGATCTGGAGGTACTTGCGTTTCTGTGTTGCGGGGTTCCTTTTCTTGTCTGGTTGCTGAAAGGGGTTTCACGAGGTTGCTGATTGGCTGGAGGGTCAGTCTTGGGAAGCCAGTGATTGGGAGCGGAGCTGTGGTCTGCAGTTGAAGTTTAGACAGCACTCTTCGGAGATGCGGCGTTAGGCTTAACTCAGAACATGAAACTCTCAACAGAAAAGAAAATAAACTAAAGTAAAGTAATAGAAGTAAAGTTTGACGAGACTGGGTGGAGTTTCTCCTCATGGTTTTGGAGGAGCTGGCGTTTAAGCCAGAGCACGCTCAAAACTAAAGTAGCATGATTTGAAGTGAAAAGCTAAATGCCGCATGGCTAAAAGCTAGACACAAGAAGTCAGACCCGCAAAAAGGCAAAAAGGCAAAAGACCAAAAAAAGCGCGCAGTTTGATGGTGTCCTGAGTATTTAAAACAGGCTGTTTTACACACCCCAAATGGTGCCTCGACCAATTGAAGCTTGGGGTGTTGCAATGTTTCTCCTCATTCATAAATCAACTGTTATCTCATCATTCACATGACCTGCGTTTTTCCCGCTCTGGTAGAGTATAATTTTGGACATGATTTCTATCCCGAGGATATGATACATTTGACCAAGAATTAATTGGAAGAAACGTTTCAAGCAAGAAAATTCAAACACACATACTAAACATGAATATGAACACTTAAGCTATTCAATAGTTATTAAAAAAAGACATACACAATAATAGGACATGATGGGTAAACATGTGGGTTGATAACATGATTGGGGTTTAGATATTAGCAATGGTTTAGTTGCTCGAGTCCTTTAGTGTCCTTTAGACCTCTTCCATGAAATGAAGTTTCTTTGGCCTTTGTGGACGTAAGGACGACCAGAGTTAAAATGTTTCTCAGTAAGGAATTTAGTCTGTCTGTTTCTTGTAGGGAAAGTGGGGGAACAATTAAGAGGGTTGTGCGGGAGTACATCGTGTGATGCATGCGGTTATCTCTTTTGCCATTATTCTGAGAACTTGACCAAAATTTTATAATCTACTGGAATTGTCAATGTGTTCTTTTTGTTAATGTTGAAACTTTCTGTGACAGGGGCTATAGGTTTAGGCTTGCTTCAGACTGGTTGGTGCTAGGATCTGATTTATGAACATCCTGTGGTCTTGGGCCTCTGTGGAATTTTTGTCTCCTGTGCCTCAATCATGATTGACCGAATCTTAGATTGTCTGATTCGGTCTGATATCCTACAGTGCTGATCTCAAAGAATTAGATTAGAAGAAGGTCTGTATGGAAATGGAAAGCATTGTTTTGTTCACTGTGTGAGATTCATGGGAAGTCATGCACAAAACTTTCTTCCATTTTAACAACTCGAGTCTGCTCACATTATCATTGCTTAGAATTAAACCATGACAGAAGAAGGCATCTGAGTGAGCAGAACTTTACAAAAATCTACAAAGGCAAATCACAGCAAGCTGCAAAAGCAGCCAGCAATGTGTCTGACTAGAGACGAATTAAGTCAATTCAGTGCAAATTTAATATAGCTCATAATTTTCATGTTTTGAGCATAATGTAAACTTACTCATGCCAGAGAGACCAAAGTCAAACTTCACATACGCATTTAAAGAGCTAAGACCCAGATAAGGAGAATAATTAGCTTTGGCAGAGACAGGAACTTCCTTTTAGCAAGTCAAATTACACAGTCTCCCCCCAACCATTTATTTGTTGTGAAAATCCAATTCCTCGCTAATTTTGGGCCTACTTGACTTTCATGAGCGCATTCTTATAAATGTTTTAAAAAGTATCTGAATTTGATACACAGGATTCTAGATGAAAGACAAAATTATACAGTCTCAGTGGGACAAATGACTAACCAATTCATAACAACAGATGTGCATGCATGAATCAATGACTCTTAAAGAGATAGATGGATAATATGGTTAGCTAATATTTTTTTAATTATTATTAATTATTTGAATGTATATTAAATAGAATCTTTCTTTAATATTCAGTGAATGATACATTAACGCTTGCTTTATCTCCTAAAACAAAAGCCACCCAAAAATGCGAATACAGTTTGTTTAGTAGAAAACAACAATGTTCAGAATTAAATGATTTATACTGTTTGCATAATTTTGTAAGCAACAGTAATTTATCTCAACAGTGGAAAACACACAGGATTAAAGCTTAGTATTGGCACATCTTTAGAAATCATTGAGATACTACTATAGTTGTATTAATATTTTAAATCATTTAATTTTCAGATTTTCATTCCTTTTAATGGAAAAAGTTGTAACCTTTTGTTGTAGAGATGGCCTTTTTTTGTGTCTTAGGGTTGTTGTTGTTTTCTTCCTATTTCAGTTGGAGTATTTGGTATAGTTAAACTAAATGAAATTGAGAAATGTTGAGAAAATTAGTTGAAATAAAAAAAATTTCATCTCAGTTAACATTTATTTGATCTGATAATGAAAATATTTTTATGGCTTTGTTTTTTATAGTTTCAGTTTTAGTTAACTATAATAATGATTATACAACCAACAACCAAGATAACTAATGAAATGTATATTATATATATAATAAGGTGTAATAATCATAAAACATAATTTATCATGCATATAAATACATATATGTATTGAATAATAGAGAAGGTTTATTGCTATAGTAGCTTAAATATGGTTTAGTTACAAATATCAGAACAAAACAATAATTACACATTTAAAAATCGCAAACGTAAAAATCATGGTATCAGTCATGAAAAAACAACATCAGTTCGCCATAAGCGAATGAAATAAATTTCGCTTTAAAGATTTGCAGTGGTAGTTAAGACTACAGTGGATTATCGCTCCAGGCAGATCATTGCTGATGGCTCATCTTTTATTCTAGCTTTAGGTAAGACCCCTTGTCTCCACTAACCTGCCCATTGTACATGGTGAGGAAACACACACACACACACACACACACACGCACGCACACGACACTGGACTCAAATCAGAAAAGAGATCTATTTGTGCAATGACATTAGCAGTCTGGCTAGCACATGAGATGACTGAGAGTAAACAGAAGCTTGCATTAAGCATTTAATTAAACTGCAGCCTGGTGACATCCTGCATTAGTCAGGCTGTCGAGATGCCACGGAGATAAATGAGGTGTGGATTTTTGAAACTTTGTTCATGATAACTTCTCATTAATACTCTGCGTAAATAACGCTGGCATTCAGAGCACGGGAGCCACTAATTACTCCACTGCCTCTTTACGCACACCTGATGAAAAATGTGCAGCTGAAACACTCTCAAAACTGCAAAGTATCATGGGTTTGGCAGAAAATCACGAACAACTATTTATCTCTCACCAAAGAAGATACAGTCACATTTTAGGAACAGGAGTAAAGATGTTCCATTACATCTTTAAAGAGTTGCATTGCAAACATGGCTGATGCCTTTGCCTTGTTGAATAATAGTAGTACATCAAGCACATAAAGACATTTCCTAGTGGAATGACTATTTAGCTTCTGCTTGCATCATGTTTCTTGTTGTTTCTCTAGTGTAAATGCAACTACTGCTGAGGTATAAGGACAAGAAAAAATGTGCAGAAATCTGGAACTGCTTTCAGAAATGCAGTGGTTCTCCAGTGGTTTTGCTTCAGGAGCCAGATTTTACAAAATGATGGCACAAAAGTAAACTAAAAATGACAATTCACAAACAAAAGACTCTTATGAACTGGTTTGTTTTAGTGAATTTAATTTTTTTTTTACATGTAATAAAAAATACTAATACATTTAACTATTTTAATATTCCAATTAATTGTTTAATTTAATTATATATGCAGCAGAAACAAACTGACAATTCAAACCTGTGCTCCAAGTGCAGCATATGCAGAGACATGAACTGCTTTATAATAAGTTGGGCGGGGTGAATTTTAACAAGCTGTGTCTGCAATCAAGCTGAACCACTGTCTTCTTTCAGTTCACCTGATTTTAATTGTCATCACATTTTGTGTGCCAGATCAGTTACGCTTTACAGGGAACAATTAGGGGAAAGGACTGCCTTGACGAAATCTGCTACAGGAAATTAACTCTATGTTTGCGAGCAGACCCATGACTGAAAATATGTCACTTATTAGCTTAACATGATAAATCAGTATTTGTTGCAAAAAAAACAAAAGAAAAAAGTTTTGGTTTATTGTGAAATCATGAAAAATTTCAGTCAACACTTGTAGATAAATGTATCGGGGACAGTGTCTCCTTTTACAACCAGACCCTGGCATTGTCAGTGCACTATTTATTAGCTCAGCTCACAAATGTCAAATCTATATACTGTGCAGTGTCACTAGCGCTTACCAGTCATTTTTCACTGGTGTGCTCATGGCCTCTGGAATCCCAGATAAAAGGGTCATCATCTCATCCAGGCTGACTCCTTCATCTCTGAGGTCAAAGAGCTTATTACCTCTCTGAGAGACTTATAAATAACAGTACTCAAAAAAGAAACAAATAAAGAAAGAAAAATACCGCTGAAGAATGAATAGGCTTCTCCCTCAAAAAAAGCATAAATTGCTTTTTCTACTCATGACCTTCCACAAAATTATTGCAGCAGCAGCAAAGTGACATATACTGTAAAAATGTTTTGTAGGGTAACACACACACACACACACACACAAAAATGTATTTCATGCAAGGACAGACTATAAAGTCAGGATGCCCTGAGAACACTACCTCACGTGTCTGCACTGAAAGTCATCAATCATATTTGCACGAAGTTAAAATTTCACAACCAGAAATGTAAAAAAAATGGCCACTTACAGTGGGTATAGCAAAGAATCACCCCCCTTTAAAATAATCACATTTTGTTGCTTTGCAGCCTGAAATGAAGATGGACAGTTTTTGGTTTATCCAGCTGTATTTACTCAGTGCAACTTATAACATCCCAGTGAAAGATATAGTGGGGAAAATATTTATTTGATCCACTGCTGATTTTGTAGTTTGCCCCGTGGATAACCTTTATAACCGGGAATTCCCCATGGCCTGGAAGGAAGGGTCCTGTCCGCTGAAAAGTTACATGCACTGCGTAAACAGATTTGGCATTAGTTCACCTGTTAGCTCTCGACCCCTGGGTATCGAAGTTACAGGAGCACTCTGGAACGGATACAAGGCCGATTGTGGCTCAGGAAGCTCAGCCGTATAGACTTGGTGTTGGTAATTCTCATGGCATTGGTGCTTATGGAAGTTTGCTACTTTATTAATTCCACTTATTAGGCAAGGCGTGATTGTTACTGTGTCCATTATGCGTTAGCAAGACGCAGTAAGAGTGAGTACGAAAGGGAAAATACTCGGTTACACAGTACACTAGGTTCCCTGAGAACGGAAAACGAGTACTGCGTTGCTGCGTGTATGTAGATGCACAACTCAGTCGTCCCTCAGTCGATGTAACCTGAGAATCCTTTGGCGAGCGCCTGCTTATATAGCCAGATGCCTCGCCCATTCTGGCGGGCTTTGGCGGGGTTTGTCGCCATAGGCTCGTGCAGCTCCGCTGCCTAGCCATTGGTTAATTTTTTTAATACACTTTCATTCAAATAAATCACTGCGTGAATGAAAAAAGGCTTCAGTTCAGGAGGAAAAACGCTTTTTTCCATATGCGTCTAGCAGACGCAGTTAAACTTCGTCCCAATATCTCAGAACCGAGGTGATGTTTTCTCAAAGCTGGCCAATTGTACAGCCATTAAAGAAAACGAGGTGTTTTCCTCTAAATAGCAATCATTTGACTTGGTTTTATTGGGTCTATTTGAACAGTTTAAACTTGATGGCTGTTTAACAACATATTCCTTCACCGAGCAGGGGTGGCGAACTCCGGTCCTGGGAGTCCGCAGCCCTGCAGAGTTCAGTTCCAACCCTAATAAACTCACCTGCATGTAGCTTCCTAGTAACCCTTCAGACCTTGATCAGTTTGTTCAGGTGTGTTTGATTAGGGTTGGAGCTAAACTCGGCAGGGCTGCGGCTCTCCAGGACCGAAGTTCGCCACCCCTGACCGAATAGGTTTCTCCATTATATTTGCTGCATTCACCCAGTCGTAATTACGGTCATTTCGAGATGACAACACGTGACATTCTACTTGGATCTGTTCACACCCTTGGACTCGGAACTATTGCCCTATCAATGCCTAAACATAGCGCCTAATGAATCGGACGTGGTCATGGGTACAAGTTGTAGCTCTCAGTTCACCGAGGCACATGTGTTTGACATGAATTGTTTAGAAGTTAGAAAATGTAGAAATAGTTGATTTTTTTTTTTTACAGTGTAGCATACTTTCCTTCATTGGAGGAAAAAAAAAATAAGTGTACAGGAAATCGAAGCTGTTTACCTTTCACAGTCCTCTTCTGTCTAGTGTGCAAACTTCAGCTTAGCTGTATGACGCCTGTCATTCACTGTCTGGGAGTTCAGGGCGAGCCAGGTCACTCATAAATCATTAATGTGGCAGAGGTGGGGCTGCTCCAACCATTCAGAGGTTCAGTTCTGGGGCGATGTGGCCGCTGGTGATCGTGACAGTAAAAGCAGTGTGCATTCTCAGATTCTCCTTCCTCCATATCACTAGACAACCTGGGGATGTGGCTGTCGGACACCCCAACCCGAGAGGGGCCGATTCCCATCACTAATGAGGTGCTAATTACATAACATAGGCAAGGATGAAGAAGACAGACATCCAGTGACCCTGTGTCACAGAGTTATCTCATGCTTAATTGCACACTTTGATAAACCTGTATCAAAAATGGATTATGAAGAATTAAGATAAAAAGGTGCCGGTACAATCGCAGCATGCAAATTGCATTTATCACTATTTTTGAAGTGTTGTGCTGTTATCAGATGGGCATAATTATTTTAGTCAAAAATAGTGCAGATTAAAAATAATTAAAAATAAATGATCAGCAGCATGATTTATTCTTAGTGCTTTCCCTTGGCAATTATTTAGTTCACAGTGATGTAACTAGCTTTGCAGTATTATTTCTACTCATTTTAAGAAATCAGTTAATATTTATGAATCTCAGCCAATACCCACTACACATGTTTAGTCGTGCTCTGTATTATAATGAATTTCACGCATTGCCTATAACTTTCAGCTGTCCTGTTTATGTATAACATGATTTTAAGATTCTGGAGAAGAAAAAAAACTTTTATTTTTGTAGGCCTACTTATTCTTAATGTGGCACTGCCAAATGTAACTAAAAAGTCTATGTAGGGAAAAAAATCTTAATGATCAACACTGGTTTTTAGAGCAAACTACGGAAGAGGATTAGGGCCAAGCAAAAAAAAAATAATACAGTCCCCCCCTTATCCCTCCCCCCTCCCTCGGAGCTGGGACAGTCTTAATGTAAGATTAAACTCATTAAATCTTGAGAAAAATGTCGAAATAAAATGTTGCGAATAAACACACTTGTGTCATCTCGTTGGACAGTGTTAATCAGTGTCTTCAGTGGCATAGGTCATAGAGAGCAATGCTCAAAGATCACGCATATGCGGTCGACTAGAGTTCGAACTTGCCTTTTGCCGAACTCGCTCTTCTTCCTTTTTTCATCTCATATCACATCGGAAAAGTGGAAATCAATTGCCTAACGAGTGTTTAATAATGATGTATTAATTGGGTAGGTTAAGGGATAGGTAAGCTATGGGGAGGGCTTTGTACTAATAAGGCAGCGTCATTTAACCATTTTAATAAATAAAATAATTTACACTATGTTATTATTGCATCATGTTAATGTACAACAATACTGAGGTGCAAGTAGTATCTGTCACCATTTATAAGTATAAATAGCATCTAATTACTATTTACACTTATTGCAAAGATCTGTAACTTTTACATAGCGTAAACAGAATTGCTATTTTCACTATAGTGTAAATAGCACATCGCTAAAAATGCTGCTGCTGTCACTTAGTGTAAATAGAATCACCATTTTCACTTAGTGTAAATAAATATGCATACTTTGTATGACTATGAATTAGTTTAAAAAAGTGACAGCCGGAGCATTTCATCCTCATCTACTTTTTCAAAGGTTTACACTTTAGAAAGTCTTTCCTTGCCACAGTCACCTGTAGCTTGTTAAAGAGGGTTGCAAAGCTGCTCTAGAACAATATGCATAGTTAAAAGTGCAATACAAATCAATTGAACTGAAAAAATTAAATTATAATTGGGGTGTTTTGAGTCAAGGCAAACCGCTCTGGCCAAGTTTGTAATAATAATCTTCCAATATATTCACAAAACTAATTGTCGTTCATTCCACAGTGTTCTACCTCTCCAGACCATGCCCTGTGATGAATACGGCCTGAGTGAAATTAGCTAGTCCTCTGCAAAGAACGTTGATGGAATAAGTACAGCTGGAGAGAAAAGAAAAAAAAAACACCTGAAGGACACTGAACAAGGTGCATTGTGTTTCAATGAGCAATGGCACTTTAGAAAGCCTGCGCAGCCGGACAAAGGTCAGTCGTGTAGCTGTGTTTCACCAAGATAAAGGCCTGTGCACAGCGTTCATAATCATCCTGTTTTAATAAAGCCCATTGTGTACAATTGTCCATTGTGATTTAAATTATAAAAAAGGCAGAAGATAGGAATATCTTCACTTGCACTTGAGGAGGCAAAATACTAAGGGATCTCAAAGTTATTTCTTCTTATCTGTGAAAGGGACAATGTCCTGACAGAGTTAGGACTGACAGAGTTAGGAAGAGGACAGAAATAAGAAGAAAAAAATAAAGAGAAGAATAATATTAGTTGTGATGTTGTTGGCCTACGACAAGATTTATTTCCTAATTGGTGTTTTAAATAAGCTTTGAGTGGGATAATTGCCCACAACCAGAACTTTAGTTTTAGTGTCAAAATGTGCCACATGGCTGCAGACTAATCTTTAACATTTTGCCCAGGGAAAGACAACATTCTGTTTAATTAATATGTTTGGCCTGAAGTTAACTTTTAATTTGGGACTGAAAATAGTGGACATGAAAGCAAACTTTACAAAGAACTTTAAAAACTTAAAAAAAAAAAAAGAAGTTTATATATATCAGTAAGAATATATATGTCCAAATCAGCCCATATCTCCACCCCAGATGACCTGAGGAGTAGAATATAGGATAAAGATGTTTGATATTCAAGGACTTCCTCCATTTTTAATGGAATATTTCTTACATGCAAAGCGACCTCTTTGGCTGATAATCGAACTGCTCACCAAGGACACGCCGCTGATGAAAACTAAGCAAGGGAGTGGGAAAAAAAAGCATCATTGGCCTTGAGTGCCATACACTCAAATCAAGGCTTCAAATTGAGTCTTGCTTTTTCTATTAGTTGGTGAAGAAGTGAATATGTATATGAAATATGTGGAGAAAGTATAAAGCTAGTAGCCAGTAGGCAGCTAGAATATACTGTATGCTGGAAAGGTAACGAGGACTGAGGTTGGTTTAAATGCTTAATTGGGAATATAAATCGATTTGTCTATCAACTGATTTGTCCAAAACTGTTATCTACACAAAGATACACATGCCCAAGGCACAGTTTGAGTACTTGACCGCACATGCAGGACAATAATAGCAAGTAGAGATGTGTAGAGAATGTCCTGTAGAGAATGATACTGCCTGATCCTTGTGCTGTCAGCCGAGATTAAATTCTGATTGTGATATTCTCACTTTCAGATCATGTAATCTGTCCACTGGCGTCAAGCAGCCGAACTTACAGTCAACTTACTTTGACTACTGTTCCCACCGTCAAATTGACGGATGAGGGGTGGCACTATTGCCACCAGGTACGCAATTGTACATTTGCTGAGGAGTATGCAAGGTCAGTGTTGTCACCTTCATGTACTCTGTTCCATAACACCATCACAGAAAACTTTCTCCAACACCCCCTTTAACTGCTGATGACCATATATTGCTCACATTTGAGGTAAGCAGCTTTGGAGGGATTAATGGTATTTGAATCTAAAGTTTTTTGGTGTATGTGTGGGCTGTCACTCAACCCAAGGGGTGTATTCCAGGATGGTAAGGTTAACTTACTGTCCCATATACCATGAACTCTCGGTTGATTAACCCAAACCTTGCTTATTTGATGTATGTTGGTTCCAAAAACGTATCTGGGTGTAAGTTCAGTCAACTCAGACTATGTTCACGGTTAACACACAAGACATACTCAACAGAGCGACGAATCGATGAGTCACCATGGAAACGGAAGCTAAGAAAAAGCACGCCCTCCGGAGTCTCGTCAATAGGTCACACATGCG
This sequence comes from Sinocyclocheilus anophthalmus, assembly GCA_018155175.1. Taxonomy (NCBI): domain Eukaryota; kingdom Metazoa; phylum Chordata; class Actinopteri; order Cypriniformes; family Cyprinidae; genus Sinocyclocheilus; species Sinocyclocheilus anophthalmus. The sequence goes on along the minus strand of JADLZN010001133.1, from coordinate 221,081 downwards.
CTGATAGCACGAGTACACTTAACCCTGAATAACGAAGCCTACTGCTGAGCAGGTTATGTTCAGAGAATAAGTTGCTATGGCTACTTACATACCCTGAAAGTTACCTCCATTTTTGGAACCGAATGCTGATTATCCGCTTACCCTTAAACAAACCCGGGTATGTCACATAACCTGCTTTCTGGAATACCTCCCTGCTATGAGGATTATCATATTGGATGCTGCAGTGGCGTCATGTACCTCTTCTTACAGCAGCTGGAATAATTAAACGTGTCATTTTAGAATGAGTTCTAAGGAACATTAAATTGATTTTGAGGTTCAATAACATTTCTTCGGATGCCAGTCTAATGGTATTACAACTTTAAAAAACAGAAGAAAATTAGACGTACAGAAATGAATTCTACAGATATGCTATACACACTCATACCATAGTCACGCATGTTATGTTATCTTAACATTTGAGAACAAAATATAACAATAATAATAATTTGCACGTTTGAATGTGGTCTGCTACCTGTGATGACGTTAGATTTATCACTCATTGTAGTGCGATTTACAGTAAAACTTTTTTTTTTCTTCAGTTGGTCAGAACAAAACTGGCAGACTAGTGGCAGACATGTTACTTACATGTTCATATGACATTTTCGGGTGAAAGTTCTTATTTTGGACATGCTTCCAGACTCTCATCGTAATACTTCTGAAGTACAGTGAATATCCACACTGGTGCAGTGACTGACAGTCCACACATACACCGCAAAACATTAGATTCATCCGCGCTGGAGCCGTGTCAGAGTACAACCCACGCAAGCTATATAATTCCACACACAGCTGCAATTCCATGTTTTCAAACAGAGATGTCGACAAAGAGGCAAAACTTACGGTCAGACTGCAGCTTAAGATGAGGCATGTTACACCTAGGAACATTCAATTGCCATTAGCTACTGTCACTGTCAGGAATTTTTTTTAACTGCAGGATAGCATTTATGTGAATGTCTGCAGTTACTAAGTGCTCTGTTTTTACTAACACTGCTAATGCTAACACGAGTGAACTCCATTAAATTTTTTCTGACTTCTCTACTGGAACACGGTCCCCTTGGGAGGACATGATACAATGGTGTTAGCTGTGCAAATCACTGCTTTTTATGTGTTTTTAATCGACTGGTATTGCTAACAATGGACACGTTTATCTTGGCTTTCTGACTTCTACTGGAACGCGGTCCACTTGGGTGTGACGTCAATACCAGCTCCGACCTTCAAGGTAAATGGAACGCCACATTATTCACAATACAGCATGGCCTCTCGTACCTTATTGCTTACTTATAATTTTATTATAATTCACATTCAATTATTCAATTGTTGTTGTTTTTTAATGAAGCTGGAGGAAGTCCTTGAAACAAACACTTAAGTTGTATAATATCTGTAAATTTGCGGTTTTCTCAAATTGCACATTCATGTGTCACATTCTGAATGTCTTTGCAGGCTTCTTCAGCAGAGCTTTACATAATAAAGTATGTAACTCCAAGAGTCCAGAAGCCAGACAACCTATCAAAGCCTTTCTGCCATAAAACCCCAGACTATAAAGCACCTCCATCTGAGTGACAGTTTCTCAGCCAGTATCCCCCAGTGAGCAGAGCTGACCAGCTACATGTCCAGAGGAGTCCTGTGAGGGTTGCTTTCAAAGACTCACTCTGCCCCCTCTTCAACATCCATTGGCCAAGCCCACAGAGGTCAGCGACCTTTCCTCAAGGTTTGGTTGGCCTTTGCCTTTGAAGGTGAGTAAAGAGTTAGTGGGACAAAAATAAGAAAGAGCAAGGAACATTTGAGACTATGAAGACTGCAGTTGTGGATAGCATTCATCCTCACTTTTATCTCAAAGGAGTGTTTTGAAATAAAATCAACTTGCACTGAAAAAGCAAAATCAAAAGAGGAGCAGTCACCGTTCATGTCAGATGGCCTTTTCGACTGGCAACTTGAGGCAAAACGCTGCATCTGCCTCACTTTGAGTTTGAATGAGTCTGAAATTCATAACTATTTACTGAAAAAAAAATCAAGTTGCCACCTTTATCTTTTGAATATTTCGATACACTTTAAAACAAGACAAACATGCAAATTAAGTTATGCAGCTGCATATATCGGTTTCCTTCAGTACTTTAAACTGGCATCCTGCTGCCTACAATCAGCCTTGCCCTGATGTAATGTGCCCTTAACCAACTCTTGTAGGAGAGGAGACAAAACAATTGGACAGCGATCAATGGCAGTTCCACACAGCACTGTGAGAGGTCAGAGGTTTCATTTGGATTGTATGTCATGTGACACAGCGAGCACAGGGATACTACATTCCTGCGACTCAAGTTCATCAACCGTCAGAAGGATAGATCTAGCTCTCCAGATTGAACAGAATAATCAATAGACCCTGGGTAGAGCTGGACTGCTGGCCACTAAACGCAGTTGGTAGATTGAAATAACAGGGAAAAAATAACGATAATGTTAATTTACTTGAAATAGAAAAAGCTAACGTGTACATATCTCACTTATCCCACATATATATTAGCATGTGACACTGAAGACTGGAGTAATGGCTGCAGAAAATTCAGCTTTGCCATCACAGGAATTAAAATACATTTTCAAATATATTTAAATGGAAAACAGTCATTTTAAATTGTAATAATATTTCAAAATGTTGTTTTTTTTCTTAATCAAATATAGTTAAAATTGCAATTAATAAAATCACTGAATCTTAAATTACAAAGAAAAAATAATTCTAATGACACAAGAAGGTACACTAAATGTTTGCTAAAATGTTTTATTTTATTATTATCATTATTATTATCATCATCATCATTATTATTCAAGTTTAGATGTAACAGACATCTTTGCCATCTTTATTGATTCTTTTTGCATGTAAAAACCTACCACACAAAAAAGAAAGAAACATAATAAAATAAAACAAAGTTAAGGTGGCAGCTGAAAAAAAAAGAAAATCCTAAAATCGTCATCTATGCACTTTAAATGCAGCAAGTGTAAAAACAATAACATTCTAAGAATAATGGTTAAAACATTTACATATTTATGCCCTTTGCCTTGACCTTGGCCAAACAAGCTTCCAGGCTCCATCAAATACTCCTTGTGTTTCAATATGGCCAAGACCTTCAAACATAGGCAAGATCTCTTTCATTTATTATAATGCAGTACCTGTACTCAGCATGCTAATAACACATTTCATCTTTCTTCTTTGCAATAGAGTAACTGAAGTGCAAGCATTAACATTTTCAAATAAAAATGAAAACTTAGACAAAAAAATTAAAATAAAGAATCTTCTCATTTAATACCCAGCTGTATAAATGGTTTGTTGAAAAGTGTCAGTCTATAATGATTTGTTATTTTTAAGAGGCATTTGCAGTTAAGCAGCGTTGTAAGGCTAGTTTCTGAGAAACAGAGAGAGAGAGAGAGCAAATGAGACATTTTGAGCCTCAATCTCGCCCCCTTTTCCCCAGTTCATATAAATAATGTCTGTATGAAGTCAGACTAGACCCAACTCACTGAACCTGTGACCATGAAAAGGAGCAAGTGTGGAGAAGCACACATGGGAGCACAACAACAAAAAAACAGACATCTCAAAGTTGCCAGCAAACAAAAACAAAATCTGGGAGGTTCAATTTTTTTTCCTCCTATTCAAATAAAACGGAAAATTGAAGATGCATGAACAGCTTTAAAATATATCAAGCGCTTGACTTGACAAAGTATGTCTGGATAATTTCTGAGCTCATTATTACTTAAAAACATGTTTTCAGTCGCTCAGGTAGACAGCTGTTCACTCCTCATGATAAAAATTGCAAAAGGAGCATGGGAACCAAAGTACAGCTGGGTGAAACAACAATATAAATAATGTTATGTCTCTTTGAGACAACTGCCATCGAAAGGCACCAGAAACACCTGCAGTTATTAAGTTTCATCAACAGTACACTGAATAAAATTGTTAAAAAAAACAAAAGTCAAAGGTGTTTTCAAATGCTCTTTAGAATTAAAGGTGGAATGAATTTAGACTGGCAGAAAGTTATTGTTTTTATATTATAGAGCACTGGCTCCCATAAAATGACCAAATGTAGCACAGACTCATCAGTTTCCCTTGAATGTTCGGTATCAAAAGAGCAGGAGAAAAATACAGGAAGACTTCAGTCCAATACAAGCTTCTTCATCAACTACAAAGCACAAGTACATGGTAAGGAGAGGCAACAGAAAATGACAATGCTTGGAATGAATAGTGCCCTTTTGTGGCCAAGAGATAAAAAAAACAAAAAAAACATAGCACTTTTGTTTAATATTCCACCTTTGGAGGAAAGGAAATTGAATTGTCTTACTGTTTTCGTGGAAAAAAAAAGTTCGGGTGTTGCTTCATTACGTCGTTTGCTACATTTGCAAATGTAAACGTTTGTCAGGGCCAAATTCAAGGCCCTTATTCAGATGCAAGTTCAATGTTGCATATCAACATCGCATGTAGAAAATCTTTGTACAATATATCAGGCACTGATAATATGATTTTACTATTAACAACATAGAAAAAAATATATATATTTTTATTCCTTCCCAAATTTCTAGAGCAGAGAATTGCATCTCAGCAACTAAGGCAGCAGCTTGAAAGTTTTGACGGATTTCTGTGACCCGAGTTACCTAACCCTATAACTTAAAAAAAAAAAAAAGACCGAAAACAACAAACAGAAAACTATAAGACATTTAGTATACTGTTAACTCGAGACGGTCAGACTATAAACTAATGTTGTCTATTCAGCCACACACATTCCCTGAGGATGCTGGATGTTTGAAGACGGCAGTCATTTATGCTGTTACCATAGTGACAGATGACTGCCACATTTTTCTACACTGAGCCACACATGCAGAAACACATCCTCATATTTATCAGAACTAGGTAAGAGAACTTTCCATAAATCTGAATACACACGATGACGAGAAACGAAGCATTAAATTGGAGTAGATGTACCTTGCTTGCTGAACTGCCTTGTCAAAAATTATATATCTGGACTAACGAAAATATATCTAGATCGAGTAGCTACATGTACCGATGTCTTAAAAAAAAACCAGTCTTTGTTCGTTAAAAGTATGTGTGTGTGTGAGCTCCCACAGAAATGCTATGCTGACTGAAGTTTCTTGCATTGGCTGCTTAGGCACCATGATCTGTCTTGGCACATTTCAAGCAAAAAGTTCAATGCATTCATTCGTACAATCCCTCGCTTTCCTCACTGCTCTAGCTGTGTTCGGACTGCAGGTTTGTAAAGCTCATTGGTTAGAGGGGTTGGCGTTCGCCTCGGGGGCGGCCCGGTGGAGGCCTCGCTGGATGTGTGTTGTGAAATCGTACTTATCGGCACAAGCGTGCAGGCAGATACTACACTGGAAGGGCCCACCGTCACCATGGCAACTCATGTGCAGGGCGTACAGGACCTCGTCCAGGAAGACAATGCCACAGTGGGCGCATTTGCTCGAGATTTCATCTTGCGTTGCCTGATCAACCTTCTCTGGTTTTGGGACTTGTGAAGAAGAAGAAGGGCACTCCTCTTCGGGTTCTTCTGAGCGTTCTGTCTCCCGCTCCCTTTCAGAAGCAGGTGACGCCAGTTTCTCCTTGGTGACGAGGGTCCCGTTGGGCGTAGGACTGGGTTTGGAATGTTTCATGGCCAGATCAAGAGGTGTGTCGCTTTCGGGTCCAGAAGGGGTTGGTGGGGGGAAATGAGGCGGTAAGCCGAAGGAAGGGTAAGGCACAAAGCTTTGGCACGGACTGGGAAGGCCAGCCACGGGGCTCAGGTAGTGGCCCGGGTTGCCCGGCACAGACATCTTGTACTTAGTCCAGAAGCGCAACCAGTCCCCTTCATTTTGCAGGTCGTTGTGGAGGAAGGGTAGGCTGAAGAACGGATACTGGTACTTCTCGATAGGGCTTCCAGGAGGAGAGTAGCTGGCCTGCTTCGATGGACGCATGTACTTCTCAATAGGGCTGCCCCGTTCTGAGCCCCCTTTGCCGTCACCGCCCTGAGGTCCTGCGCTGAGCCCGTTGCCCTCGGTCCCACCGTCTGCAAGGCTCTTGTGCATATGCAGGGGTGGCATACGCTTGTGGATCTCCAGCGTCTGGTTGACGAGGAACGCGTGGGTGGAGCGGGGACTAGGGTGACTTTTGGGTCCTGAGGGACCATAAGCCTCGTATTTACCCAACTGGGCTTGGGCCTCGGCACGTGATAAAGACCCATCAGATCCTGCTTCCTCAGACCTCCTCTCTAAGGGGCTGCTGTTTAGACGCTCCTCGCTGTTGACACGCTGCTGCTTGGACCCCACCTGCTCAGACTGTACGGGGTCAGGATTCAGGCGCTTGCGTGTCCGTCGACGGATGATCTGCTCACCGTTGTTTTGCTTGATTATGTTCAGCGGTCTAGGGGTCTGAAAAAGAGACAAGCAAATTATTCAATTTTGAAATGGGGGTCAATGACATGATGACATGATAACTATAAATTTATTAAAATAAACATTACATTCAGTTTATTCATACAATGACTACTATAATGATAATGTTTTAGAGTTCCGAGTGTTTTTTGTTGTTTTTCTAATTTTTCTATCTAGCTTAAACTGCAATCAAGTTTTAGTCCAGTAGTATAACAAACTTTTTATGTGTAATGTTATTACATTTTATTTCAGTTATTTGCTAAGGCGACATTTCTAATTTTCATTTATGCATTTCAAATTTTTCATCTAATAATTCTACTTGATTTTATTTAAGCTTTATTTCAATTAAAATGTCCTGATATCATGAAGACAAAAAACTAATAAAAACGTATTTTATAGGAATTAATAATTCATTGTAAACATTTTTTTTTACCTCAATATATTTTTTGTTGAGAATAATTAGGACGTATATACTCACATATATTTGAAGAGTAAGGATTTTTTTAATAATCATTATTTACTTAATACTTAAATCACAGCCATCAAAACCATGTGAAAACAACAATGCATTTCTAAGGATTTAAAAAACAAAACAAAAACAAAACACAAAGCTGCAACCAGAGTTTCTGTTAAAAATGTAATGTTTTTTAATACCAGATTTGGGTACGGTTCGGTAAAATCTCCATGAGTGTGATCCAAACAAACAAATATTCACACGCTTCCCTAATTGTGTGTGAGACTGGACCTGATCTATTTACTGCCACATAAAAAGGTCTCTGATCTAATATTGTGATTTCAGTGGAGTGATTCATCCCTTCTGGGATTCAGAGGACACACTCCTGTAATTAGGCTGGTTAGCATACTAATCTGCCATCAAATGGCTATTAATTACTGCTTTATTTTCACTGGATTACGTAAACCTAGCTCAAAAATCAAGGCAGTACAGTGAGTTCACAAATATAAATGAGTGAATTATAGAAGTGGCTTTCAGTTTGACTACCGGAAAGAGACAGAAATCAACGGGTGAAACTGTTATCAATTGTGCTACTTTACAAGAAAAAGTCCAAAGTAACAGTATGTTCCTTCTCATTTCTCATCCTTTACGTCTATGCTAAAATGGAAACTACTGTGGCTGGAGAGATGTGAGATATGCATATTTCCTTCCTTTGGCAGACCTGCAACAGCAGGGAAAGAATGGAGCACTTGTCTGTAATCTATTTTTCTGAGCTCAGATTCCATCCGGGTAGGCAGTGGCTCAGGGGGAAAACTTCAGTAAGGTGACGCAACTCTTCTGCTGCACTGCCAGACACATTCTTCCAAGTCCTCGCTTGATGCAGAGATCACCCACGACTCACCCAGAGCCAGAGATAATTGGCAGAAGAACTGTCGCTCCCCTCTATCACCTTTCGACTACTTGTTGACTTTGAGGTAAAGGCACATCGGGGGAATCAATAATGTATGGTAGCCACTTGCCTTTGTAGCACCCAGATCCACCATCATGTTTCTAGGCTAAGGAAAGCAAACTCACTCAAAGATGGGGAGGCTTGGGAAGCCTGAGTATTCCAGTATGACAGAAGGAAAATATCATTTCTCTGGTACCCATTTTTCCCTTAAAAGCTGGAAAAATAATTTATGCAAAAATGTAGCTCCAACAAAGCCACCTCAACCTAGCCTTTGGCTCCGAACCATATAGGGCAAGAAACAGGAGATGCATAATTTCAATAATGTTTGCCCACTGGGGACTGGAGTTAAATCTAAAACAAATCGTACTGTATTGTTTCAGTTCTGTTAATGCCCTGTGATGGATGGTGTTAAAATGCCAGAGATCACTCTTTGGAACATGTCAGGCCTGCTGTCTGTCTGAAGAGAGGATGGGAATGAAAGCCAGACAAATAGAAAGAGTGCCCTCTACTGCTGGACCATGTCAGACCCTCACTGCACACTACAGAAAGAGGGCATTCTTTCCTTTTTTTGTGTGTGTGTCTCTTCAGTCTAATTTTCTAATGATTAGTATTATTTTAAAAATGAACATAACTTGATTTATCAGTTGGCTATGAGTTTTTGATTTTTATGTTTCAAATATCAAACCAGAAAAGAGACATTCAAGTCTTAAAGCCTTTGATTATATCTACAGTACTTGCTACTACAAAATGAATAACTGACAGGAGGGGGATTTAGTTTGGTGTTCCCTGCACATTTAATAATAAAATGTAAGTATTTTATAGTATGAAGAAAACCAGAATATGGAGTTAATTCTGGCAGACTTCAAAAAAATAAAGCAAGAAAAATATAATAAATGTGTATTAAACTGGAATGTATATGACAAAAAAAGGGAGGAAAAAATAAAATAAAAGGTGAAATACAAACATTTAATTATATGATAAATGCATCCAGCACAAAAAGAAAACTAGTTCTATAAGTCTCTTTTGTAATGTACTGTAGAGCTACTAGGCAACCTTGGGTATCTCTCTATTTATTTAATCTTATCTAGTTTTGACAGTTTAAGTACCTAAGCGAAAGAGTTACAGGTAAGGTAAGATTATTATTTTTGTTTAAATTAAATGTATTAAATGCTTAAAGGAGCCTAGAAGGTCTGTCTTGACTGTGCTGTCTGTGAACAACCTTGTATAGAACCTTGTTGCTATTCCAGATATTTCTTTCTACCTTTTGGGCTTTCTTGCTCCAATGAGTGGTCAGAGTTCAGAAGCTGCGAGAACTTCTTGGAGAACGAACAACATATTCTTTCTGCGTCCCACATTAAAAGTTCAATGATGGTGAATCTTAAAAACGGAGGCAGCCGCAAGTTTTATGTCGGGCATTGACGCATGACTACGGCGCATGTCGGGTCCTATTATTAGAAGATAAAATCTGAGAGACATTTATTATTGCAATGTGTTCTGGCACGAGGAGCCCAGACCTCCATTTAGGGCTCTCTACAGTGTGGTTTTATGAGGTGCTATTATTAAATGATTTCTGTACAGCATATAAAAGTTTTTATTCAAAAATATAAAAATACTACTGGAAACTGACTGCCAGGCTGACATGAAGGACACAGTCTCCGCTGGCTTGCGTTAGCGAGCCATCAGTGAAACAGTCACTCGATTATTTATCAAACCAAGAACCTGAAAGACTATGAGATATCTTCTACTAAACAGCCCCACCGCCTTTACTCTGCTTCAAAAATCAAACTGCCGAAAATTACTCAGCATCTTATAGCAGAAACCAAAAAAAGAAACATCAGGCAAACAAAGCCTGTAGCCAATCGACAGCGTTTCGAAGGATCCCGAGGGCTTCGGAGAGACGTCTCCACATCTTGTTTATTAGCTTCTAGTGGAGTGTGACGTGTACACAACCTGATGGTCCATTGCAGAAGCTACTTTACAGTAAAAGAACACAGAGAAGAGCAAAAAATAAATAAAATTCATTCAGTCCACCGCTAGAAAGCACAGGCTTTAGATCATCGCACCACACAGCTGTAAGTATAATCAAAGATGAGCACAGAGCTAGCACTAATAAAATACAGATCTATGCTATTGCTAGTTTTGTACACAATCTGAGGGAAATACACATTTTCACCAGCACTGTATGCAGTCATTGCACAAATGTAAATAAATAAGCTAATAAAAATAAGTAAAGGTAGCAGTTCTCATTAATAGGTTTAAGGTCATAACAGATTACATCAAAAATATCAGAACCAATGATTTTCATACATTTCGGTCATTAAAGGTTCTGAAATGTCTATAACATTCTTTCAATAATAATGACAGTGCCACTTTACCACGGGCACACAAGTCATAGTAAAACTAAATACAAGATACAGGTTTTGGAGAAATAACAAACAGCGAAGCTGCAATATATGTAAACATGTTATGCAATACAATTACTTAATACATTGCAGAACTTTTTATTTCTATTATTGTTATTATTATTTTATTTTTGTACACTACCGTTTAAAAATTTGGGCTAAGATTTTTTGTTGAAAGAAACTAATACTTTTATTTAGCAAGGATGCATTATATTGATCAAAAGACTTTTCCATTTTCACAAAATGATTTATATTTAAAATAAATGCTGTTCTTTTGAAAAGTCTATTCATCAAAGTATCCTGAAAAAATGTATTACGCTTTCCAAACTAATATGAAGTAGCACAACTGATATCAACATTGATAATAACAAATGTTTCTTGAGCAATTCAGCATATTATAATGAATGAATGAATGAATACATTCTGGGGAAAAAAGATTTCTGAAGAATCATGAAACAATGAAGACTGGAGTAATGACTGCCGAAAATTCAGCTTTGCCATCACAGGAATAAATGATATTTTATGTCAAAATTTTTCACGTGTAACATCGCCTGTGTGTCTGATTAGGCCTGAAGAATAACTGAGGCCATTGTGTTCCACTCTCATCAAATTCATCTTCCCTCGGCTTTTAATATCAGTGTGATCTCAGTTTTAAAACTGTCAAGAATTGTTCCCAATTCCCTTAAAGTCACGACCACCCCACTTTTTCTGTCCTAGGAACCTAGAGCAAAGACTGATGCGAGCATCAGTACAGCTTCTGCATCAATGCATGATGGAACTCCAACATAAATGTTAAAGTTAAACTTATTTACTCCAGACAGTGTTTAATGTGGGGCAGTAAATAGAGTGTACAGTATTTCACAGGCTCAGCTGTGAAGCGCCCATTGATTGCAGGCTCTCTGATGAGGCGGTGCGGACAGACGGGCAGATGTGAGTGCCTGTGCTGGGTCAAGTTAGCATGACTCAAGCCACCAGGTGGCATGGCCCCTGAAAGAGCCTCTTGTGGTCCGGGCACTGTGGTGCCTAAACGCTTTACCCCAGCCGACCACACTGATTCAGTCGGCCCCCTGTTTCCGAGCCTGTGCCACCCAAGCACTGGTCCAGATAGCCCGAGGCCACCGAGGCAAAAGAGTGCTTCCAACATTGCATATCAAGACATGAAGAATCCGTAACACTCACAGACTTGACCCAATTCTCAAGGAGCTCCAAAGATTAGAATGCAAAAGCAACGTTAAGTCCAGCAACAGGCCCGAGCACAATGCTTTTTCTGTTTCTCTGGCTTAATTACTCACATGTTGTCGAGTCTGTTTACCCATCATGTTTATCCAGACACCATTTCAAAGGAAATAGAAGAACACTAGAACACTTTCAAGGCTGCACACTAAGCTTTAGGTACGGCTACAGATGTGAAAGAAAAAGCTAATTCAGATCAAAATTAAATTGGGAGAGCAGAGAACTGAGGCGATAAAGCAAATCAAATTAAGTCATTTAGTGACCGAGTCCAGAAACGAGCAGTTTCTTTTCTTTGTGCACAGTTCACACAGACTAACCCAAAGAATTAATACAATAGTCACAGCTTTATGCATTCATAAATATCATCATATATAAAATGTTTTTTTTTTTATTGTTGATAATATTCGGATAAACAGAAAGGGTATGTATGACTATAATTAAACGTAACAGTGCATACTCACTTTTTCAGTTGCCCTGGTTCCGGAAGTATTTTTGCTATTCATGTCTTTGTTAAAGGACCCTATATGCTATATCAAACCAACCAGCTATGATTGAATGACAACATTACAAACTTTGATTTGAAGGAAAAAAAAAATCTGACAAAAAGACAAAAGTACACACTGTGTACTTAACAGCTTTAATGAAAGAAATAACTACAATCCAACGAAGCACTGTGAAAGCCAACTAAAACAACCGGAAATAAAACTAATATATATTATAGTTAAAAAAACTATAGATTTAATGATGTTCAATTGTGTATCTACAACACTATTTTGTTTACAGTAATATTATACACACACACACGACACACACACACACACACACACACACACATACACACATACACCACACACACACACACACACACCACATATATGTATACAAATATTCAGTTTGAGGGCATAGGAGGCATACTCAACCTAATTCACAGTCTTCATGATATGATTTTTCTTTTAGAGCGTTTGCTTATTCACATCTTTGATTGGATATTTTTTTGAAGAATCATGGGTAATGTAGTTTTTCAACAGGAATTCTGCTGTTAAACATGATTATTTAAAAATGAACTTGAAATAATGCAGGCTGATGGCTTCAGCAAAACCATATACCATTAATTAAAAACTTCGGAGCTTAAAGAAGTTCTGTCTTTAAAGGTTTACAAGTTATCATTAAAAATCAATACCCCTATGGAGAACATGAATTTGATTTTTACTTTAAGAACCAGAATGTTACACTCTAGCGTAAAGGAGATTTTAAAAAAGCTTAAAAGGAATAGTTAAAAAAAAATAAAAAAAAAATATTTCTGTAATCATTTTTTTCACCCTTCCAAACTTTGACTTTAATAGACTTAAAGGCTTTGGAACACAAAAAGAGATATTTAGCAATTTTCAAGCTGTTTTTTTGCTTACCATGAAGTGATGGCATCTAAACCCTGTATTGCCATTCACTTTCATTGAATGGAAAAAAGCAGCTTGGACATACTACTAAACGTCTCTTTTTGTGTTCCACGCCAGGCTGTTGATGTAAATAAGAATGTATTCTTAAGTGACTTGCCTGGTTAAAGGTTCAAAACAAGAAGAAATTTGTGTTTGGAACAACATGAAGGTGAATAAATGTTAAAGAAATACTCCACTTGACTGGGTTTTAAGGTTTTGTATCTCGGGTTTTAAGGTCAGGTGTTTGTTAGGACTGTGGGAAGTGGGGCTCCCAGCTGGTGCAGAATTACTTCCATAGGGCCATTAGCTGGCTGCAGGGCTGAGGAAGGCCAAAAGGGCTCTTCCCCCAGGGTCCTCGCCTGACAGCGCAGAAATGAAGCAATCAAACCAGAGCTGCTACGCTGTCACCTTTCTGTTCATTTTGAACTCTGTTTCTGCGATTTGTGGGTGGGCTGGCGAGGCGTTCTCGCTGTCCCTTGCACTGATGTTTTCTTAGCTTCCCCCCTTACCGAGTGCAGCTTCTGATAGAGGCCACACGCGTTGCACACGTAGCCGCCATTGGCATTCTTCCTCCACAGCGAGGTCTTGGTGGTCAGACAGTTGGCGCAGAAGACCCCCGAGCCCCGCCGTCTCTGAAATCATAAAAAAAAGAAAGAGAACCAAAATGAGTAAAAAAAGCAGGCTGTGAAGAAAAAGAGTGATGGAGATTCATGCTCAGCATGTAGATGGGAGGTGAATGTAAAAGAGAAAGCAAGAAAGAGGGGCAGGGGGAGGAAAAAGGAGAAAAAAGTTCCAAGACTCAGCAGGGTGTTGTTGGATATGGCAGCTCTGATGGAGAGGGACACAATGTGTCCAATCAGAAAGCCAGGATGAGGCACAATTAATAGAACCAAGCTGATTCTAACACTAATTAACCTTACTGTGATGTATAGGCTTTGTAAGATACCACTGTGACAGCAACAATACCACCCACTTCAAACTGGGTCACCCGCATCGGCCTGACATAAATATTTTGATCTTTCAATAAATGTCTCTTCTCGAACACATGCATGACAGGAACCTTTAAATATATGGCTGGCACTCAAAATATCTAGTAGCTTGAAATATTGTACTCTACTGTGAGAGAAGGGGGAAAAATAAACTCAAGTAGTTAAAAAAGGAGAGAGATATAGCCACATGAATCATCCACCGGGAACGGACAGAACTACAAGTGAATCCCGAGAGTCAACTGGGGCAAATCAAAGGAATTATCTAGATTATGGTCCCAGCAAAACTCATTTAGCCTTATAGAATGTGTACGATTTATTTAGCCTAACTTCAGATGGCTTGCGCAGGGAGCACATTTCTCCTGACAGAAAAGTACAATGCTCCTAATTGTGCTCTAATACATTTAGAATGGAAAGCTTTCTACAGACATAATTTTGGCTTCGAGTAGCTAGAGCTTTTTTTGGCAGGGAAAAGGGCACTTGATCCATTGGGTGTTTCACAACAATTCAGTAAAAAGTTTTGGGGCGCCGCCAGCTTCCTATAGGGTAATTTTTCCATCCAGATGCGCCATTGGAGGGCCCTGCATCAGCTAAACTAATTATGATCTCACCTTCGCTGATGCTTGCTCACTCTACGGTTCGACATCTCCCATTAATCATAGATAGGAAATGAATGTGAAAAGAGAATGAGGGACGGTAGCCCGCACAACCATAAAGAATAAAAATGATGGCAATAACTTAATGAGATGGAGCAATGTTTTCCATGAGCTATCAGCAAATGCAAAGTCACACTGACAATTGCCCTTTGCAACCGCAGAGCATCATTCTGATGCACGCAGCATTTCAGGCTGAGAGGGAGGGATCTCTCGTCCTTATGGTGCACATAAAAAGGTAGGTACACTCATTGTAGGTACATAAACACGTTTGTAATGCCTTGCAGCAACAATGACTCTGTCCTTATATTAAGCATTAAACTTATCCAAATCAAAGTCTTATCCCTTACAAAAAATACTGCAGCAGTATTATGTATGTTGATGGTTTTAGATAAGGTAATGCATTTAAATATTCTATTGTTATTTCAATGAAATATTTAAATTTGTAATTCCAAGCCTGTACGACTTAAAAGTATTGGACTGTCCCTTTAAGACTGCAAGATATCTGGCATATAATAAAACACAAACCCACAATACCTTGCTGGAAGATTATCTCAAAATCGAATTATGGCTCATTTACGTCAGAATCAGTGTTTTCTTACAACCTTTAAGCGAAAATGTATATATTTTCTGATCTCAGTGGGGTTTTTAGAGGGCCACATGCTAGTTCTGACAGTTTCGACATGATTGATTGATTTATTCTTTCCTATCCTGTTCTAGCGTTACAAGCCAAACAAAGTGTCCATCATCAGCTTGTGGATTTCTCTCCCTGGCCTTCTGAGTTCCAGAGCCAAATCACTCACACGTGTTCCCTCCGTTGGCCTGCAGTCCTTCATTGTACAACAGCCAGATAGAGTTAATATACATACAACCTACACAGTGTGAACACAACTGATAATTTATCATGTTGGTCAAATCATTCATTTGTGCTGGGCCTCCTGTTTAGCCATCCAGAAAGCTTATATGGCTATGTATACAGTGAGCCAAAAGCTTTGGATTTAAAACAATATAAATCAAAAGCTCTCACTCTCAGAGCCAAAACTAAATCAGAATGAAAGGCCGATTAAGTTTTCAGTGTTAGAATTAATTAGACTCTTAAAAGACATAATCCTGAAGACTCTATTTTCATCAACAGGGAAAATAAATGAAGCAATTAAAAAAAAAAACTAGCCTTCTAATTTATTCAATCCAAGTGTGTGTGTGTTTATATATATAATAATATACATTATATCTTATATATATATATAATATATATAACATTACATATGTAACTCTCAAAAATAAAAAAATCTAAGTATTAAAAAATAAAGAAATATAATTATATATTTAAAATCATGTATATATATATATATATATATATATATATATATATATATATATATATATCTTATATAAAAACATGCAATATTCCTAAATAATTTAGGTAATAATAGCCTATTTAAAAATAATAATTGAAAATAAAAAGTTTAAAAGGTTTAATCAATTCATACGCCATTGGCAGGTGTAATAATAATAATAATAATAATAATACAAATTAGTCAAATTAACGTGTCTCCATTAAAAGAAAAACTATTCCAATCAAATGTTAAGTTTCATTAAGATTATGTTCATTGTCAAGACAAGGCTTTATATATTAGGTTAAATGTACAAGTGAGTTTTCCTACAGCAAAACAAAATCACAAAATAAAATATAAAATGGAGAGGCTGACCATGTCTGCTTGACTCTGATGGCATCTGGTGTGCTGGATCACAGTAGGAGCATGATATCATGATTGAACTAAACCAGCAACTTACATTTACAACCTACTTGTTAATAAACAATCAATTATACACATAAACAAGATACAGGGATTGCAAGAATAACTTGTTGGACTGACATCAGGTCAAAGCGATTTCCAAAACAATCCAAAGTTAGTCGACAACAAGTATTTAAAGGAAAAATACACAAAATAAGCAAGCTATAGAGACAGTTCATTACATTTTAAGTAGAAGCGCGGGATCAAATAAAAGTGGGAGCGTCAAGTTGAGATGTGAACATGTTTAGGAGCGGGTCTTGGGTCAATTACACAGGAAACCCCAGAAATAGCCTTCTCCTGTTGAATGGTGCAAAATCCCAGACTTCCTTTTCAATTATCAACTGGACCGGTCTGCCATCTGTAAAAATGAATGCGTACCTTGCTTTGCCAGGTTCTGTTT
Source organism: Sinocyclocheilus anophthalmus (assembly GCA_018155175.1). Taxonomy (NCBI): domain Eukaryota; kingdom Metazoa; phylum Chordata; class Actinopteri; order Cypriniformes; family Cyprinidae; genus Sinocyclocheilus; species Sinocyclocheilus anophthalmus. The sequence continues at coordinate 204,340 of JADLZN010001133.1, read as the reverse complement.
TTTTCTTTTTTATCTCTTTCTCTATCCATTACATCTACAAAAAAAAAAAAAGGACAAGTTGGCGAGAGAAAAAAAACCCTGCACATTTGACTGGCTTGCTGCAGCTGCTCACCAAAGGAAAAGGAGGGGAGGCGAATGAGAGAAAGCCCTGATTGTCTTTGTTTTCCCAAAGTGTGGGGCGATTTTTCTCGCCTGCCACGTCTGGCCATGCTGTGAGGTGAAGCATTGTTTTATTTCCACAGGCTAGAGGGGCCGCAGAGAGCCCAAGCCCTGTCTGTTTCCTGGCCTGCTCCAGTTTATCACTGTATCTGCTCTCAGCGCTGCTTCCACTATCTGGTATCCGTCACGGCCTTCGCTAGGTGCCACGCATTATCACATAGCACTGTCACTGGTTAAAACACCACTAATCGTAATCAAAACAAACTTTTGTGCTTTCCTTTCATCCACACTCGGGATGAGGTGTGATAATAGGCTGGATTATGTATTTTTTGGGATAATTTATTTCCATACAGCGAGGGCTACAACAAAGGTATGCGTACAGGTATCGTGGGGTTAGAGGTACTCGCAGTAAACAACAAAATGGCTGTTCTTATTTGCATTGCGGACTGTGATGAATGACCCTGCTGCATTCTGGTACTTTCTGTGGGTGTAGCCTGTGCATTCTGTTTGTACGTGATTGATTATGCATGCCTAACACTAGGCGCTCTAGGGAGTCAGACTAATTCGGTCCTGGTGAAAGGAATCTGAAGTAATTAGAGGCAGGACCTAATTACATCTATTTATTTAACGAGCATGTTCCCACAATCCCACCAAGCTCTCCATTAAAAGCTTCTAGTCTCAGGTGAAAGAGGCGGGGAAGAAACATCACACCTTTCTGTCTTAAACCAATTATGCTAATCAACTGCTCCCGAGGTTTTGCTACCGGTTTCACATTCATTGTCAATTTCCGGTGCTCAACAATGCGCCATCTATGAAAAATGTCTGTTTTAGAGCTGAAAATAATAGCTTTCAGCACCAGGGAGATTTCCAGGCCTCTGCAACATCCAATCCTATAGTCAGTTTTGGTGAGGTGGACAGCAAAATCGTGCCTAAAAGCAGAGGCAGTTAAAATGATGAGGAGAAGCAGGGGATGCTTGGAGACTGACACCCATCACAGATGTAATATGTGAAAATAAGGGCTAATAACGCATTTGGCATGCAGTGTGGATGTAAGAGAAAGGATTCCTTGGTTTAAAGGGGGTGATTTGCACACAAAGCCGTTGAAATGAAATTACATGTAATTCACTTAGGCAATCTGCGGGGCCTCTTACGTTAAATAAACAATTATTTAATCAGCTGCGGGGAAATTAGGTGAACCCCTACTGACAATTTCAATTTCAGGAATCCTGCATCAACATTTCAAGGCTCAGGCAGTATCACCGAAAGCCGTCGGCAAACATCTGGATACAATTGCAGACATATCGAACCATCAAGTCCTATCTTAGGTGGATGCTATACTGGGTTTAAGCAAATCCAAAGGCTCTTGGTGAAATGGAGTCGTAATTATATAATTCAGTTTGATAAATAAGGTTTAATATATTCTGTGAAAGCGTCAATTCTCCTAGAACCTGGGAGGCCACAGTTCAGGGTAATATTCCCACATCACATTCACATTTCTTCACGTTGCTCTCGAAACGCTTCATGTCAGGAGAAGTCGTCTTTAAAAAGCAGTAAGGACGGTCTCAAATCATTTGTAGTGAATCAGAAGGTTATTTACGAACTTTACGTATCGGAGAGCACAGGTTAGTCGTCAATTTTTTTTACTACAATGAATATTTCTCAGGGTTCTATTTTTTGAAAGTCTGTAAACTTAAAAATTTCTGAAAATGTAAAGTCCATATGAAATTAGATACCTTATAGCAGTGGGTCTCAACCAGTGGCCTGGGGCCCATTAGGGGGCCTCAAGATAACTTATTTAACATAAGTCATTAAAATAAACTAAAACAACTAAAACTCGAGATATTTCTTATTTTGATTCACCTCCTCCTGGTTCTTTCTTGGAGAGCCTGGATATATGAGGTACCCTAATTTGTGATGTCTACACCTGGAAAAGTCATGTAAATTAATAAAATCATTTTTGTAATGAATATATATATTTTATGCCAAACTCTAAAATATTTTATCAGGTAGAAATTGAGTGTAAAAACCAGATTGGACTGGAAACACTAATATAAGAACATTCAGGTCTTAAAAATTTTGGAATTCTAAAATTTACAGAAACCAGGAGTGTCAGGCCTTTGTATATTTTGTGGACAAAGGGGGGCCTTGAAGTCGAACAGGTTGAGAAAACCACTGCCACTGCCAACTAGACCCAATATCCCATGTTAAATATGCAAGTTGCAACTGTACATTTACCATAAAGATAATTATGGCATCATGGGAATGCATTTACAGGAAATGAAAGACAGAAATGGAGGAAAACGTCAACCTGCCACAAGCTAACCAGTTCCCTCGGCCCAAATTCAAGCCACCAAAACTCTCTGAGGAGATGGGCTTCAGCTTTCCATTCAACGACAGCCCTTCTGTTATCTCCATCCAAATTTCCATCCACCCCCTTTGTCCTGCCCTGCATTGCACCGCACCGTGGTGTACCCCACTGACACACGAGAATATCTGAGCCTTGGCTTTCTCTCTAAATCAGATTGAATCGGAGGACATGATCAAAGACAGATGTGTCTCTATCTGGAAGTGTGAAGCACAGATATCCATTTGCACTCAGAGGGCTTATGGTTGTAGTCATGAGAGTAGACTATTGTACTGCAAAAATCAAAGGTATCCCTCCTTGTGCAAATAGTAGGTGGCTTTATGTATTTTGGAATAATCTATTCCAGAGACCGAACAATGCTCCCGTCTCCCCTTACCGCTACAAAGGCATTAGGCCTTTTGACACTATCGCTACACCCGTATCCCTTATCTAGGTCTTCCTTAGATATGTGGTATCCTCTTCAGAGAAACAGTTCCGAGGACACATCCTGTCTCGGTGACAGGAGAGGAAATCCGGATACACCACAGCTGGCCTCTAAATGTGTCATCTGTCACCTCCATAAGGTCCTCTTCAATGCTGTTTGTGTCGACTTGTCCTGGATGTCATAACATGGGGCCAGCTGACCCGAAACTATAGTTAAATTGACTGACAATGACGGGCAGGAAAGAGAGCAAAAAGTTCAAGAATGACTTCACCGGCACACCTGCTTGTGTGTCGCAGAGGCCAATGGGGTTACTGGCAGTCACAGAAAGGGTGCCTCCTGATCTAGAAGCATTTTCTTGGATCTACACATCAACATCATCTACTGAGATAAAAACAATAAATTCTGGCCTCAGATCAGTATTTTAATATCAATGTTCATCATAAAAAAATCAATGACCTACTTGTTCTCTGATGAAACTATGAATTAAATGCTGGTACTAATCTATTTATTTCTTTCTTTCTAAAAATGCATTAAAATGGAATTCATTCAAATACTTGAATACACCTTTTGATGATGAACATGTTAATTTCGATAATTTTGGAGGGCATAAATTCAGAAATGTCAAACTACTTCACTGCTTATTAATATTTGTCAACAGTCACATGCTGTAACCAAATTGCTGAAATATGTGGAAAAAAATTCAAACAGAAAATTACATCATAGAGAAGACCCTCATGACTATGTGCCAAGGCCAATAAGTCTGTGAAAAAAATCTGATAATTAGATCTTTTTGGTTAAATGTTAGTTCAAGTTGTAATGTTCCCCAAAATAAAAAAAATTAATAATTCATAAAAATAACAAAAAAAATAAAAAAATAATCAGTCATAAACAAACTATATTCTTTAATTTATATCTATTTATTTTTATTTATTTATTTTTGAAAATAATAAAGAGGTGTACACTCATGTATTCAATGTGTAAGAAAATGTAACTTTTTACTTGATTACACTATATTTTCAGAGCCATTAAATTTCTTGAAAATGGTTATAAAGATTTGTAAAACCCTATGAAACCAACGTGAACACATTTCTAACACCGTGCCTACACCGGACGAGAGAGGCGCGATGCGAGGTGACAAAAGACAATATAACACATTATAATCAGTGATGCTTTCTACACTGGATGTGGCGGGATGCGTCACGACAAATCCCCAACAGTAAACTGATGCCACGTTCTATTTATGACGTACTGATACATAGTACAAATGATTTGCAACGGTCGCTTTGTCGCGTCTGGTGTAGACCTTGGCACATGTTTTAAAGAATATTTTTCAAAGATTTATCCTTTTGCTTATCATGAACACTCATGCATGTCATTGACCTGTACTGCAAATTAGTTTGGCCTTTAGCCAGGTCTCAAACCAAAAACAGCAGATGGATGGAAGCGTTGAGAGGTATCTTGTAAAATAAGTTTTCACCATGGAACATTTTCCAAATATTTTCTATAGACCGGGGGCAAATAATAGGAACTTTTTTTTTAAATTATTATTCTCCAAACTACATAAAATAGAGACTGTGGGAACTGCCACTAGCAAAACTCTGGCACAGTTTGCTTTAATAGTGTGTGCTGTAATATTGTGTAGAAAGAAGGACATAGAAACCTCAATTCTCCTTGCCCTGGAGGGGAAACACAGGCCACAGAGACATGTGAAGCTGCTATGTGTGGGAGAGAGACAGTCTATACTACACAACATTCAGCACCTGAATGTGAGCTGCACCGTACGCTAACAATGACAGCCTTTTTTCCACTCAACTAGTGTTTCTCTGCTGTAAATTTCACATAAGCTTGCTAAAGTAAGCTGTGGGCTGCTGTACGTTTGTGGCTTTGCAATAAACAACAAGTTACGAGAACGCCACTGTTGAGAATGACTTAAGCTGAAAAGAAGTAAACCACATGCGCACACACACACTGAGGTATTCACACCTAGCAAAAGCACACAAACTCTCGCTTTCCATTTACGTGCAATTAAACCAACTGGAAAATACTCGAAAATATAACCAGAGCTTTTCAGCTCATATCAGTTTCACTGTTAAGACATGGAGCATCGCAATAATTGCCCTGTAACTCAGAACCCAATATTTTACTGCGCTCAGAGAAAATATCAAATTCACAAGGATAACACTCATACACTTCACCTCAGAGAACAGTCTGGCAAATGTGCCCACTCAACAGCAGAACGAGAGAGAGATTTTGTTTGAGATTTTGTGGTGTAGGCAGTCACTGCGTGGGATCTGATATAATAGTGACACCTTGATAAACATGGTCAGATCTGGTTGAGGCAGCTTGCTGCTCCTGGATCAGGGGTTCAGGGTAGGCGACAGACATTACATTAAATATAAAAGTGACTTTTGGAATGATTTTGGAGATTTCTTTTCCCTCTTAGGCTGACTATTTGAATGAAAATATCAGACTACAATTAACGGCAACATGTCATTTGTACATTTGTCATGCACCAGATGGCCTCGATGTTATTTTTATAATGGTCTTACATCAGATTTGCATCATTACATCATACAACAATGTATAATGGGATACATTAGAAGAAATCAGCTTGGCAACTTCTTAAGAAATGTTTATAAATGAACCTTTCCCTGATTGTACTTTAATTATTCAAAAGCTCTACTTTTATTTGTTCTCTTACTTTTCTGAATTTCATCTCTTGGTAATCATCAACTTTTAAAACTTACAAGAGTTATAAAAAAAGTTATTTTCATAAGTCTAAAGAGATAACAGAAATATTATTTTGAATAAATGTGATAATGCAGAACTGAGAAGCTGTTGAATAAGATATTAACAAATATCAGTTTTTAAAGGCATTAACACAAAGCTGCCTTTACATGGGAAAGTCAACAAAATATAACACTACTCATTTCAAACCAATTAAACAGTGATATTTATATATCTTACACTTATTATTATACCTTAAATATAATGTTTTGTAACATCAATCAGGGAATATCTCAAGAGACGTCATGCGATATCAGGAGAAGCTTCTCTTTCTTGGGGCAGCTAAACTAACTTTGTCATCATGAGAAATAACCAATATAGGTAACAAAACACTCAAAACAACCACCTCAAAAGAACTTTGCAGGAGATAGAAGATGAACTCAAAAATGACTGGAAAAAAACTGGATGAAAAAATGATAAGCTGCGGGAAGCCAATGCCCCACTAAACTAAAATTAGCAGTAGCGTGACAAACTCCAAGGGGCTCAGACTGAGATCCTCCATCATGTTGCCCAGAAATCATTCACCCACTCAGAGTACACAGGAAGGGACCATCAGCCAGCAACTAACACTAATGAAGCCTCCATGGAGCTTCCATAGTTCAGTGCCCATCAGCTCAAATCACTATACATTGACACTGAGCTCTGACAAAACGCTCCTGACTGACACTACAGCACAGCGGCGTTTGGCTGTGCATTAAGGTCAAGTACATGAAAACCAAAAGGAGCAAAAAGGCATGAGGAACATTTCAGACATCATTTATTAATGAACAATGTTCATTGAATACACTGAGAAGTAGTTCTCTTTGTCTGTTTGAATCGGTAAAGTGCAGCTTAGCTACCTACGTGATTTGATCAAACTAACATGATGTGTTCATTGCACAGCTAGACTGTGGAATATTTGGGAAAGTGTATTATTCATGGAACCTGCTTCACAAGTAGAGCGCCTGAGCAATTTCATGGGTTGTAATTGCCTAGCAACCCTGGACAAGTGAGCTCTCTAAATTAGCTGCTAAAAAGTGGGAGAATTTTGAGCTAGTTGAGTAAATTTCATTGTGCTAAATTTGGATAATTACGGAGAGTTTTCAGGCACTGTGTTAATGAATGGCACTTTGTTGTATTAAATCTGGGGCTAAATGGTTGGAGTATGGCAAAGACATATTGGGGGATGGGGGCCAACACCTCCATCAGTCTGCAGAAAATGACTGAGATTCCACTGTAAGAACCTCATGAACCCAATCAAGTCATAATAAAGCTCTGATTGAGAGGGAAGTTCCTAGAAGTGTGATTGCATGGAGAAATAGGAGGAGGCCAAAACAGCCCACAATAATTATTCCAATGTAGAACATTATAGCATCATAATCTGATAATTTGCAGTGAGAAAAACACAACACGCATGCATAGTTAAAAAAATATGAGAAGATAGATTAAAATTCTAGGGCTGTCAATTTAATATGTTAATGTAGTAAAATTAGGTAAGGGTACAGTAAAAGTTTTTCATGTTTTTAAAAGATGTATCTCATGCTCACCATTTATATGATGCATTTATATGATCACAAATACAGTAAAAACACAACTATTGTGAAATACTTTTCTATTTAAACATATTTTAAAGTGTAATTCATTCCTTTGATGGCTAAGCTGAATTTTCAGCAGTCATTACTACAGTCTTCAGTGTCACATGATTCTTCATAAATCATTCCTGTATATTGATTTGGTGCTCAAGAAATATTTCTTATCAATATCAAGAGTGATTACTATTTATGTACAGTAAATAAATTATTACAATTTATATGTATTTCTAAACACACACACATTGCCAAATTAACATTTATTCATACCTCCTGACCTCAACATATACTGTATATACAGTGGGTACGGAAAGTATTCAGACCCCCTTAAATGTTTCACTCTTTGTTATATTGCAGCCATTTGCTAAAATCATTTAAGTTAATTTTTTTCCTCATTAATGTACACACAGCACCCCATATTGACAGAAAAAACCAGAATTGTTGACATTTTTGCAGATTTTTAAAAAAAGAAAATGCAATATCACATGGTCCTAAGTCTTCAGACCCTTTGCTCAGTATTTAGTAGAAGCACCCTTTGATCTAATACAGCCATTAGTCTTGGGAAAGATGCCACAAGTTTTTCACACCTGGATTTGGGGTCCTCTGCCATTCCTCCTTGCAGATCCTCTCCAGTTCTATCAGGTTGGATGGTAAACGTTGGTGGACAGCCATTTTTAGGTCCCTCCAGAGATGCTCAATTGGGTTTAAGTCATGGCTCTGGCTGGGTCATTCAAGAATGGTCACAGAGTTGTTGTGAAGCCACTTCTTTGTTATTTTAGCTGTGTGCTTAGTGTCATTGTTTTGTTGGAAGGTAAACCTTCGGCCCATTCTGAGGTCCTGAGCACTCTGGAGAATGTTTTCGTCCAGGATATCCCTGTACTTGGCCGGATTCATCTTTCCCTCGATTGCAACTAGTTGTCCTGTCCCTGCAGCTGAAAAACAGCATGATGCTGCCACCACCATGTTTTACTGTTGGGACTGTATTGGACAGGTGTGTGTGCAGTGCCTGGTTTTCTCCACACATAACCGCTTAGAATTAAGGCCAAAAAGTTCTAATCGTGGTCTCATCAGACCAGGAATCTTATTTCTCACCATCTTGGAGTCCTTCAGGTGTTTTTTGTCAAACTCCATGTGGGCTTTCATGTGTTTTGCACTGAGGAGAGGCTTTCATCCAGCCACTCGGCCATAAAGCCCAGATTGGTGGAGGGCTGCAGTGATGGTTGATTTTCTACAACTTTCTCCCATCTCCCGACGGCATCTCTGGAGCTCAGCCACAGTGATCTTGGGTTCTTCTTTACCTCTCTCACCAAGACTCTTCTCCCCCGATAGCTCAGTTCGGCCGGACGGCCAGCTCTAGGAAGGGTTCTGGTCGTCCCAAACGTCTTCCATTTAAGGATTATGGAGGCCACTGAGCTCTTAGGAACCTTAAGTGCAGCAGAAATGTTTTTGTAACCTTGGCCAGATCTGTGCCTTGCCACAATTCTGTCTCTGAGGTCTTCAGGCATTTCCTTTGACCTCATGATTCTCATTTTGCTCTGACATGCACTGTGAGCTGTACGGTCTTATATAGACAGGTGTGTGGCTTTCCTAATCAGGTCCAATCAGTATAATCAAACACAGCTGGACTCAAATTAATGTGTAGAACCATCTCAAGGATGATCAGAAGAAATGGAAGCACCTGAGTTAAATATATGAGTGTCACAGCAAAGGGTCTGAATACTTAGGACCATGTGATATTTCAGTTTTTCTTTTTTAATAAATCTGCAAAAATGTCAAAAATTCTGTGTTTTTCTGTCAATATGGGGGTACTGTGTGTACATTAATGAGGAAAAAAAAAAAAAAAACTTAAATGATTTTAGCAAATGGCTGCAATATAACAAAGAATGAAAAATTTAAGGGGGTCTGAATACTTTCCGTACCCACTGTACCTATGGTATATCGTCTCTTCTTCTGCTCTTTCCTGTCGTGACTGTTACCGTTGCATTACTGCACATGCCCTTCTGGATTGATTGCCTATGACTGACTGTATTAGTTGTCTGACTGCAATGAACCGAACTGTGACTGTTCGGGAAATATCAGTTATTTGTAAGCTCACATAAAAATATCCATCCATGAACAGTTTCATACTTTGAGAATTTAACTAATTAATTAATTTATGCATTTAGCAGACACTTTTATCCAAAGCGACTTACAACTGAGCCAGAGGAACACAGAATTAACAGAATTAAAGGGGTTATATCATGAGAGATCAAATTTTACTTGATCTTCTGAAATAATACATTTTCATGAGAACAGTAATTTCAGATCTCCAGACTTTCTCCCAAGTTTAAAAAGACTATGGAAATACAGCTGTAAACATTGAGAATGCTTTCGTTACATATTATTACATGCATAAATGAGTGATCAGTCTTTTTATGAGACAGATGGAAGTTATGAATGTTCTATAGGAGGTCAATCCTGACCACAAGCTGTTTTCTGTGATTGCTGAATGTCTCTAATGAGTATTATGGGAGATGGCCATTCTCTCACACCAAAACCTACAGAGTTGAGCACAGCAGCTGTGATCAATACATGAATTACAATTTCGTTATTTTTCTCTGCTCTCGAACACACTCTGTGGGGAGAGTGTGCTCATTGCATGCATGGAGTTGGGCTATGCTAGTGGGCTTACAACAAACAGACACATGCTTGAGAATGACCCGGTGCGCGTCACTGGCTGAGTGGATCGAAGCCTATCTAGCGTGGGCAGTGATCAAAACAGCCGTGAAGGGAATTGATGGAAGTGGAGTGCGGGGTCACAGTGTTCTTTTTCACAGAAGTCTCATGACAGTGAATCTTTGAACCAAAAGAATGACTGATTACAGAACTATATTTCTGCTCTAACTATTGAATTCCTATGCATAGGATGACCCTTGATTTGGGTGTAGAGGGACTGGTTTACTGATCTATTTCATTTGGCAGTGCAAAGTGGAAGAAAAGATAGTCTGAGCTCACCAGAGACCACTGAATGTGGTAAATGTCATCTAAACATGCGCTAGGAAAATATCCATTCTTTGACATGTTTTGTCTAGGAAAAAAAGTTTTTGGCAATACTTTAGATTAGGGAACACATGTTCACTATTAACTAACAGTCCATCTGAAATCACGTACTTTCCTATGTACTGCATTTGAATTTGAACTTGCTTCACAACTGTTAAAAAGTGTGTCCTATATACAGTGGGTACGGAAAGTATTCAGACCCCCTTAAATTTTTCACTCTTTGTTATATTGCAGCCATTTGCTAAAATCATTTAAGTTAATTTTTTTTCCTCATTAATGTACACACAGCACCCCATATTGACAGAAAAACACAGAATTGTTGACATTTTTGCAGATTTATTAAAAAAGAAAAACTGAAATATCACATGGTCCTAAGTATTCAGACCCTTTGCTGTGACACCCATATATTTAACTCAGGTGCTGTCCATTTCTTCTGAGATCCTTGAGATGGTTCTACACCTTCATTTGAGTCAGCTGTGTTTGATTATACTGATTGAACTTGATTAGGAAAGCCACACACCTGTCTATAAAGACCTTACAGCTCACAGTGCATGTCAGAGCAAATGAGAATCATGAGGTCAAAGGAACTGCCTGAAGAGCTCAGAGACATAATTGTGGCAAGGCACAGATCTGGCCAAGGCTGCAAAAAAAATTCTGCTGCACTTAAGGTTCCTAAGATCACAGTGGCCTCCATAATCCTTAAATGAAGACGTTTGGGACGACCAGAACCCGTCCTAGAGCTGGCCGTCCGGCCAAACTAGCTATCGGGGGAGAAGAGCCTTGGTAAGAGAGGTAAACAAGAACCCAAAGATCACTGTGGCTGAGCTCCAGATATGCAGTCGGGAGATGGGAGAAAGTTGTAGATATTCAACCATCACTGCAGCCCTCCACCAGGTCGGGGCTTTATGGCAGAGTGGCCCGATGGAAGCCTCTCCTCAGTGCAAGATACATGAAAGCCCGCATTGAGTTTGCTAAAAACACCTGAAGGACTCCAATATGGTGAGTAATAAGATTCTCTGGTCTGATGAGAAGAAGATAGAACTTTTTGGCCTTAATTCTAAGTGGTATGTGTGTAGAAAACCAGGCACTGCTCATCACCTTGTCCAATACAGTCCCAGCAGTGAAGCGTGGTGGTGGCAGCATCATGCTGGGGGGTGTTTTTCAGCTGCAGGGACAGGACGACTGGTTCCAATCGAGGGGAAGATGAATGCGGCCAAGTACAGGGACCTAGAAAGTACCTTCTCCAGAGTGCTCAGGACCTCGGACTGGGCCGAAGTTTTACCTTCCAACAATACAATGACCTACGCCCACAGCTAAAATAAAAAAGGAGTGGCTTCACAACAACTCTGTGACTGTTCTTGAATGGCCCCGCCAGAGCCCTGACTTAAACCCAATTGAGCATCTCTGGAGAGACCTAAAAATGGCTGTCCACCAATTTTTACCATCCAACCTGACAGAACTGGAGGATCTGCAAGAAGGAATGGCAGAGGATGCTCAAATCCAGGTGTGAAAAATTTGTTGCATCTTTCCCAAAAAGACTCATTGCTGTATTAGATCAAAAGGGTGCTTCTACTAAATACTGAGCAAGGGGTCTGAATACTTAGGTCCATGTGATATTTCATTTTTTCTTTTTTTAATAAATCTGCAAAATGTCAACAATTCTGTGTTTTTCTGTCAATATGGGGTGCTGTGGGTACATTAATGAGGAAAAAAAATGAACTTTTTTTAGCAAATGGCTGCAATATAACAAGAGTGAAAAATTTAAGGGGGTCTTAATACTTTCCGTACCCACTGTATATATATAGTATGAATATGGGTAGTATGAATGAAATTCAGATGTACTACGTTCACTATGTTGTTACTATCATATGACCTACCAGCGTCAGTTGCGTCTCTTCACTGCCATTCATAAATATTCTCCTGTGGCCTCATGGGATAGTAAAGTGTCCATTGACTGAGCATGTCAGAATCTATCCGGATGCTTTTGAACTACTGTTTTTCAGTTTTTACTGTTCAGACATACTACTATTTGGGCATACAGTTTTTTTGCATACTATAAAGTAGGGAAGTATTCGATTTTGGATGCAGCGTAAGAGTTTTCCCTCAATAAACTCATAATTTGCTGCTTATTGATAGTAAGTGAGGTAGTTGTTGTAATTATGTTTAGATATTGGGTAGGGTTAAGGATCTAAGACTATAATGAATCCATAATAAGTACTTTATAATTATGTGCTTTAAATTATACGTACTAATAAATAGCAAATATGCAAGTAATATGCTAATAACACGCTGACATTCATTTCGTATGAACTATCTGCTACACACCAATCAGCAATCCAATGTGAAAATGTGCATCTAAAATTAGTTGCTTCACTACACCTGAAATTACTGGGCAATTAGAAAGTAAATGGTATTTGTCTATAATCAGAATACATAAAGACCATAAGAATATATGAAATAAAATCCAAGTTGCTAGTCAACAGTGCACGTTAAGCTAATGAACTATATTACTTATTTGTTATTACTAGACAGTTCTTTTCATATATTAAATTGTGTAATTATAGAATGGATAGTTCCCACTTCTAAATTTGAATTATATGCAGAATATGAAATAAACTAACAGAAAAACTATATATGTATATACAGGTATACAATCTGCATATAATAAAATGAAATATAAAAAGATAATCAAAATTAAAATGATAAAATAATTAATTAATATCAGAAAATAAATTAATGAATGAATAAATAAAGCAATACATAAATAAGTTGCTATTTTGCTTGGCAACCATATAGACCCTGCAACTAAGAACTATGAACTACATTACATTAGTTTGATACAAATTATTTTAAATTGTATTTTATATTTCTGATTAGATGAGCTGTGTTCAAAGCTGCTAATTTATTCTAAATAATATAATGAAGAAAATAATGTCTTTATAACAAAACTAAATGTAAAATATAATAAGAATACATCAAACAAATAAATAAGTAAATGCCAAGCTGCTATGTCGCTTTCAACACTAAACAGCCTACAGTTAAGCTAATGAACTAAATTACTTGGCTTTGCATCATGGCTAAAAACGACCTTTAACCTTGGTAAAAATCACTGCAATGCAAAACCTTGAATGTCTTGTTGCTTTATCGACTGGCCTGAAAAACATCAAACCTATCCTTGAAGCAATGGCAAGAGTTTCACTTTGTCTGCCAAAATGTCCTTCTACTGAGCAATCGCTTGTTGGATCCATCAACCTAAGTGGCTAATGTATGGGGAATACAGAATTCTCATCAGTCAGATCAATAAAACTGCTAATTAGTCTTAAATACTTTACAAGCTTTATTAACCTAACACCTACTTTATTTCCTTTATGACATGAGCTCTATTTCAGAGATAATAAACCCAGCGGACACAAGGTCTGAATGTCTCTGATGCACATTACGCCAAAGGTGTCTGGTCAAGGATGCGACGGACCAATCAAAACACATGGCACCAGTTCATTTCAGGTGTCACTGCTGTTGATGTCACTGGTAAGAGCCCTTGTGACATCACAGGACTCGCGGGGCCTAATTCACCTTTGTAACGAGAGTCTGTCAAAATGCCCAACTCGATCGATAATTGAGTGAAAGGTCAGTGTGGCCTCTCTGAACAGTATTCAATACTTAATTACCAGAGCTGACCTGTTGTACGAATTTGAATGAGTATTTAAAGGGAGAGAAATATTTGCCACACGACATCAGCAAGAACGAATGATGCTTCAGGTATTTATAAATGCTTACGGAAACACACCCCTGTGCATCATTGGTTAAATCTGACAAAGTCTATAGAAGGAGGAGGATTTAACTGGGATGTTATAAAGACAAATAAAAAGGTATGCAAAACTTTAACCATTTATTAATTTGATTCCTGTTATTTTGCTTGGCTCAAATGTGACTTGTGTGTTTTCAATTGCCCTGCTGGATGTCCCACTGTGAGCAATTACATGCATGTGTGTCTACTCCAGACAGTTTGACAGACCGGGTAACATAAGTAATTATGGTTGGTCTATTTGTTGACACTATGTGTGTGTGCGTGTGTGTGTGTGTGTGCGTGCGTGCGTGTAGGATGTATGCGGGGAAAGTATGCCCTTTCTACACTTAGATGTGAGATGTAAACCTTACACATATCATATGACTCCGCATCTGTTATCTCAGGGCTAGTCAACTTTGGAAAGGTCAAGATCCCAATAAAAAAAAAAAAAAAATCCAATAAAAAATATTATTATATTAATTAATAATATTATTATATGATTTTGTTTTTGTGTGAAGATAATTGTTGAAACCCATTGAAACAACTTCCCCATGGGGATAATACATCAATACTACTACTATTAAATAATAATAATATTTAAATATTTGTTTGAGTGATATATCACCGTATTAAATTATTTATTTAATATTATTATAAATATCACAGGATGCGGTTTTATATGCTGGAAATAGAACCCAAAAAATGTTTTTACATTACTTTAACATGCATTCATGTAATAATTCCAGTGCATTAAATACTTTACAATTGAAAAGTACTTTATCTTGTTTGATTATTATTATTTTTTATTTAATTTTTTAATTCATAACGTGATGGCACAAATTAAAAGAATTATAAGTCTGGCATCAATGCAAAAACAGTTTCACACATTTGGTACAATCTAACAACAAAAAACACAAAACAGCACTGGGGGGGGGGGGGGGGGCATAATAATTCATCCAGATTAATCACGTTTGAAGCCATTCAAGCATAAAGACCACATACCTGCACAACTGTGACAGCTAATAAGCCAAATATTTATATTAATGCACAAAGCTGCACTGTGATGACGGGGGGAAAAATACTTTGAAGGCTGTGCATTAAGTAGTGCTGGTTTATATTAAAGATTCTCTTCACCTCTCTAAAAGGGTGTTTACCCTCTTCACCTCTCTAAAAGGAAACACTGACAACAACCAAGGCCACATTGGCAAAATTCTGATACCTTTTGTGCTGATGTCAGCCAACATCTGACAAAGGTACGCCCAGTTTCAACAACAGATCACTTCAGAGCATGGCTAAGATGCCAGAGCAAAGGCGGAAAACTCAAAAATCTATTTAAGTGTTCTGTAGGCCACTGCCCATGCAAGAGTGGAGAGGAGAAATAGATTTTCTGCTTCTCGCAGGTGGCCACCTTGACATTTGCAGGCACTGCGAAACTGTGAGTAAAAGAGACGTGTTCTTAAAAAGTGCCTCAGGAGTGCTAACACTTCATCTTAACGGAATTATTCACCCGAAACTGAAAATACTCATTGGTTAATCACCCTCATGTTGTTCCAAACCCATATAACATATGACTCTCTTTGTAAAGAGCAACTAGCACTTTGCGGAATACCTGCTTTTGGGTTGCATGGAAGAAAGGATGAAGTCAACCTTAAATGTAAAATGAATTGAAATTGTACTTTATTTATTTAGCTAAAGCAAATTTGTTTCCTGAAAATGTAATTTAAAAATGTAAAATATATAATAGAAAAAGTTATGTGTGTGTGTGTGTGTGTGTGTGCGTATTGTACATATGTAATATATCTTATTTATATACTATAATATAAAAATAAGATACAAAAAGTGAGTAGCATTTCAAAGCCTCGTTTGCTTACCTTAAGGTAATCACCCATAAATGAAAATTACCCCATGATTTACTAATCCTCAAGCCATCCTAGATGTATAGGACTTTCTTCTTTCAGACTAATACAATCGGAGTTATATTAAAAAAAACATCCTGGCTCTTCCAAGCTTCTAAGTCCCAAAAATTGAACCAATTAATTATAAAAGAAGTCCACACAAATATGGGGGGTTAATAAAGGCCTCCCGAAGTGAATCGATGCGTTTGTGTAAGAAAAATATCCATATTTACAACTTTATAAACCTTAATCTCTAACTTCCGCTAACTGTCATATGCACGTTCACGAGAGAGTGGTGTCTAGTGGATGACGTAGGTGTAGCGTAAACTCCGGTGAGAATATGCTAGTCGCACGAAAAACATTTTTTGTTTACAGCAAAGGAAAACCAGTGTCCTCTTGGCTTATATTGAAATCCTCCGACATTATGCTTTACAAATCCTCGTTTTGTACTACTAATTCGTGACCAGTGTTTTGTTTTGCGGTGAACTATCCCTTTAAGCCTATTCTATATGAGTGACAGAACTTTCATTTTGTTGCGCTACCCTGTTAAGTAAAGAATAAAAGTTTTACTCAATTAAACCAAGAGAAATTTATGTGAATGTAAAATATAAATATACAATGAGAGTGAGACAGAGGAGAAAGAGAGTCTCTGGTTTTCAATTCCATTGTTTTATCCTCTGTGATATATTCTTCATGAGAATAAAGACTGTGCTCAAGCTTGAGAAGGGGATGAGGGAGAAGAAAAAACCCTCAGAAATGAGAGCTGAGGGTTGCAGCTGCAGCAGTGGTATTTAGAAACCACTGCGTCACTGCAAGTGGGGGCTTACCAGTATCAGACATGGTAAACCCATCTGATATTAATGTCCTATTCCTACACTCCCTACGCTGGGAAAACAGCAGCACTCGTACAGCATACAAATGCACTCGTATGATGACAAATGATGGGCGAGCTGTGAGCTATGAAGGCACAGGGGCACATGCTGTGGCTGTGAGTGACATCTGACGCAGTGGGATCTCAACTGACACATCTGAGAAAGGCTTTTATTTAACTCTAAATACAGTTTTTTGGGCTGTGGGCTGGCAGTTCTAAACATGTAAAGCAGAGGTTTTCATGAGGAAGCCACAAGCTTGATACCTGCTTGTGTCATGTATCCATGTTCCCTTCCTTTTCATTTATTGTCTTTTCTCAACCTGCTTTATTAGCAAACATGGCAAAAACAGAAAAAAATCTAATTAAAGTACACACTAAAATAATGAAAAATCTTCAGTGGGTTGGTATTCTTGCCTGTCATCACTGCCAGCTGTGTTAGGTCATGCCCTCTGGTTGACCAACCCACTCTCATCATATGCCTTGGGTGGGACGAGGGTAACAATGTTCTGCCCATCTTCTTGCCTACCCCAACATGCGCACATTGTCACACACCAACACACACACACACACAGAGCAGTGGTTTTCACTCATCCGCTGACTGACCTTCTAAACGGCAAAATTCAGCCACGCTGGTAAATATATGACATAGTTTTGACTGAACTCAAGTAAATGCCTGCACAGGAGGTACAAGCTTAGTGCTTCACCTCTTCCATAGTGACTCAGCATTTCTGATGGAGGGGAATCCCCCATACAAAGTTTTCTTCTACCTGTTTATTCTTATTTCCATTTTCCAATTCTGTAAAATGATGAAACTGTGATTCAGTGATTAATTCTCAAGGGGTTTCACACGTGTGAAAGTTCACACCTGTGCACACTAGTATTCACACCACAGTTGAATATGTGTTGTGCGTCATTCATAATAGAATTGAGTTGCCTTTTAAATTTCTATTCTATTTAAATTGCATTTGAACTGAGGTAGCAAAGATGATGCAAAACTGCAAATCAAATTTGAATGAAAAGAATTAGCATTAAAATGTGTTATAATTCAATAAACTTGTATAAAAATAATTATTAAAATAGAAAAGTAAAAATTGTCAAGATAAATTTTGAGTGATAAAGGCTTGTTTGAAAGTTTTGAATAGATAGATAGATGTAAATTCCTCTTCATTTCATTCCAATTCAAATTCCAATCAACTCGCCACTTTTCCCATGACACAGCCCTTCCATCTGTGTTTTGGTAAACGTTAACTTATTACCAGATGCATGTTTTTTAAACAACGTTATCAGCTAATTCCATGAAACAACACAAACA
Organism: Sinocyclocheilus anophthalmus; assembly: GCA_018155175.1. Classification (NCBI taxonomy): domain Eukaryota; kingdom Metazoa; phylum Chordata; class Actinopteri; order Cypriniformes; family Cyprinidae; genus Sinocyclocheilus; species Sinocyclocheilus anophthalmus. The sequence goes on along the minus strand of JADLZN010001133.1, from coordinate 186,133 downwards.
CTGAATATTGAAGAGATGCTTTTGTGCAGTGAGGCCCATGGAGAGCATCAGAATGGGGATTGGTTCCAGAGATGTGCTCCGGCTGATAACTCTTTTCTGTCTGAAAGTGTTGCAAATGCAGGCTGCCGGCATGAAAGATGACTGACAGCCAGACAGATACATTCGCGAGTGGCACGCTAGTTAAGTATAATGTCTGGGAAGATCGTGAATCTGCATGGAAATCAAAGATTACCATGCTGATCACTCGAAAAAGCTGAAGCACATGTTGTGGAAAAAAGCCAGTTGGAATATCTGCCAGAATGGAGTTCCGCGGACCTCCAGGCGATAGTCAGAGGGGGGCAGAAAGCTGTGTTGTGGATGGAGACTCACAAAGAATACAAGTGTGTTAATAGTCTATTCTTTATCAATGGCTTCAGGCCAAAGTGGAAAGCAGAAGAGAAAAGGTTGGGTTTTTACTGTGTGAGCACATTTATGTGAGTTTTAAAGCCGGAGATAGTGAGCCGTGTCCGTGTGAGAGGAAAGCTCGGGAGACAAGAGTTCAGGACAGGCTCAGCAAGAAAGAAAGGCCCTTTTCTCTTCTTGTCTAGAGACGGCATCTTCGACAGGAAATGAACACAAGCCTTGACTGAATCAGCTGGTGCTCATGCCCACTTTCTGCTTTTCTGTTCTCACAAGAGGATACAAGAGCTCTTTTCCAAAACCTAGTGAGCTGCCTCGCTTTCCACTACCTTCATAGACAGCATGCTAATGGTCATGGACGATCATATGTGACTTATTTGGAACACTTCACATAGGCATTAACTATACATCAACACCACAGAAACGGTCCTCTGCAAGGGTGATTAGACTCATAATTGACTTCACTGGAAATCATAGACTGCACAATACTTAAATAAGCAGAAAACACATAGTCTGTGTTATCACCATCAATGGAAACTAAACGACAACTTTTCCATTAACTGAAATAAAAACAAAAACTAATAGGAATGGAAAAACTGAAACTAAAATGCAAGTAATGGATCCAAAATTAATAAAATATATTAATAAAATAAAAAAGCTAAAACACTAAAACTAACAATGAAGAAGAGTAAATAGTAACAATAACTAAATTAGATTAAAAAACTAAATAGAAATAACACTAATATAAATGGGAAAACTGAAACTAAAATAAAACAGGAATTACTTCAAATAAGTTTTTTGAACTTTCTATTCATCAAATAATCCTTAAAAAATATAATGTTTCTACAAAAAATATTAAACAGCACAGCTTTTTAAACATTGATAAGAAGCTAGAATCAGCATATTAAAATGATTTCTGAAGAATTGTAATTATATACAAATATTTCACAATATTACTGTTTTATTGTGTTTTTTTAATCAAATTAATGCAGCCTTGAATAGACATAAAAACAAATCATAAACCGCAAATGTCTGAACGGTAGCATTATTGCTGCAATCAAATTTGGCCAAAAAAGTTATCTGAATAGACAGCAAAAGTAAGGTGCAGTCCATTTGCCTATTATGTAGGCAGCCCACTAGGTTTTGTAACAGTGGCAAATCACTGAGAAATAACTTTTTATCTTTTCCCTCACCTGACAACTCTGTGAACCTGTCTGCCTCTCATTGTCCTCTTCCCTGTACATGAATATGAGCATCTCTATCTCTCCTGTCATGCGTCATCCTCCCACTTCCTCTCAGCTCCTGCAATGCTATTTAACCAACAACTTGAGAGCTATCAAAGGGAGAACAGAAGTCAGTGAATGCTGCTGATCAGCCAAGCAAAGAAGTCCGAGAGCCTCTCATTCTCTCCCCATCACCTCTCAAATTCTCCCTCTCTTTTACTCTCTCCGAGCGTTCCTGAGCTGGACACTGTCCAGGATCTGTAATAAAGTGCTAAGCAGAAGACAGGAAATACTGGAGAAGTCGAACAATGTTATGACAATACTTATAACTTTTACAGTTGGGGCCCAGCTGCACATCTGCATAGCATCAGGCTCTCACTGGCCCAGACAAGAGGAAACCATTTTTACTCCTGGCATCCAGCGCCTCCAAACAGATGTTATCACTTTACCAATAGCCTTGTTTTGTTGTCTTTTTTTCTTTGACACAGCACAAAGAAAAACACAACACAAAATGGCCATTTTTCAAATGAGGAAATGGGAGTTGTTGGCGTTCGGGAGGGCAGCAAGGAGAAACAGCATGATAGATTAATAATAGTTACCGTAATTGATTTAGCATGAAGGAATCCACAGCGATCTCCAGAGGGGATGTGTGTTGCTTTACAGGAAGACGAGCTATCGTGCTAACAGAACATGCTAAGCGGTGATACGTCTCTACGCTTGAGAGCTAGTCAACAGCCTGTGAAATTAGCCCAGGCACCCCACAGGTAGTCATCTGTGTGTGACGATATCACTGTCTCTTGACCGCAAACTAAAGTCAATAAAAACCTAAACAACATTTTTAGGTTGCAGTTGACTTTCTGTCAAATGGTCTATCCTGTTATGCTTGCTACATGTAAACGTCCATACAACTGCTTCTATTTCTACTTAGTGCAAAGCTTGAAATAATCAGTAAATAGCCAAGCCAAAAGCCACAATACAACACGGGGAAAAAATAGAGGGTTATTGCAGGTGTAAACTCTGGTTGACTGTTTGCTTACATCCCATGTGAGCAACATAGGCTTCCAACTTTCTGAAAGTCTTTGGAAAGAAAGTTAATTGTTCACAATTTGACAGCGAAATGCGGAGGTCTATTCCAACTGGGGTATAGTTGTGTTTGTCTGCTTAAAAAGTGAGGGAAAACAGCCTGGCTGTTGTCGTTATGTGATTATGAGTTTTTATTAGCATAGCATGCCTAATCACAATCGACTCCATGAGCCCATTTAAGAATGTTTTTTTGAAATAGCACTTTTTTGACTCCCCACGCAACAGTGGATTTGCTCCAAATTTCAATTTAATCACAACAGACCGACTCTGCATATCCCTATCGTTTTTCCCTTCGTCTTTTATTTATCATTAAATACAGATTAAGCTTACATTCGCTGGGTTTTTGAGTTAATTCTCGCTGTGCCGGCCTTTGCTACGATCTCTGCTGTACCTTTCACTGATCCAACGAGAGGAAATAAATCTATTCATTTATATCATAACATTTCCAAGACACCTTTGGGCTTGTAGGAAGAGATGCTCATCAAGATTTCTGACCTTCATTTACAAGATCTCCATAATACTGCTCTACTGCGGACAGACACAAGCTTTCAATGTCCTCTCTGGTTTAACTGCCGCTATCCGAGGAGGATTACAGGCTTAAACTCACAAGAAGTCTCTTGTCCTTCCTAGTAAACACAAACCTGAGTGGACTGCTGCAACAAACTGACTTTAAATGAAAAACAGTCCTTTGAGAACAAAACTTGGATTGTTGAATAAATGAAAACGAGCATATCTGAATGCTGATGGACAGCAGCTACTGTGTTGTTGTCCATATTTCGTTTTATCGCTGGGAATAAGGCTTATTATTTGAATTTTCTCCTATTTTAACATATAATCCACCATTTCCACAGAGGCAAGGCCAGAAGAGGGCAGATTTCACACACGCTGCCTGTCACACACAGGCAGAGCATAACGGTTTCATTCGGACGGCAGGTTTTACAGCTCAATTTGAGAACAAGTGTTTCATTAGTAGAAAACAAAATGCAAACAGCCTCCCCTCAGTTTGTGAGGAATGGCAGCCAAATCAAAAATTGGGGTTCAGGAAGTTCTGCATAGCAGTCCAAAAATAGAAGAAAAAAAGTACAAACAAGAAAAAAGAGGGAAATGAGGAGAGAGAGAAAGCAATAAATGTAGCTACTTTTAACAAAACCTCCAAACACCACATGCTTTTTAGACCTTTGCATAGTTTAGCCTATACTTTGCCACATTTCAGTAGGCCTAGAACAACTGAACACAAAAGTTCTCAGTGGATGTCACTTACATGCACTAAAGACAAAAGAGCAACAAGTATGCTAGTGTTGGGCGATATGCTCCATAGTCATATCATCCTATCGTCAGCCTGTGAGATCACCGATAAACGATATTATCATGCTAATTTATTTAATTATTCACTTACTTGGTTTCATAGCCGGAGAGTGAACCAATTTGGGTAAGGCTAAAAGCAGCCTTATGTTACTGTAATCTATTGACTTCACATTTTTTTAGTCAAGTAGCATATGGATGTCATGTCATAAAATATTTTTAATATGACTGAATTTGTATTTAATATGATAACAATTTAATAGAAACATTGTAAGTTACTAATTATAATGCTTACATTTCCTTACAATAGTAATAAAGTAATAAAGTGGCACATTCCACAACCTGTAGTTTTGGCAGATTGGCTTCAATATAAGCTGTTTTTAGACTAATGAGAAAGTTCTGAGTTCTGAAAATTACAGGATGTTTTTATAATACAATGACCTGTTATATGTCAAAGGATCAAGGGAAATTTTGATGACCCCTTTAATACTGCTTAGGTAAGTACAACAAATTATTCACTAAAAAAACTATTAAAATCAATATCCTATTACATTATAACACATAAATCCAGTAAGGCACATTGAAGGGGTCAGCAGGGTACTGTCAGTTCACACGGATCAAGAAATGACGACGGCCTGGAGGAACCCCCAGTAAAGTACACAGAACATGAAAAAGAGTCTAGGTGACAATGCACAGCTGTTTCATGTGCACACGAAGCTCCTCGCAAACACTAGGAAGCTGCTGCCTCGCACACTTTTCAGTCTGCATTACCAGACTACTGCAAAAACTGCTTACGACATCTGGTGACGGCTGAGGGACATCTGCTTAACAAGAAATCCAGGGTGTGAGAGACTAAATGAGAGAATGAATTGCATGAGAGAGAGATTGAACGAATGAGGGAGTCAGTTTGCCACCCTTAGTTTCTAAATACAACTGTCCGTTTTCCCATCGTCAAATGTGAAAAGGCATAATGCTTCCCACAGTTTACTTTGACAAATTGGAAAGGAACAAAGAAAAAAAGGAAAACGGGACAAAAAATAAAAATGACAAGGAAAAAAAGAGGAAGAAAAGTAGTATGTAAGCCTATTAACTTCCATCCATCTGTGGGCTGAACATTACCCTCAGCTGCCCTGCAGGCACCACATCTACACAGGAGCTTAAAGAGAAAAAAATGAGGCAGGCGGAACGCCGGAGAGCGAGTGTACAGTCTTTCCACTGAGCGAGGGCCTTCCCAATTTCCAGTCGGAGCTCATACACACATGTATCATTTCTCTGCTGATTAGGGAAGAGGGATGGTTTCACGTTGAAGAGTTTAAGTGCAACAGACTTCCAGCTGTAGAGCCGATAAGGGATGATATAAAAATGCTGAAGCATGTTTTTCCCTGTGTTTTAATCTTCTCCTTCTTGTAATGTAACACTGGCTATGGGGCTTTGCCTTGAAGCTTTTATTTAAAACACATGTTCCCAGCTCTCCTCTTAAAAAAGCCTCCCTTATCTCTCCATCAATCTACAGACACTGGCTGATTCATTCTGAGCGTAATGGGGGCCAGGTTTTACATTTGTGCATGAGCGTGTGTGGGTGAGCGCTTAGACTTTGTGACTATGTAGGCACTCTATAACATATTACATTATTTCGGTATGTGTAAATATGTATCTGTAAACACACATAACAAAATAATGGAATATGGTGCAGTATGCCTAAGAACATATAAAAATATACACACAAACAAAGCACACACACAACTGGTCAAAAGCTAGAAATAATTAAGAAATACGTTTTTGAAATAAGTGCATTCTCACTAAGGCTTCATTTATTTGATTAAAAATTACAGTAATTATAAAATAAAAGTAATATTGTGAAATATTATTACATAATTATACAATAAAGGATTTCTGAAAGATCATACGACACTGAAGACTGAAAATGATGCTGAAAATTCAGCTTTGAAATCACGGAAAAATTACATTTTATAATATATATATTATAATAAAAAATTGTTATTTTAAATTGTAACAATATTTCACAATATTATTTTACTGAATGTTTGATGAAATAAATAAGAGACTTCTTTCAAAAACATGCAAAATGAATGATTTGTCTAGAAGTTATGAAAAAAAAGAAAAAAGCTATACAATTGCCTCCATCCGTTATATCCACCTTATTTTTCAACACAGACATAAGTTACAGTACTTCCTGTAAATATGCAAGGCTTCCGATTCATTAGCTTCCATAAATAAATAGAGTAACAAAGTGCAGAAAACAGTAAACACTATTTGCCCTACAAACCAGTGTATAACGATTTAAATTAATTTAAATAATATGATAATAAATACCAGTTTGCAACATCAAGCAACAGACTGTATTTGTACAACTAAAATAACTGCAAGCGGTTAGACACCAGAAGACTTCTACATTCAAGTTAAAAATACACACAGCCGCTCTTACATTAAAACTAAGGTGGATACTTTCATGTTTCTTCATTGTCCAATTTGAACATTCAAACACATCTATGACATTCAGAAATGTCGTCCAAGTAAGCAAGTCAAACACTGGGATAGGAGCCACAGCCTCTGAAAGTGTAAGTATATGCAGGTTACTAGAATCAGTGGCATTTAAATATTTTACATATGTTGACACAAAGGAATAAAACAAAAGAAACTGCTAAAGCTCTGCAAACATGACTGTGCAAATATGTTGTCACATTACCTGTACACTACAGTCATGAAACTTCAATATTACTGAAGCAACCTGAGTCTCCAGGAAAGAGAAGGCGGTGGAAAAAAGAAAGAAACAAGCTCTAGGCAAGGAGAATAATTTCAGCTCTCCTCTTCAATTAATCATTTGTTCATTTTCCCCTCTGCACGTGTAGATAGACTGGGAAAGAGGCGGTAGGGCATGAGTGAAACAGAAAGAATGAAAGAAATAGAAAAAATTATCATCTGGGAGATGCTTTATTCTTTACAATTATTATTATTTTAGAATCTACATTAGAAGTACATTGCTGTAGCATTATCTTAGAACCGGCAAAGCATGAACCAAAAAAAAAAAAAACTAATTTCCTCATTGCCACCATGCTAGGATGTTGTGGATTGTTGCCAGGGTGTTGCTATGCAGTTGCATCGAATTTATGCAAAATTATCAAAACTCCCACTTGAGGGGAACATATTAAAGTCCACCTGATTTACAATCAGTTAAAAGTATAACAATGAAATATGAACAGAGGCAAATAAAAGAAAAAAAAAGCATTAGAACGTATATATTTCACCTGAAGAGTGGAAGCCTGGAGAGAAATACTGTATATAAGTGAGAGAAAGGCTCTTGACATGTCAAACGCACCCTCTGAAGACACAAACACAGAGAACTTTAAAATGAGAAAATAATACGTAATGTATTCTGCTCGATAGGCCTGACAAAAGCAGTATTTCACTCAAATACCCATAATGCTTTTGGGCTCATGGGAAAGAGAACTCATTCAGTACTGCATTAAAGAGATCAAACAGTAAAGAGGTTTCATTACGTATCTTCCAACACTTTACAAGAGCACTGACTCATGCTGAAGACCCTTCAAATGTTAAAACTAAACTAAAGCGAGACACTGCAGGTGAATAGGGTAAAAAAAATAGCTAATAGTTATCGCCTTACTTACCCAGCTGATTGATTACATTGATAATAGCCAACATTTTTTGTATTACAAATTTTCTAAAATGATAGGTTGAGATATCCAAATGAGTCATATTTAATGAAATATACGCTAATTTGCATACATTTCTAGTACAAACATCTCTCATTTTTGTCACTCCATAATTCAGAAATTGCTTAGAACGGACAGAAAACACTATATTTTCACAATTTTGGGGGGATTAAAATGTTGTATGCAATCAAGCAAATTACATATGAACAAATCCCTCTGTAAAAACCTTCAGGATATAGACAGGGATAAAAATGTAAAGTTTGGTGTGTGTAAGTGCTACTGAAGTGGAGATTTATGGCTCAGTGTCGGAGGGAAAAAACTCATTTTGAGAACACGGCCTTTAAAAATATGCATGTAATTGAAATCTATGACACAGCATAGTAAGTGCCTAGAAATAAACACATTAAACAGTGTCTTTTGAATGTTTTCTTTCCACTAGTCTGAAAAAAACTCTTTATGAAAAAACAAAATGCCAAAAATCTCAAACTTGACAGGTGCATGAAAAAACGTGTTTTTGCCTGTTACAGTGTCTCCCCTTAAAATAAATTATTATATTCAAAATTAATATTAGTGTAATTTATTAGACTTAAATATAAAAAATAAGTTAAGTATTAAATAGATTAAATGTAATTACTGTAATAAATAATTCAAAGTATATTGTAATTTTAATTATATATATATATATATATAAGAAAATATACTTATATTGAATTCATGCAATAACTAACAATACATTAATACATATTAAATATATGATGTAATATACTATGTATATACATAATATTTATATACATGCAATATATTATGCATATACATACTTTATATTTAATTTAAAAAATGTTTTAAATAATCTAATTTTCAATCAGGTTGAGAAACATTCATTGATATATGTGTGATAGATTTATCTGGATGCACGACTGGAGGATGTGATGTACTACAGTGGGCATTTTCATTCTGTCTGAGTGAGTTTAAACACCTCCAGCTCAGAGCGCAGGGAGAGAATGGCCTCATCTGATTTCTTAGGGGAATGTAAACAGCGTTTTCAACAGCTTGCCTCGTCTGGTATCAATCAAGTTCAGACTTCATGACTTAAGGCTGCTTTTCTGTACTGATAAAATATGGCTGTAAGTTAATGTTGTGTGTGACAGTTGCGGTCAGAGTTGTTGGGGAAAAAATGGAGAGAGAAAAGAGACTAGAAAGAGAATGGAAAGAGAGACAAAGATAGACAATCAGAGCCAGGAAGGAAGGAAGAAAGTGAGAAATAAACAGACAAGCAAAGTAAGATGTTTCTCAGTTAATTGGACACAGATAACAGCATGGCTTTGTGAAGAGGAATACAGAGATACATGTATGTGTATGTATGTGTGTGTGTAGCCAGATGAGGGCAATGAAAGCAGTCAGAGTCTTGGTGCTGCTCGGCTGCTCTCTGTGCCCACTTTGAGCCCACACCACTGGCCTGAAAATCCACCCGTTGCCATGGTGCTGGCCTTGAGGACTGCCATTATTTCCCTCCTGCAGAATTTACTGCTTTGCACAAAGATGCACACTCTGTCCCTCATCATAATGCTTCCTCGCTAAACGAGCGATAGGAAAAACTACACTGGGAACGAATGCTCATCAACGACTGGTGCTGTTGTTCGACAGCACAACAGCATTTCTCTGCTTTAAAAGCTCAGGGGTAAACACAGCAACAACAGAAAGGGAGGATTTAGAGGAGAGCAGGCAGGGAGGAAAGGAAGTGGTGTGAGAGTACAGATGAGAGTTATGTTAAATGGTCGTATTATGGCTGCCAATTTATTAAAATTGAATTAATGATTTAAAATAATGATTTGAATTATATTTAAATGTTTGAATGACAATAATGAATTGATGCATATCACTGAACAGAAGCCTATTACTGACCTACAGTTCAGAAAATTAATAGAGCAATTTAATTTAAATATATATGAATACTACTGGTCAAAAGTTTGGGGGGTGATATTTTGAATGTTTCTGAAAGAAATATCTTAGGCTCTCCAAGGCTGCATTTTTGATCAAAATACAGTAAAAACTGTAATATATGAAATATTTTACATTAAAAATAACTTCTATGTGAAGATTATATTATATATATTAATAGATATAGATATATATATATTATTATTCCTGTGATGGTAAAGCGGCATTTTCAGAATCGAGTCTTCAGTGTCACATGATCCTTCATATGCTGATTTGCTGCTCAAGAAACATTTCTTCTCTTTTTTATAAACTGTGAAGCATTTTTTCTTTCAGGATTCTTTGATGATAGAACAGTTTCAAACGAAACAATTATTTGAAATAGCAATCTGATGGAAAATTATAAATATATTTACTGTCACTTGTGATCAATTTAATGCATGCTTGTTGAATAAAAGTATTAATGTATTCTTTTTATTTATCAGTGGTTGCTCTAGGGAGCTTGATGGAAATTGCATTTCACTGCCAGCAACTGCTGCTCCCTACTGTATTGATGTGCATTTAATAAGAAAACCTTGGATCTTAACTCTTGAATGAATGTATATGGAAGAAGAGACCATGATTTCATTACTACAACATTGTTGATTCTGTAAATGCTGCATATGTTGCATTAAGTCATATGTATATGTATTCATTGTGAAAAAAATACGCACAAAAACACCTTGTCACAGGGCAGTCCCATCAAAAGTATACATGCAATATATACTGTACATTATACATAAAGTACAATGTACAAAAATGCACACAGTTCCAAATACATACAGGCTGCATATTAGTACTTTAAGATAATAATATGCACCATTTAGGGGTAAACTAGATACAAATGTAGATCAGATTCTTGAATTTTTGCACTTTTTTCAGTGTTCCAAAATAAATATGTTCATAAAAAAAGAGAATGAGTATGAGAGTGTAGAGTAGGAAGAGCGAGTGTGTACGATTTTTCTAGCTGTGTGACTATCACTGTAGAAACAGACCACAGATCCTGACTCATCAAAAGCAAGGAGAAAGACATACTAACAAAGCCCACCAGTACATCCGTACACAGTGGCTTCTGCAAACCATCATATAGCTGAACTCCTGCTGGACATACCTATACCTGTCCTTGGGGAACAGGATGAGCCTGCTTCCAAAGCTAAAGAAGTCTCATCACATTCTGTCCCCATGCTGACCTGTGCTCCCCGGGCTCCCAAATGAGAGCATAACAAAGCTGCTAGAGGATGATTCACTGACCCCGAGCCCCTGGGGAAGAGTGGGCACATGCCACATCACAGACACTGTAGAGAAACGACAAAACTGAGACAGGCTGATGACTTGAGGAGGTCAGAAGGATAACGGATGAAAATGTAACCATTAGTGCTGACAGTTTTTGGAAAAGAGCAATGTGAGGGCTTAAATGAAAAGGATATGTATAATATATACAAGTATATAGTGTATATAATAATTGGAGAAAGCTGTCTGTTAGCATTACCATTCAACTCATTGGCAGTTAAAAATGTGCTCTCTAGATACAAGCCAATCACCTGAGGTGTTGTGACTAATTACTCTCGAGGAGGCATATTCATATTAATTTTAATAGAATATTCAGCCACTTTTGAACCGGTTGCAATGGAAAAAATATGCTTTTTGGAACCAAATTATGTATTCACAGCATCTACCAGTCAAACGGTGTAAAGCCTACAAAAAATAATCTATGAAAAATGGGCCGGATTCATGAAAATGTTCTTATTAAGAAAGTTACGATTTTTTTTAATAAAGAGAAACAAGGAAAAACTCACATTTTTAAAGATCATTTCAAATTCAGCAAAAAGTCTTGTCATGCATAATCACGACCGATAATTGGATCACTGTTTACATTGATCATTGAATCCTCATGCTCATACACAATATTATCTGTAGCTACTGTTATAAGGTAACGCTTAATGTTTGAACCTAACAGATTTCTTAAACATCATAACTTTGGGGGTTTAAGACAATTTGGAGGTTTCTTAAGTTTTGTCTTTGGGGAAAAAAAAAAACTTAAAAATCTTGAGAAAAAAAAAAAAAAGACAAGAACATTCATAAGAAATGTTTTTGTTCAAAAAACATTCCCAAGTTAAAAATAAGATGAAAATAGAAGTTAAAAAGAATTTAATTCTTAAGAACGTTTCATGAATATAGCCCCAGGTCTGCTGAATCCAGAATGAAAAAAAAAAAGTATAGGCCTAATAAAATATTTAAGTCACTAAATAGGCCTACAGAACAAAATTCAGTGCTATACCCTTAGAAAGCCAATTCATAATTTATGTGTTCTGCTGTAGTTAGGGGTGGAACGGTTCAACTTACTCACGGTTCGGTTTATATCACGGTTTTAGAGTCACGGTTTCAGTACGGTTCAGTATGTGCTATGTTTAGGCAAAAACTACACTGTCAAATAAAAATAAAGAAAATAAATATAATCTAACTACAAGCAACAGCACAAATAAATACAATAGAGTAAAGATACAAATTAAATAAACAGTGATTTTCAGCTAACATTAGCTTTTAGGTACAGAAATTGAATAAAGTAATGAAATGTAAAACAGCATTGCATATTTGACTGTATAAATTAAAGATGAATCTTTATTAAAGTTACAAAAGCTATTCAACCAAGAGCAGCGAGTGATTTCTTTGTTGTTGCTGTTTGATTAATATTAAAGGGGTCATATGATGCGATTTCAATTTTTCCTTCTCTTTGGAGTGTTACAAGTCTTGGTGCATAAAGAAGATCGGTAAAGTTGCAAAGACTAAAGTCTCAAAACCAAAGAGCTATTCTTTATAAAAGTTCGTCAGCCACACCTACCTAAACGGCTCGTTCTAACACGCCCCAAAATATCTACATCACTATGTGGGAAGATAACGCCGCCCAAATGTTCACACAAAGTAAGAAGGCATAACTTTTATTCTGGCTGTAGTTTTGTTGTTTCCGCCGCAATGTCGTAAAGACGCTGTGTGCTTCGTTGTAAAAGCGAAACTACTTTGTTTGGCCTTCAAAAAAAAAAGAGGATGATATCCGCTTCGTCAAGCCTAGAGCTGATCCGTGCTGGTTGCGGAGAAATACAACTTTGTGCTGTGGATCGCCGGATCGGATTTCACAGTGGACGAAGTGGAGTCCAGCTCGGCGTCGTCATGTCCTTCCGGATGCTCCTTCGTCTAAATCGCCGGCCGCGCCGTTCTCAAGACTACCCGCCTCTGCTCACTCTAACCCGGCTCAGCTCACCCTAAGCCGGGGCTTCCGTCCGCTAGCCACCCCCCCAAGGCCTCAGCTCACTCTAGCATAGGCCGCGGTGTTTTTCGTTGGGAAAGCGAAACTTCTTTGTTTGGTCTTACAAAAGAGGACACGACTAGAAATCAGTGGTTACGTTTTTACAACACTGTTCCAGAACAGTTCAGTCCAAATATTAATTTGTGTGTAGCACATTTTATGGAGGACTATTTAATGATTCTGGGAGAGTAACGTTAGACTACAATACTGGCAGTTCTGACTCAGTCTGTAAGTACGTTTACATATTTAAATAATTTTTCGAGTTTTGGGCAGTAGAGTAGCACATGTTGTTTGTCATTTCTCTGATCACAAACGCAGACAAATGGTTTTATGTTTACGCGGTGCGATGCAATGTAACGCAACGCGTAAAAAGACAGTATATTATAATCATTATAATCCGTAATTATGTTCCCAATGGATGCAACAAATGCCTCGTTTGTAATGGGTTTTAATAATTATGTCTCGTAGCTCCGGCCGGGACACAGCATCAACACAGTATGGTGAGGGGCGTAACATTCCGTCACACGCTTGAGGTATTCGGCCAATAACAACGCATTGGATAGCTGGCCAATCACAGCAAACCTCACTTTTCAGACCGATGAGCTTAAAATCGACGCGATTCAGAAAGGCGGGGCATAGAGGAGAAAACAATAATGTACAGTATGTGGAAAATAATGTTTTTTTTTCTTTAAACCACATAAACACATTTCACTACAACAAATACACAAAATTATGTTCTTTTTATCAGCATCATATGACCCCTTTAAAAAGTGCTGTCACTTTAAGAGAATGCACTGATCCAGTGCACTGATACAGTACTTTCAGCCGGCTATGTCTGCTATAGGATACTCACAAAGACGGGCATTTTTGACATAATTTTTGTGTGAATTTGTCAATTTAAACACAATACTTCAGAGAGAGCTTAATATTTGCGCGCGTTCTGAGGCGCTGGTTTGCACGCTTTGGATGAGTGCACGCACAAACCTCACTGCGCGTGCGAGCTAACGTCCTCTGTTTTTTTTTTTTTTTTTTTTTTTTCTTTTTCCCTTTTTTCTTTTTTTCCTTTTTTTTTTTTTTTTGTTTTTTTTTATGGTTTAAATGTTTAAAACTGGCAAAGCTTAAATAAGTTTAGTTTAAACAGATATCAACATGTGCTGTTCAGGTCTCACCTGATAGCACGCGCTATCAGTACCCGGGTGATGACGGAATAAATGACTGCTCACATTCCAGCATAAGACATTCGTATTGAACAAGAGTGAATGGTTTTGTCCACGTTTGTTCGATTATGCTCGGAATTCGTGTAGCACCAGTGTTTATTTCTTCCTCACATGCGCATGTGCTATCTATTCTATTCCAGTATCACAGCAGAACCCTGTTTGTTTTACATGTTATTAAGTAAAACCTTCATCTACCTTACAGAGCTTCCCTTGTTGGTTTATCGATGTAAGCTCTGAACGCCCGGATTCCTATCCGCGCGTGCGACCGTGTGTGGAGAATCGTACTGTCGATTTTTTTCCGCGAACGTTCCACCCTAGCTGTATGCCCTAAATTCATTTATATTATATATATATATATACTAGTGTATAAGCAAACACACATGCCTGGACTGTTTCATCTTGCCAGGCAGCTTAGAATAATAAATCGCATTGTACCTTTCCTGTCGAAAAGTCATTCATTAATGATGTACACCTTTCTTTCTTACCTATTTCTGTTTCACAAACAATAAATAACCTTTGCTTTCTAAACACAAACCGCTCTGGGAGGAAATCTGGTCTACTCAAGTACCCAAAAAATAGCAGGGACGATCCCAGCGGTGTTGTCTGAAGAGGGCAGCGACACAGCTGCTAATCAATAGCAGTCACAAGGTTTAAAAAGGCTACAGTGGCGGAGTCACTTTGACCAGAGTTCGGCTGAAACGGAACCTTTTGTTTGAGATTTATCAGTAAGTAGCACGCGTCTGCGACCTCCAGCCACTTTTCCATGCAGGAAGGGAGACGGCAGAGGGACATCTGTAGGGAGTTAGCATTGAGAAAGCGGAGAGACGAGGATTAAGCCAATTTAAATTTCTTTCTCCCTCTTGTGGAGAGAAATCTCCTACTGGATTTAGGTATTCTATATGTTTTTGAGTATTAATAAGGATGGGTGGTCTATTGAATGCACAGCAAAAACATACTTTTTTTTGTGTGTGGCTAAAAGTGCATTTTTCATCTGAAAAGGGCCGGGGAGATAAAAGTGCAGCTGGCAGGAGGGCTGCCAGCACTGATCCTCCTTTCTACAACAATGAAGTTAAAAATAAAAAGCCAATGACCAGGAGGGGCAGAGCAAAACCGGACTTATTTTTTCCTGCCGGATTTGCCAAGGGTCCCATTAACTGAGGGCCCATCTCCGTAACATACATTAAGCAACTTACCAACACAAACCCACACACATTTCATGAATTATCTATGCTGTATCATAAAAATATAATCCCTAACTTTATGCACACAAAAGAAAGAGACAAGCATGCTGAAACAGCAATGTGCTAGCTGAGCAGGAAGTTATCCCTGAGCAAATAGTCTGCGGTAGTCCAGGCCTACGGGCCAAGCTCAGCAAACACACAGGAAGCTTAACATCTGTAGCCATGAACAACCTGTTTGTGAAAACACAACACACAAATCCCTAATTAGGCCTCTATAAAAGTGAATATGAACACCATGTTTTTCAAACTTTTTCTACCCGATGCAGCGGCAGAGGAATGCTGAGAATTGTGCGCACATTTGTTCAGGAATGGTTTTTACAAGCTCTCTGAGAACTTCTGTTGGACGGCACCAATCTGCCTGCTGAAAGTGTGGGACTGTTAAAGCTGGCTTCCTGTATTCTGAAACACAGAGACAAAACTAGTTCAGTGCAGCATCTGTTAAGCAGCACACACTACACTTGGGAGTAGATGCCATGTCTAAAAGACATAAAAGCATAAAAAGTTTGTTGTGCACATGCATGAGATCATGAAAATAAAACTACATAAAATCTATCCACAAGTCTGAGAACACGAGTGAAAATGCTTCTGAAACTGAAATGAAATTGCATTTATAATTTAATGCTAAATATTCATTTACAATTTTTTTTAATCATCATATAAATGAGTAAAAACTTTAACTGAAGAAATAATGTTAAAAAAAATTATATTCATTGTATAATAATAATAATTTATTATTGCTGTCTTTAAATGACTATAATATTAATAATAATATTAATAATAATTATATTAATATTAAACATTATACATTACCTTTAAATTAGATTTTTAAATGTGGTCTCAGACCTTTCCACTGCACAATGTGGTACTGAATTATTATCATACTTGTGTGCCATGGTATTTTTTCTTAAAGGGGTGGTTCATTGCGATTTCACTTTTTTAACGTTAATTAGTGTCTAATGTTGCTGTCTGAGCATAAACAATATCTGCAAAGTTAAAAAGCTGAAAGTTCAATGCAAACGGAGATTTTGTCTTTTAAAATTCTGGCAGTTTAGTGCCTACAGAAACGGCTGGTAGGGACTACAACAAGTTACTTCCTGGGTTTGTGATGTAATAAACCCAGATAAACCCCGCCCTCAGGGAAAGGCAGCAAAGGGGGCGAGTCCATGCTGCGCTGCTTTAGAGAAGAGTAAGAGAAAACTAGAGGTGTGTGTAAAATCTATTCATAATTGAATCGCGATTCTGTCTTCTAACGATTCTAATGGATTCACAAGTTTCAAAATCAAAGCTCAAAAGCAGCAGTTCTTAATACTGTTCCTCGCGTCCCCCTGCTCTACACACGCTCTGCACACGCTCTGCATCTCTCTCACTCTCTCTCATTCAGCTCAGCTCCAAAAACGAACTGTTACAATTATACACTTATTTTTCACATAGCTAGGAGAAGCGTTAACATGGAGTGCGTTTGCAGTTGTGTACTGTCTACAGCTTTAATCCAGATAAAACTGTATATTAAAAGCTAACATAAGCAGTAGCATTTACAAATAACAGTGTATCTAAAGTATGAGACAACAACAAACAAAAAAAACATAGGCCTACCATTAAAAGCCATGCTTACACAGGTTCTGCACGATCCTCTCAAAGGGCCTTGCGTTGTTTTTTGTTTTTTTTTTTTTTTTTGGCCAAGCTTTAGGCCAGAACTACTAAATGTACAGTACTAAAGTACTGGGAAGATTTTGCGCGAACTATTTCCCAGTACCATTTAAAGGGTTGCATTCGCACGGACAGTGTACGTAAGACGGTCGACACACAGTGACGTCATTTATGCGCGGCGTTCAACAACGAAAACAAAGAACTACGTTAACAACAGGAGGATGGAGGACGCTGTGATCGGAGCTGTGTTTTTGTTGTGTCTCGCGGGTTTCACAATAAGGGACATGGAAAGTCGACGTATACGTAAAACGACTGACAGAACGGAGAGGAGGACTAAGAATCTCCAACGACAACCGGCAGTGCTACATTTGCTACAAGTGCATGCACTTCAGCGTCCGTCCATCTATCGCTGTACTCCATACTTGCGAAATAAGTTGACAAAATGTTTACAGTATGTTTACACAGCGTTTTAAATCATGGCGGGTGAGGGTGTTTTCGTACGCGTTTGGCCAATCAATGTCTACTTACGTCACAATTAGTACCAGTTGTGCT
Organism: Sinocyclocheilus anophthalmus; assembly: GCA_018155175.1. Taxonomy (NCBI): domain Eukaryota; kingdom Metazoa; phylum Chordata; class Actinopteri; order Cypriniformes; family Cyprinidae; genus Sinocyclocheilus; species Sinocyclocheilus anophthalmus. The sequence continues at coordinate 168,502 of JADLZN010001133.1, read as the reverse complement.
GGTTAGACCCTGCTCCGGAGTAGGAGCTAATTTGGTTCTCGAAAAAGGCAGTCGGTACTATAAACTCGCTCCCAGTCGGCGGTGCGAAAACACCAAAAAGTAGGTAGTTCCCACAATTAGTTCTGGTACTATGAAAAGGTTTCTGCGGTGCGAAAGGCCCTAATAATATCTCTGGTTCTCAATCGGGCTCAAATTGATAAGCGATATTAATGAGGCCGCTGTTTACAATACAACCGGAGCACATACCGCTATGTTGAGGGGCGAGACGTTTAGACACACGCTAGAGGCGGTTTAGCCAATCACAACACACTGGGCTAGCTAACCAATCAGAGCCCATCGCCTATTTCTGAGGGAGGGGCTTCATAAAAACAGGAAAAGTTCAGCCCGTTTCTCAGAGAAGGGACAGAGCGTGTGTAATAAAGGTAAATTATGTGAAAAATGCGTTTTTTAAAAAACGAAGCATTAACACATGTTAGACTGCACCCAATAAACACAATCAATCCTAGAAAAAAAAAAAACAGTGAACCACCCCTTTAAAAAAAAATAAGTATTTATTTTTTTTTTGGATATATTTATATTGGACAGTAAAAAATCAGTAATATAATTTGTACTTTTTGTAAGCATAGGGTTTAAAAAATAATTTACTGATTGTGCAGTATTGTTAAAAAGAATTTAAACAGAAGGCACATTAAGTCTGGATGTGTCACACAGAAGCAGAACAATATCTTTAAAAGGTCTCTATTGTGATGGTTTGTTGTGTGCCTTAGGGCTTTTCGCACCGCAGGACCTTGTCCTAGTACCAGAACTTAATTGTGGAACTACCCACTTTTTGGTGTTTTCGCACTGCCGGAACTGGGTGCGATTTTGGTACCGGACTGCCTTTTTTGAGAACCAAATTAGCTCCTACTCCTGAGCAGGGTCTAATCAGCACAACTGGTACTAATCGTGAAGTTAAGTAGACATTGATTGGCCAAACGCTTACAGAAACGCCCTCACCCTCAATGATTTAAAACGCTGTGTAAACGTACTGTAAACATTGTGTCAACTTATTTCTCAAGTATGGAGAACAGCGATAGATGGACGGACGCTGAAGTGCAGGCACTTGTAGCAAATGTAGCACTGCCAGTTGTCATTGGAGATTCTTAGTCCTCCTTTCCGTTCTTTCAATCGCTTTACATATACGTCAACTTTCCATGTCCATTATTGTGAAACCCGCGAGACACAACAAAAACACAGCTTCGATCACAGCGTCCTCCATCCTCTGTTGTTAATCTAGTTCTTTGTTTCCATTGTTGAACGCCGCGCACAAATGACGTCACTGTCGACCGGCTTACGTCACTTCTTAGTACACACTCTCGGTGCGAATACAACCCTGTAAATGGTACTGGGAAATAGTTCGCGCAAAATCGTCCCGGTACTTTAGTACTGTACATTTAGTTCTGGAACTAAAGCGGACACAAACCACCATCTTCCCATCACTCATGATTTCAAACAATATGTGTAACAAAAGCGAGGGTCATTCTCCCTCTCTCTCTATTGTGCTTTCAGTCTTCCTAAGGTGAGGGCACAAGTTCTGCTTGGTCAGCCAAGGGTGTTGCCATGTCACAGTCCGGTCTGCCAGTGTCATGGATTCAGGGTTTCTATGGCAGCAGTGGTTAATTCCCCAGGCCCTGCATGGTCTCTTTCTCATCAAGCCTGACACTCTCTCTCTCTCTCTTCGGGAAAAAAGCTCTGGCCAGGCCCTCAGCCAAAAGCCTTGGAGATAAGCTGCTAATAGGAAACAATCTACAGCTAATGCACACATTCCTCAGTGAAAGCATCTTTTAATAACAAAAACAGTGCGCTTCCCCTCTTCTCGTTTTCTTCTCCCTTCTCTCCTGTCTCCATGGCCCCTTTCTAAACAAAGCTGCTGAGAGAGTGAGATAGCGGGAGAGAAAAAGAGAACCGGGCATTCTCCTGTTGTTACAGAGAGAAGACGTTGATAAACATACAGCAAGACTATCAGAGCTTGCTGCTACCTGAAGAGGAATTGGTTGAAAAGCGTAGGTGTGGCACCTCGGCCCCGAGGTTGCGAGCGATTAAATTATTATAGAGGGAAATGAAAGAGAAAGAAGTGGAGAGCAGGCAGCGATATGCAACAAATGGGCAGAAAGTCAGGCCCCTGGCGTACGCAGCCGGCTTGTTTGTTTGATGCCCTGCTGCCACGTTTTTCCTGCAGATGCCGGGAGCGATCCCAGAAGCCGCCACTGCACAGCGTGAGAGCGAGCCAAAAAACATGAACACCGATTTCCACCGCGATCTGTGATTCAGCTCACAGATGTGCCGACAAGTATGAGTGAGAACGAGAAGACATGAGAGCCGGGCGGCTGCAGGTCCATCTTGTTGTGATTATAGCTGCAGTCACGTCTGACGTTGTAATTGCAACTGGCTGCGAGCTGTTTATGGGTAGAGAATCACACATATGGACTTGCCCCTTTCATTTTAGGGCTGCTGTACATTCTCTTGATTACGTCTCCTCCTCTCTTGCGCTCGTTCCATCACTGACACCATCCACGCAGCCAAGCCCTTGATGGACGGCTGTGCTGCGCGGAAGCCGTTGCTGAGCGATGCCTGTAAACAATGGGAATGTTTGCGCTTTGTTTATTCGTATCACACTGAGAATCGTTGTGCCAAAGCAGCTTGTGTTTTCTCTAAACAATCTTTGTGTGCTGTCATATCGTGATACCTGGAAAAGCAGTCAGCAGATTTGCTTAAGATTACCTTACAATGCGACTGCCAAATAGTCTGCAAGCAAACCGATAAATGCTCCCTTTACAAAGGCAGCATTTATGGCCCTTAATGAAGCATAACAGCAACCGTCAGCACTCATGCTAACATTATGCCATACTCTCCTCAAATGCCACCTGCGCTGAATATGACAAATGACACGACCATGCATAAATATTTCTACAGTCCTTTTTTAGCAAAGCTCAGAGCAGAAATTACAGTTTTGAAGAGGAAGTTCACAAAAAAAAAAATGTCATTTTGTCGTTCATTTGACCTCATGTCAATCCAAACCTGTAGTTAGTTTCTTCTGACAAACACAAAAGGTTTTTTTCCCGACCCAGTTGTTTTGCACCATATTAACTTTCATTATTGACAAAAACAGTTTAAGGATTATTTACAATATTTTCTTTTCTGTTCAACGGAACAAAGAAGTATAATTGCATTATATACAGTGGGTACGGAAAGTATTCAGACCCCTTTAAATTTTTCACTCTTTGTTATATTGCAGCCATTTGCTAAAATCATTTAAGTTAATTTTTTTTTTTTCCTCATTAATGTACACACAGCTCACCATATTGACAGAAAAACACAGAAGTTTTGAAATTTTTGCAGGTTTATTAAAAAAGAAAAACTTAAATATTACATGGTCCTAAGTATTCAGACTTTTTGCTGTGACACTCATATATTTAACTCAGGTGCTGTCCATTTCTTCTGATCATCCTTGAGATGGTTCTACACCTTCATTTGAGTCCAGCTGTGTTTGATTATACTGATTTGACTTGATTAGGAAAGCCACACACCTGTCTATAAAGACCTTAACAGCTCACAGTGCATGTCGAGCAAATGAGAAGCAGGAGGTCAAAGGAACTGCCTGAAGAGCTCAGAGACAGAATTGTGGCAAGGCACAGATCTGTCCAAGGTTACAATTTTTTTTTTGCTGCACTTAAGGTTCCTAAGAGCATAGTGGCCTCCATAATCCTTAAATGGACGACGTTTGGGACGACCAGAACCCTTCACAGAGCTGGCCGTCCGGCCAAACTGAGATATCGGGGGAGAAGAGCCTTGGGGAGAGAGGTAAAGAAGAACCCAAAGATCATTGTGGCTGAGCTTCAGAGATGCAGTCGGGAGATGGGAGATAGTTGTAGAAAGTCAACCATCACTGCCGCCCTCCACCAGTCGGGGCTTTATGGAAGCCTCTCCTCAGTGCAAGACATGAAAGCCCGCATGGAGTTTGCTTAAAAACACCTGAAGGACTCCAAGATGTGAGAAATAAGATTCTCTGGTCTGATGAGAGCAAGATAGAACTTTTTTCCCTCGATTCTAAGTGGTATGTGTGGAGAAAACCAGACACTGCTCATCACCTGCCCAATACAGTCCCAACAGTGAAGCATATTGGTGGCAGCATCATGCTGTGGGGGATTTTTTCAGCTGCAGTGACAGGACGACTGGTTGCAATTGAGGGAAAGATGAATGCGGTCAAGTACGGGGATATCCTGGACGAAACCTTCTCCAGAGTTCTCAGGACCCCAGACTGGGCCGAAGGTTTACCTTCTAACAAGATAATGACCCTAAGCACACAGCTAAAATCACGAAGGAGTGGCTTCACAACAACTCTGTTACTGTTCTTGAATGGCCCAGCCAGAGCCCTGACTTAAATTCAATTGAGCATCTCTGGAGAGACCTATAAATGGCTGTCCACCAACGCTTACCATCCAACCTGACAGAACTGGAGAGGATCTGCAAGGAGGAATGGCAGAGGTTCCCCAAATCCAGGTGTGAAAAACGTTGTTGCATCTTTTCCCAAAAGACTCAGGGGCTTTCTTAGATCAAAGGGTGCTTCTACTAATATACTGAGCAAAGGGTCTGATACTTAGGACCATGTGATATTTCAGTTTCTTTTTTAATAAATCTGCAAAAATGTCCACAATTCTGTGTTTTTATGTCAATATGGGGTGATGTGTGTACATTAATGAGGAAAAAAATTTACTTAATTGATTTTAGCAAATGGCTGCAATATACAAAGAGTGAAAAATTTAAGGGGGTCTGAAAACTTTCCGTACCCACTGTATATATATTATATATATATATATAATATATATATATATAAGTATGCCAAACTTCTTTACCAGAATGTACAGTTTTCTCTTCAGTTATTTTTTCCTTCATTTACTATCTTATTTTTAATTCCGAAATATATATACACACACACATATATATTATATATATATATATATATACATGGTGTATTTCAACTTTTTTTTTATTTATGAACTGCATGTTTTTATGTATAAAAAAAAACAAAAGCAAAAACAAGATCTGTACAGTTTATTTTTTTGGGTGAACTACCCCTTTACGCACGGGGTTTCTTTTATCACTCAAGTGGCACAGTCATAAACTGGCCATTCTGAGCCTGAAAGTCTGTCTGTCTGTCTGTCTATCCGTCGATAAATATCTTTGGTAAATAGCTCCGAGGCTCACTGAGGATTAGTATGGCTCAAAGAAGCCAGTCCCCCCCCCCTTCCTGTATAAAAAGCCTAGGCCACAAGCTTGCTTGTTTGTCTAAAACAATTAAGGTCGTTATGAGGGGGGTTCCTGACAAATAGCTACCAGCTGATAGAGCTTTGGCAAACTTCAGAGGAGGTCGGGGTGGGGGGAGGTGGGGGGTTGTAGTAAAAAGGGGGCCAGACCCTGAGACGGAGTTCTAAATTAATGATCGGTCAGGGTCTGAAGCCCGCCTAATCTTGGCCAATTGCTCCTTAATTATGTAAGGTGCTGCCAATTTAAACTGTCGAGGAAATCAGGATCAGCATGCATTCATCTCCCCTCCTTGAATCCTGATTGAGTCTGGTCACTATTCGGATGGATCTCATTTTCACACATGGAACCAATATGCCGGCCAGATGTTCATTTGCAGTCGGGTACTGAGCACAACGACTCATCTACACGCAATGGCGGTTTCCCTCAACGCTATGGCTGTCGTCTCACACCCTAGACAGGAGCAAAGGACATGAAAGAGGAGGAAGAGACTGATGGAGACAGAGGAGGAAAAAAAAATGTCTGGTAAATCCACTGTCAGGTCAATGACTTTTGTCGTGCATAGTTGCAACAGATGTCTCATTGCAGTCGGCCTGACTCTGGAGTTGGACCTCTGTGTTCAAACAAGCAAGCTTTGGTCAGCAAATCAAAAGCATAATTCATATAAACATTAAAATTATGCAGTAACGTTTTTTTCCCCCCATCTCTCTCATTTTCTTCCGTAGGTCATAAATAGCTCTGCTCAGATTCTGGTTTCAGGCCCCGCCTGCATTATTAGGGCCACCTGGCTGTTTCTGGCACTGTTCAATGAGCGAACCAGGTTTTTCAAATGACGCCCCATATACAATTGCTTCCTCATTAAATGCAGAAATGATCCGTAGTGATGTATTGCCAATACAAATTTAGATCTGCTCTTATTCTGAGTGAGTTTAAGGTTTAAATGACAATTCTCGTGATATAGGATGGAGGACGAAAGATCAATCTTAATAATCTCTGCAGGCCATGCTAAAGCAGTGGTTTCCACTGCTGTTATTTTAACTAAAACAAATGATTACAAACAAATTTGTTCAAATGCTGCATTGGCAACTACCTCAGGTTTAAGTTGAAGTACTAAATTAACTAAAACTGAAATAAAAATAATTTAAAGTTAAATAGAAATATAAAAAAAATAAAAATAAAAAATGACATTAAATTACTAAAATTAGTTTAGTTTAACTTTATTGTCTGTACAGATTTCCTGAACAGAAATTCATCTTTGACACTGGCATAGAAAATACATCCTAACAGAAAATACTATACATTCACATATCACATAATAAAGCACATAAAACACACACACACAAAAAATTAATTAATACAACACAATATATATGTATGCCCACACATATGCATACACGTGTACACACCTACCCAGAAAGATACCTCATGATAATACCTCAATTAAGAATTTGGTTTAAAACAGTCACCGCCAATGGTACAAATTATCTTTTATATAGGTTCTTTGTATTTCCTTCACCAGCTGAGGAAGTTCAACCTGCCACAGGAGCTGCTGAAACAGTTCTACTCTGCTATCATTGAATCCATCCTCTGCACTTCAATAACTGTTTGGTTCAGCTCAGCTACCAAATCTGACTTCAGAAGACTTCAGAGGGTAGTCCGGACTGCTGAGCGAATCATTGGTAAAACCCTCCCTTCTCTCCAAGAACTGTACTTATACAGAGTGAGCAAAAGGGCTGGCAAAATCACTCTGGACCCCTCACATCCAGCACACTCCCTCTTTGACCTGTTGCCATCTGGTCGACGCTACAGAGCACTGAGCACCATAACGACCACAACAGGAACGTTTGCTTCCCTCAGGCAATCCATCTCACGAACACTTGACAATAACCGTGGAACACCACTATTTATTCACTCATACACTTATTTATCTAACACACATACTTATTCTACACCTCAAATTTGCACATAATATGCAGTACCTGTACATACAAAAAAAAAACTGTTTATTGTAATATACCTGCACATACAATTCTCAATTTATATTGTTATTCCTTATTTACTTGTTTCAATTTTTTTTTCTGTGTTTTTTGTTCGGTCACTTCTGCTGTTACACCACTGTGGAAGCTTCTTCTGTCCGAAAACAAATTCCTTGTATGTGTAAACATACCTGGCAATAAAGCTCATTCTGATTCTGATTCTGATTCTGATTTAGCCAGCGGTATACGCAGCCTGCGCTCTGAAGGAAGGGCCTCAAAGCAGGAATGAAGTGGATGAGTTTGGTCTGAATATACTGCAATCACCTTCTTTTCCATAAAGTGTAAAAACAGCTCTTGCATTGTACTTCTGTTTCTGGCCGGTGATCTTATTTGCTTCATTAATTACTCGTGTTCATTTATTTTTCGGTCTCATTGTTAAATTGCCATACCACGATACAATATTATATGTTAAAATACTTTCAATCATCGATCTATAAACAATGGTTAGGACCCTCCTATCGATGCTAAAATTTCTTAGTTTCCTGAGTAGACCTAAACGCTGTCTTGCTTTCTAGTGTATATGGTCCACATTTTCCTGGAATGAGAGTTTGTCATCAATGATTGTACCTTGATTTGAAACTTGCTCTACCTCTACACCTTTATAGTAATTTGTTCATATGAGACACCAGCCATACCGGTCCTATTTTGTTCCCACAGCATAGTTCCTTTGTCTTCTCAATGTTCAATTGTAGGTGACTATCATAAAACCACTGAACAAGACTTTCAATATACTCAAAAGTTAAACTAAGTTAAACTATTCATGTCCAATTGGCAAGAAATTAAAACCAAATTAAATGAAACTAAAAATATACAAATAAAAGCTCATTCAAAATATTAATAAATACTATAATATAATATAAATAACAATGATGGTTTATCTACGCAACATATATGAATGATAACATTTCACAAAGACCATACATAGTTGTGCTGTCAATTTAAGACAAATATATGGAAATCAATTTTTTTAAAAATGGGGAAAAATTCTGAAACTGATTAAAATATTTAAGTGATTTATAGTTCTAGTTTTAACAGACGGAGGTGGTTCAGAGTTGAGTAATGACTGACTTTGTACAATATCAGCTGAGATCTGAATGGCTGATGATACTCACGAGTATCTTATCTGCTCTGAAAGGTAATAAGTGAAAATTGCAGTTATGTTGGAAACACCAGTTACTGGTGTATTGTTTAGGGTGGAAGAGGATGAAACGTGATGGAGAGAGGGTGTACGTGGAGGGAGTGGAATCAGGACAGATAAGATACAGATCACCTAACACCCCACTCCAAAGCCAGATGTTTGAACACAGAGGGATATTTACATTTGACTACGTCATCCCCCACACCCCACCTCAACTTTTTGCACATAATTTGAACAAGGTCTTCATCTACAAGTCGGGCATAAAAAATAAAAAAAAGGATCTGAAACATATCCGTCACGAGGCTGCAGAATTTAATGAGTGATTCATATTAAAAAACAGTGCATTACACAATTAAAGAATAAAAATAACTATAACTGCCTTCCTGTCAGTGAAGAAATTACGCTTGTCAACGCCATTTTAGGCGTGCTCGTGTTTTGCATAGCGTCTCCAAACCAGATAGCGTTACACCCTCTCATTTTAAATTTCAAATGTAAATAACATCGCAGATGGTGGGGCTGAGGGGGTATGGCTGGCAAAGTTTTATCATCACTGATTATCATTATAAAGGTTTTGGTGAATGAAAGCAGACGTGAGTGGTAAGGAGGCAGGTTTCCGGCACTATTTAACAAGGTGATTCGGTGCAGCTGTGGCTGGAACATTTGAAGGGTGGGCACACAAAACAGTGAACACAGTCCAACCTGTTACCACATATAGCAACAAAAAGAGAACCTCGTTTGAATCCGGGTTTTCATTAGAAAGATAGTTTCGCATTACATTAGGTTTTGATAACAATTCAGAACAAAAAAACTTTTCTTTGTGGCGTACAGGCCATACATGTAAAGGTTCTGTGCGAATATAAGCTAGCGCGAGGCATGCGACCAAACATAACAGAAGGTGCAGTGTACCTAACATAAGTGCCATTCAGACTCAGAGTCGATAAATTAATCGGTCACTGAAAAAAGTTAAAAATGGCGTGGTTATTCACATGGTGTATGGAACCAACACTGAGCAAACATGTTATGAGAGCAGCTGGCCATAACTGAAAGGACTTGATTTAGGATGGTGGAGAAGGATGTAATCATGGCAGACAGACACATGAGTGAATTACCGCCGATTATGTCTTGCTTCAATTTTAAACACAATCTGGCCATTATGGGCCACGGAACAGCAAACTTTGCTCACAACCTCGCCATCCTTTCCATTCTACCTCCTGCCCAGTGCAGCCAAACCCCAAAAACAGGACGAATACACACACGCACACTGGCTTGGTCTGGCGTGGTCGGCTGGCTGCACAAGGGTGTCAGTTTGTTTCTGCAGCAGGCAAATTTCCCATCATTCCATAGACAAAAATAAACAGGGGCGTCCTGGAAGACTGTTGAAACGGCTCAGTGTATTCCGCCCCCTCGGACGGTGAGGTCATGCACAACTCTCCGCTTGCTCGCAGACTGCAGCAGGTAGTCACATTCCCTCCCCTCTTTTTTTTCTTTCCCTCCCGTCCTTGCTCATAAAATGTGGCACTCTGTTACAGAATTAATCTGCGAGAAGCGGAGGAAGGTTTTCCACTTCCTGTCTGAGCAGCATCAGCACGGATCTCGAATACAAAGGGACGTGAAAACATAAACACACACTTGTTCTATGACAAACAAACACTGACATAAACAAAAACTTGCTGAGAACAGCAATTAGAGAAGAAAAGTCTCAATTTTTCTGTGTAAGCAGACTGTTCAACCCATAAACCGAAGCATTCAGTACCGACAAACACCAAACAGAGCTCAAGCAGTGGAACTGCTGTGGAAGATTTATGTGTTAAGGGTTGTAGGCCAAGGGACATTTCCACAGAGTGCAGGTAAGTAAGCAGGGCTCTACAGTGCGACCATTTCAGTCGTATTTGCGACTGAAAACTACTGTGTGCGAATATAATAATATTTAGGAGCACCTGTGCGACTGACCGATCAGCATATTTGTGTTTGCTCTGAGGGAGCTTCAAAGGTTCTAATATACTACGTGTTTCTGCAGCGTTGAGTAATGATGTATCACAGACATATCCTCTCATTATAACAAACAAAGTGTAGACAGGGTGTAAATAAGAGATTATTTGTGCAGTGTAGATCTTCATTGATTATAACATAACTTTGTGAGATTGTGATTAACTAAGATGAGTGACAGCTTTTAATGATTATTAAGGGAGTTTGCAAATGTGATATTGATTTAATACAACAGTTCATTAAACAAGAAGTTAATATTAAGTGACTTATATTGTCTGACAACAACACAATTGCCTTATTTTGCTCTATTTCATCAACGAAAATAGTTTTTTTTTAAGTAACAGCTGAGCCGCTGCGCATCTCCATTCAAACACAGCGGCGATTCGTTTATGAATGAACTGCATTTTTAAACGAATCTAGTGAGTAAATTAAATTACCCATTCATAAAGATAGTCACGCACTTCGTTCCTGAATGATTCAGCTGTTCGAACAAATCAATTGAATGAATGATCCAGTGATAAAATCAGTGACTTGACGCCACCTGCTGGCAGTTTTAGTTTAATTTTTAAAGCATCTTTTCTGTTATTTAAATCATTTCTATATTCAAAATGTTATATTTAAAACATTAACCTCAACATGAATTTATGAATTTAATTGCACTCATGCGACCTCTGAGCCTCATTAAACGTCTGAAAATACACATACAAGCCACTTGTGTTCTCTTCTGCCATCTCTGTAGCACAAATTTATTTCTTAATACTGAAGTCATATGATTGGTAACCGTACTTCTTATTCTATTTGTTTTTATTCTGTTGTTTTAATTAGAAATGTTAAAAAGCTTATAAATATATATTTTTTTATTTTGACATAAAAGATGACATACTTTTAATAAAGTTAGAAAAATGCCATTACAAAGGTAAAAACTAAATTCCCTATAAATCACTTTAAGGAGTCAACTATCACCTCGTAATGGGAAGGTTAATTTTTTTTTATCAGAATTTTTGATTACTGATTAGAAGGTGCTCCTAAATTTTTGACCGTGCTCCTAAATTTTTTAAAAAGAAAAGTATCCGTAGAGCCCTGGTAAGAGTGTATTATCCTTGAATCAAACTTTTACAAATTTTTGTAAAAAATAGACTTTTCCCTTCATTTTATTTCACTGAAGTCTCTAGGTACAGCCTGTTCTCTGCCTCCCCTTTTCTGCCCAGTGGATTGTCATTCTATTGCATCTCGCCCAGAACTCTGATCCACTCAGCACTGACCGATGAGGAAATTATCGCCTATGCTGGTGCCGCTGATAGAAGCTAAAAGAATGTTAAAGTAATGAGATGCAGGGAGGAATTTGTGATTAGAGCTCACAGATCTATATAAGCCATTACTTATTATCACGACAGGAAAATAACCTTGGTCATCTTTCTGCCAGTGAGGCCGACTTCCTGAAAGGGCAACCTAGCTATAATCCTGCCAAGCTTCCATTCTGCTAGGAACAACTGGGCATAGAAAGCACAGCCCAGTTAAATTAAATGGAGTACTGTGCTCTATTGGAAAACAGCTCATGTGTTCATTATGTGTCGCACATTATACCATCTTGAAAATAATCTACAAAATGTATTTGATCGGCAAGATCTAAGATAAACACTCTGTTGTGCTTCTTTCGAGGTAAATTGCAACCTTTCATGCTCCTAGTTGGTAACCCACAATCCACAAGATTGAGGAATCTTAAAAACCAGCAGGGTTACAGGAATATGTAGACTTTCCAAGAATAAGACATTGATGTCTAACAATTTGGAAGCGATTTTAGTATTTTGTGAACTACAAGATATGCTAAAAAGAAACAATTATCTATCTATATATATATTTATAAACCTAGCATAAATAACTATTTTTAAACACTTCAAATTTCTGTAGCTTCCCTTAAAAAGATTTTGGCCTGTCCCACCTTAGAGGTCTTGACCTTCTCGACTGTGTCCAAAAAATTTTATATTTTAAATCAAGTTTTTGACATTATCTGTTGAACCGCTAATTATCGACGTTAGATGTAGATTATCTGTTTTTTTAATCATGTAATCATGTACTTTTGATTATTAACTCATTTTAATTACCAAAAACCAAATATTAAATTTTGTCCAATTTCTGAATTTTTTTGGGGATATACAGGTTTATAAATGACTACAAAACAAATTTTGGTCCCAAATGAGCTACAGTCCCTACTGAGTGACAGCTAACTTTAGGCAAAATTTGCAACCCCATTACCTTTTTTATGTATGTATGCATGTATGTATTTATTTATTAATTATATGGAAACACTAAAATAGGATTCAATAAGTTAAGATAAGTTAGAGTCATTCAGAATTCCCCCTTTTTGCATTAGTTACTACTGTAGATTAATTTATATAATTCATGTTTGTTCATAATACATAAATTTTTATACAACCAAAAGCAAAAAGCATTAGTATGATTTGTACTGAAATGAACTGAAATCTAGATCAATCCATGCTATAAATATTGTCAGTTCATGACACCTAATGTATTAACTAATGTTACAAATTCAGAAGTGTTCCTTTTTATAAAAAAAAAAAAATCTATTTAAATTTTCATTTAATGTTTATTTAATTTTCATTTAATGTTTTATATTGTATTTAGACCAATATTTAGGTAAAAAAGGGTTGTAAAAACTTCAAAGCTCAAATAAAATGAATAGAAAAAGCAGCTCATATAATATTTAGTTTGACCTCCTGGGGCGCACAGTCAGCACTTTCTAAAGGTTAAGTACCTACATTCACTGACCATTTGTTGAAAAAGAAAAAATGAAAATGGCCCTATTTTGTACCTTCTTCATGGAAAGTGTCCTGCATGCCATGTCTAGACATTCTCCCTGTATCCTGTGGCAAATACTCTAAAATGACAGACAGTGAACAAATTAAATAAAGTAAAGAAAAGAAGTTCTGGCTTCCTGCACTGAAATACACACAGCCGTATGATTATGACCGGTCATGTGGGGAGGGCAGGTAGGGCTTCAATGACTCCTCCTGGCCAAAGAGAAAGATTAGAGGGCCTAGTCATTTGTAAAATGCCATCAGTAATTACGGACTTATGATAATGATGATAAGCAGAAAAGATAATTCATAATTTGCCTATTTTTTCCTCCTCGACAGGAAACAGCCCCACCTATCCCATTCATCTGCACCGGTGGGGTGGAACTACATCTATGTAATATTCCTCCTCATGTCTGGCTCCACACCATTACAAATGGGATGGAGTAAGAGAAAAAGAAAAGACTATAAAGAAGAAAATGAAACACATTAAGAAAGAAATCCTGATGGAAATTCAATAAATTGGAGTCCTAGAAACATACAGTGTGGCTTATCAAAGCAGCTGTCACTAAATATAATTTGAGGCAGCGGGCGGAAATGTAAACGATGGCAGACCTAATGAATTTCATTTCAGGCCTGCCCAAAGTAGACGTACTGTTTATCACAAGCCTTTCTCCTAGCAATGACTCATTTACGCTGTGCTTGCATTTGCCCGCACTTCGAGCCCTGTGAACCTTTCGCAGTAAATTGAGTGCTATGGTTAAAGAATTTAAGGTGTATTTGTCACATAATAAATACACAAATGGGAAACACAATACAGAGAGATTTCTCTTCACTAGATGGCTAGGCAAAGCTGCAGAAGATACAGGTGTTAGCAATAGTAAAGAGTAGCAAGGAATGAGCAATACTGTGAAACAGTAATGTTAGTTTATCTAGTGCTGCATTTTACAGGAATGGAGGAACCACAGGGGATCGGAGGCAATTGTAAAGAACTAAACCTTCTTTAATAACACTTTTAAAATATATGCAGATTTCTCTTAATGTCTGAGAAAAATGTTTGATCACTTAAAAAAAAAAAAAACTATATTGTGATTAACTATAATGATAAATTACAAATTGTTAAAAGTGTGTACATTTCACACAATGTTGCCAATTGCTTTGGAACCGCAATGGCTGAATCAATGTTTTTGGACAATAGCTCTGAACGATTGAACAGAATGAATCACTCAATAGACTGAATGATTCAATGACTCACTCATAGATAGTCTCTTCGCGCACCTACTGGCATTAAAAAAAAAAACCTACACAGACAAGTGGATTGATAAAAACATTGTCAATTCCCAGTACTGGAACCTAACTGTTGTAAATAATTCAAATAATTATAATGTAGGTAATAAGTTTTTTTCAGTAAAAATTCAGTAATAATTTACACATTACTGATAGCTAAAATAATTAGTTTTAATTATTTTAAATACATTTTTATAAAACATATTTTTAAACCAATGTTCCACTTGCTCCAGGTAACATACTATACTATAATGAAATCCTGCTCAATGTACGATTAGTCTACTTTTCCTGCATAATTGATTCAATTGCATAAGGAAAACGCTTCCCCTTGTGTTCTCGTTTTAGAACCATCTTAAAGAAACAAGAATGTTGTCCTGCGTACAGTTTCCAAACAAGCCTTTGATCTAAATATGCAAAATATATATCCATATGCATCATCAATATGCAAAAAAGAATCTAATAGATCCTTAATGAAGTACATGCTTGTTGTAATCAGTGCTTACTGTTCCTAAGCTACTTTCCCTCTTTGATACTCATCGTGCATTCAGAGACATGTGGACACGATGTGCTAGGGGAAATGAATTGCTAGTTCCTTCTGTTTTGTGCAAGTGCAGGGAAACCCGACTGAGAGAAATGAATTGGTATTTTGGGGATCAGCAGGAGAAAATGACACCTGTTGCTCGGTCGCTCGGGGTGCTGGAAACGTGGAAAATGTTACACTCCCGGATCTGCACGAAGGGGCTGTCGTATCAGCAAGATACCCAGAGAGAAGTCTTACATAGCAGAAACGGTGGAGAAAGGTGAGGGAGGAAGGCTCCCCAGAGAGAAACCATCGGTCTGCAGAACGGTACGAAGCATCTCACCCTCCTCACCTGTGCCACCAACCCCTCTGAATTCTGCCACTCTATATCACGGATACACCAAAACAGCAATTCATTCATAATCTCCCACATTCATCCACACAGCTGCTTAAACATGCCATCAACGTCACAGAACAGGTTTGGTAAAGCCTGCTTAGAGAAGAGGCTACCTGGGTAATACAGCAGCTGTTGGATTTAATGTCATTGTGCACCCCTGTGCATCACCTGCCTGATGTGCCTGCCGCATTCCGCAAAGTAATCACACATTTGCTGGCTGCCAAGCACAGCTGTTTTGTGCTTGTGTGTTTGTTTAGAGGCCTCTGGCTCCTCCTCTTTATCCCTCGCTCCTGAGCTTGCTGTTGCATCGCAACCAGATGAGAGTATTTGGGTGCGTTTCTGAACCAATGTCATCTCCTGAAGCCTGGCACCTGTCACTTATATTCGGCAGACTAATAGGTAAGTCATCTCTTCATTAGGCTGCAAAAAGAACTAATCAGCAGCTACCCAGACGCCTTCTCCTTTTTTTCCTCTCTCCACCACCTTCCCGCTCCTGCTGTCTTATCTGCACGGCATGTTAAATGTGAACTAAATGCCTGCCTGAACTTAGCTAAACTACAAATCCAAGGGGGGAACTGGAGGTGGGGGAAAAGCATGTGAAAAAATTAGGAAAGGAAGGGAGAAAACAGTGAATGTCACCTTCCTCAAAGGCCCGGTTAATCTGACACTCAGCAAAAATTAAACGGCAGATTGTATTCGTTAAGGAGCAAAAAGGGGCTCCTGTCTCTTTGATGTGGGCCAGGCGGCACTGGACTCTGGAATCCACAGCCAGGCTTGGGGTCAGATTGGGATCAAATGTGGTCAGAATCACATCTAAACAGGAATTTGGGATGGAAAGCGTTCCAAGGAAAGTGACCACACATGAAGAGAAACAAAAGGAAATAGGTGAAAGAAAAAAAAAACGGAGCTGAAAGCCATAAGTTTGGTTTCACATGCCTATACGCTTTCTCTCACATAATTTGACTCAAACAGGTTGTTACTGACCTTGTACAAGAGTTTTAAGACTTTGGCTGTCACATTTAAAAAGAAATATAGAATTATATGTACATTTGTATAGTATATAATACTGTATAGCTTAAATTATATAAATGCGTGTGTAAAAAAAACTATTAGAAAATAATTTATATCTACTTTTTATTCATTTAAAAATATACAATATAATTATTTTAGGAATCTGCTACTAAAACATCTACTGAGCACATACCAATTAATTCAGCACTATTTCAATATGTTCTCAATCAGTCATCCTTCACATCGGTGGGGTTTAAAAAAAGAAAATCTCAAAATAATCAAATAAAACAACAGGTAATGAAGGTTAGTCTAATGCAAATAACATCAAACACTATTCGAAAGATCTTCATGCAACACTAGCATCCAATGCTATTCAGTGCTACAAAGAAAGAGGATGAAGTTTGGAAAGTCTAAGTAGAGCCCACTGGGAGCAAAGTTCAGTATGATCTGCAGGGTTGTGGCTGGAGGCTTAATTAGGTAATAACAATAGGGCTATCTTTAGAGATACTGAAGTGCACTAAGAAGCAACATAAAAGGATAACCGCATGGTTAGTTTTCACAGATGAAAAAGCATATCCGTTTGCTCCAGGGGTTGACCAACGCCAGCACCAAGCACAGCGGGAATATCAATCTGGGGCAATTAACGTGACCTGCAACTGGCAGGAGGTCAGCTGCAAAAAAAAAGCGTACCTTTTGAACACAACCCTAAACAATGGTTGTGTGGCAGGGTTCAGCCACAATGCATCGGGGGGTTAATTGCTGATCGCTGGACAGGCTAGAGAAGGCGCCAGCAGGCAGATTCTGGGTAGCACGCAGGAGAACGCTGGACCAGGAGTAATGAGCTCTGACATGAGGCGACGCCGGTAACGGGCCAGCAGGCCAAACGCTGCCACAGGGGCAGATCGCCTCTCTATGGGTACACGGCAAGACTAGAGGTAGCTGGAATTGGTCAAGGGCAAACAGGCATTTCAGAAATAGGGAGGCATGTTGTTTAATCACAAATTTAAGAAATCAGAGAAAAAGGAGATTTCTAGAGACTGCTTAAAATACAATGACCTTTCTTAACATTAATGTACAGATGTATATAGATTAGATATAGTATTAATATACAGATTTGAACAAGACTTGAACAATGCATTGATATGCAATAAATACAATGGTTTCTATGTCTCATAATGGACAAAAAAATGACACATGATACAAAATTCTGCTCCACAAGAAAAGCTGACATCCAGATCCCTTCCCATTACTGCTCAATGAGTTATGTTGAGGGGAAATTATGTTCATTAGTGTCATTAGTATAATATTCTAAAGGTTAGCTCAGCATAGATCAAATCAACAACTATTCTGGAGAGTCACAAAAATAAAAGAAAATAAAAACTTAAAGAAAAAAAACACAAAAAAAAGCACCTTTCATTTCCATTGTGATTTGAAGCCTCATTTTATTGGGCATTTTATAAGCCAGGTCAAAAATACATGCATCGCATAAATAACTCAAAAACAGTGGCTTAAAAAAACGACTTACTTTATCCACTCCTATTACTTTACAGTGTGGTAACTTAGCACCAAGTGGGAGGATGAAGATTATGATATTGTAGGCGATGCAGACCTTTTTTTTTATTATTGAGGCAAATAACTAATAAATGTTGGCTAAAAGGTGGAACAAAACGTGACTTACCAGTGGTACTAATGAACCCTTTCTAATATCCTTGTGACGTGTATGTGTGTGATTATAGAGATATCTCCCGTGGGGTACGGAAAGTATTCAGTCTCCCTTAAATTTTTCACTCTTTGTTTTTTTGCAGCCATTTGCTAAAATCATTTTTTCTCATTAATGTACACACAGAACCCCATATTGACAGAAAAAAACAGAATAGTTGACATTTTTGCAGATTTATTAAAAAAAAACTGAAATATCACATGGTACTAAATATTCAGACCCTTGATCAGTATAGATAGAAGCACCCTTTTGATTAATACAGCCAGCGTCTTTGGGAAGAGCACAAGGTGGTCACACCTGGATTTGGGGATCCTCTGCAATTTCTCCTTGCAGATCCTCTCCAGTTCTTGTCAGGTTGGAAGGTAAACGTTGGTGGACAGCCATTTTTAGGTCTCTGCAGAGATGCTTAATTGGGTTTAAGTCAGGGCTCTGGTGGGCCATTCAAGAACAGTCACAGAGTTGTTGTGAAGCAACTCCTTCATTATTTTAGCTGTGTGCTTAAGGTCATTGTCTTGTTGGAAGGTAAACCTTCGGCCAGTCTGAGGTCCTGAGCACTCTGGAGCAGGTTTTCATCCAGGATATCCCTGTAATTGGCCGCATTCATCTTTCCCTCAATTGCAACCAGTCGTCCTGTCCCTGCAGCTGAAAAACAACCCCACAGCATGATGCTGCCACCACCAAACTTCACTGTTGGGACTGTATTGGACAGGTGATGAGCAGTGCCTGGTTTTCTCCACACATACAGCTTAAAATTAAGGCCAAAAAGTTCTATCTTGTCTCATCAGACCAGGAATTTTATTTCTCACCATCTTGGAGTCCTTCCATGTGGGCTTTCATGTGTCTTGCAATGAGGAGAGGCTTCCGTCGGGCCACTCTGCATAAAGCCCCGACTGGTGGAGGGCTGCAGTGAGGGTTGACTTTCTACAACTTTCATCTCCCGACTGCATCTCTGGAGCTAAGCCACAGTGATCTTTGGGTTCTTCTACCTCTCTCACCAAGGCTCTTCTCCCCGATAGCTCAGTTTGGCCGGACGGCCAGCTCTTGGAAGGGTTCTGGTCGTCCCAAACGTTTTTATGGAGGCCACTGTGCTCTTAGGACCTTAAGTGCAGCAGAAATTTTTTTAACCTTGGCCAGGTCTGTGCCTTGCCACAATTCTGTCTCAAAGCTTTTCAGGCAGTTCCTTTGACCTCATAAATCTCATTTGCTCTGACATGCACTGTGAGCAGTAAGGTCTTATATAGACAGGTGTGTGCTTTCCTAATCAAGTCCAATCAGTATAACAAACACAGCTGGACTCAAATGAAGGATAGAACCATCTCAAGGATGATCAGAAAAAAATGGACAGCACCCGAGTTAAATATACGAGTGTCACAGCAAAAGGTCTGAATACTTAAGACCATGTGATATTTCAGTTTCTTTTTTAATAAATCTGCAAAAATGTAACAATTCTGTGTTTTTCTGTCAATATGGGTGCTGTGTGTACATTAATGAGGAAAAAAACTACCTTGAATGATTTTAGCAAAGGCTGCTAATATGTTAGAGTGAAATGTTAGGGGGTTGAATACTTTCCGTACCACTGTATATATATTTTTTTTTTTCAGAATTCAAAAAGACTGTAGATCAATGTTTATGTCACTAAATATGTACTCATTATCAAATATGCAACAAAAACCAAGAGTAGCATGAAAGAAAAAAGTAGTTCTCTGGTTTCTAAAAAGGCAACTCCCAAGCCAAACCCCTTCATCACAAAGTCTCCGTCTCAGTTATCAATCTCCTCTCCGAATCTGAGTGCTGAAACAGGTCTGTGTGAGCCTTGGCTCCAGACTGGGTTCTTCAGGTTCTTTGGTAAGGAACCCCTCCCTGGCTGAGCCGGGTTTCATAATACGATAGATGACTCACACGCCAAGTCATGGTAACTCAAAAAATATTGTGACGGACTTCAGATCCCTTCTGAGTCCCATTAAGCCCTAGCAGTCCCAAAAAAGTTTCTGATTCAACATTTCCTGAGGGCAAGAGTGAGGCCTCCACCTCCACCCCGAAGCTTTCACACACTCACTGACACGCCTAGCCTAATGACTTAACCACTGAACGTACCACGCCCAGCCCTCTTCTCCTGCCAACCGTTTTCCAGAACCATCCAGGGAGGACAGACAGCTCGCAAACCCCATTCTCCTTCCTTTTCTTTTTTGGGCCAGCATGTTACATCAGTGATGCCTTTTGGATGGGAGATGCACAGGAAGGAACGATTTCCAGCAAGGGCCTCTTGTTACTCAGAGCTCTGCGTTAAAGGGACTGACTTAAAACGTAGGCAAACAAGAAGGGTAGTGAATGGAAATTGTCCAAAAATTGCAGGAGAGCCACTCCTTCTCGCTGTCAGCCGACGTGGAGATCAAAGAGGAACGTGGAGCTTTAACGTACACATAAATACACAGAATACATTGCCAAGCTGTTGAATCCACACCATCGCACGACCTTGAGTTTGGAGAAAGACATTTAACAGCAGCCTAATTCTGCTCCAAATGTCAGACAGTGAATACATTACATGAAAAAGCCTTTGTAGACCTCTTGTTTTCACTAGCTGTGCATCTTTAAGCAGTCTCCGCCTGTCATTTTTCGCCTGCTCACCTTTAACAACTGCATGAAAAAAAAAACTAAGGATCGCTACTCATATCACAGTGACACTAAAGACATTAAACATCCTGATATTTATACACTCATAACACATGCTTCTGTGCAGCCGAAGCCACTGTGTCAGATTCACCATATTATCCGATTGACGTGCCTGACAGAGACTGTGGCATATGGGAAGCCAGGTGGCAGAAACACAAATATATTGTTACAAATATAAGACAGCCATTACATACAGGTCATTGTGTTACGTTTACTGCAATCAACACGCACTTCATCATATGTTTTCATCTTCTGACACAGGTGCAGATGGGAACTGACAGAAATTTTTAACCAGATTTGCATTTTCTGAAGGAAATATTGATGCTTGCAAGACTGCAAAAGAGTAAGTAAAACTATAGTAACTTAAATGCCACAGAGCCACTTTGTCATAAATGGTTAAATACGTAAGAATGACAAGACCAATCGAAATTCAGCATGCAAACATTAACTGCAATAGAAGTAAGCAAATATTACGATTATGCCACTGAATGCTGAACTTTCCATGTAAATCAATGGGGGATTTTTAAACTTTAACCTTTTAATAAATGAATAAATAAAGTTAACACATCTAGAAAAAAAAAGATTAAAAACTACACAAACAGATGTGAGAAAAGATACTAATCACAATACAAGTACTCAATATTCCATTTAAATCAATGGGATTTTTTAAAAGCTCTAAAATAGAATCTTCAAGTATCAAGTAATATATATAATATATATATATATATATATATATATATATAGATAATATAATAGATAATTAGATATATACAGTAATATCTATTTACAGTGGGTATGGAAAGTATTCAGACACCCTTAAATTTTTCACTCTTTGTTATAATTGCAGCCATTTGCTAAAATCATTAAAAAGTTAATTTTTTTTCCTCATTAATGTAACACAGCACCCCCTATTGACAGAAAAACACAGAATTTTTAACATTTTTGCAGATTTATTAAAAAAAAAAACTGAAATATCACATGTTCCTAAGTATTCAGACCCTGCTGTGACAATACAAACCCCCCCACACTCACATATGTAACTCAGGTGCTGTCCATTTCTTCTGATTATCCTTGAGATGGCTCTACACCTTCATTTGAGTGTAGCTGTGTTTGATTATACTGATTGGATCTGATTAGGAAAGCCACACACCTGTCTATAAGACCTTACAGCTCAAAGTGCATGTCAGAGCAAATTAGAATCATAAGGTCAAAGGAACTGCCTGAAGAGCTCAGAGAAAGAATTGTGGCAAGCCACAGATCTGGCCAAGGTTACAAAAAAAATTCGTGCACTCAGGTTTCCTAAGATGCCAGTGGCAATCCATTAATCCTTAAATGGAAGACGTTTGGGACGACCAGAACCCTCCCTAGACCTGGCCGTCTGGCCAAACTGAGCAATCGGGGGAGAAGAGCCTTGGTGAGAAGGTAAAGAAGAACCCAAAGATCACTGTGGCTAAGCTCCAGACATGCAGTCGGGAGATGGGAGAAAGTTAAAGTCAACCATCACTGCAGCCCTCCAAAAGTCGGGGCTTTATGGCAGAGTGGCCCGACGGAAAGCCTCTCCTCAGTGCAAGACACATGAAAGCCGCATGGAGTTTGCTAAAAAAACACCTGAAGATTCTCTGGTCTGATGAGACCAAGATAGAACTTTTGGCCTTAATTCTAAGCAGTATGTGTGGAGAAAAACAGGCACTGCTCATCACCTGTCTAATACAGTCCCAACAGTGACGCATGGTGGTGGCAGCATCATGCTGTACGGGTGTTTTCCAGCTGCAGGGACAGGACTACTGGTTGCAATCGAGGGAAAGATGAAAGCGGCCAAGCACAGGGATATCCTGGACGAAAACCTTCTCCAGAGGGCTCAGGACCTCAGACTGAGCCGAAGGTTTACCTTCCAACAAGACAATGACCTAAAGCACACAGCAAAATAAGAAGGAATGTGGCTTCACACCCAACTCTGTGACTGTTCTTGATTGGCCCAGCCAGAGCCCTGACTTAAACCCCATTGAGCATCTCTGGAGAGACCTAAAATGTCTGTCCACCAACGTTTACCATCCAAAATGACAGAACTGGAGAGGATCTGCAAGGAGGAATGGCAGAGGATCCCAAATCCCAGGTGTGAAAAATTGTTGCATCTTTCCCAAAAAGACTCCTGGCTGTATTAGATCAAAAGGGTGTTTCTACTAAATGCGCAAAGGGTCTGAATACTTAGGGACCATGTGATATTTCAGTTTTTATAAATCTGCAAAAATGTCAAAAATTCAGTGTTTTTCTGTCAATATGGGGTCCTTGTGTACATTAATGAGGAAAAAAAAAAAAAAAATGATTTTAGCAAATGGCTGCAATATAACAAAGAGTGAAAAATTAAGGGGGTCTGAATACTTTCCGTAACCCCATGATATATATATATATAATATCTATAGTTATATTACACCACACACCATACATATATATATATATATATATAATATACACACACACACACAATACATATTATATTATATATATATAATATATACACACACACACACATACATATATATATATATATATAGTATATATATATACACACACACACATACATACACATATTATATATATATATATATATATATATATATATATATTAAAAATATATAGGGCTGTCAAAATATTTCTAATTTCAGATATTTAGTCGACTTCGTCGAAAATCACATTCAAATGCAAAAATGTTGCATTCGAATTTTAGGTGTGCGTTAAGGAGGCAGTCTTATCAGTGGCGCAAGAGATGCGATGACGATGTAAGTGTCATTGAATTTTAATGTTTTTGTTAGTCTATCCAGTTGAAGCTACTAGATGCGGCGCTGCTGCTTTGTTCATTAAAAATATTGCGGAAAAAGATAACATTAATGCAGAGATCTTGTTTACGTCAAAACTGAAACCAAGACGTTCACACAGAACACATATTTATCACATTTTCTAAAGGGACATCTATCAACGTTGCACTCGCGTCTCGCACAAAAGAGACGCATGTTTAGAAAGCCATGTAAAATTAATGCAAGATCAACTTTGAAAAAACATATCTAGCGCTTTAAATGAGAAATGTACTCTTTGTGATTGGCTTTCTGCCCTTTGTATTAAAATATGCATACATGATGCTGGTTTGTTTATAGTTGTTTAAGCAACTTAATTATAATTGGTTTATAAACATTATTTTAAACATGCACTTTTAGTCATGTTATCTTATGCTTTGAATAAACGGCATTAGTAATATTTTGCTCGATGCACACTCTTGTGGCCTCATTTTAAATTAGAATATAACTTCGAATTTTTGATAATTTTAAGTAAAAAAATTCGAATGAGTTTTCAGCCCATTTTGACAGCCTAAACACACACCCACACCACACCAACACACACATACACATACACTTACACTACATACACATACAGAGACTAGTATAGATAGATATAATATATTATACACATACACATATTTATTAGGGGGACCAGATTTTTCTTGGTGGAAATATGGGATAGGTGGGCAATATGGACCACGATTATAAGAAATTTTATTTCATGATCTCTAATAAGACAGATATCTATCGTATATTTTGTTTTGTCATAAAAATTTAAAAAATAATCAAATACAAACCATAGGACAAATAAATAGAGAAAAAACTTATAATAAAAATTGTTTTCAAATACAGTGGTTTATTAAAGTATATATTTAACCATCTTTTGTTTGATTAACATTAATGACAGACATGTATTTAATTAAGCTGCTGTCCCTTTAAGACCAAATGAATGTAATATACCGACACATATCCGGTTTTCACCCACCTGTTTACATTCACTGAAGCCACCCCCCCCCCTTAGATGCATTTATGTGAGATCCACCAATGAGGAATTTAACAACTGTGTGGATATTTGAAATTCAAGCGCAAGGAGCGAAACTAGTGGATCACACGTGTGCATGAAGAGAGCGTGCTTAGCGTTGCATACAGTGTGATTCAACTATCTGCCAAGTACAGTGTTTTTTGCGTTAGGAAAAAACAGTATTATCAACCACAATTGTGCAAGTTCTCATTAAAAAGATGAGAGAGGCCTGTCAGTTTCCTCATAGGTCTACTCAATCTGAGAGCAAAATGAGAAAAAAAATCCAGAAATACATTGTAGGATTTAAAGAATTTATTGTGCAACTTATGGGGAAAAATAGTATTTGGCAATACACAAAAATTATCTCAGAATTGGTATATACTTTTTTGGCAATGACAGAGGTCAAATGTTTTTTCTGTAAGTCTTCACAAGGTTTTTAACACACTGTTGCTGGTATTTTGGCCCATTCCTCCATATAGATCTCCTCTAGTGCAGTAATGTTTTGGGGCTGTCGCTGTGCAACATGGATTTTCAACTCCCTCCAATGATTTTCTATGGGTTTGAGATCTGGAGACTGGCTAGGCCACAGGCCAGGACCTTGAAATGCTTCTTACGAAGCCCCTCCTTCATTGCCCGGGCGGTGTGTTTGGGATCATTGTCATGCTGAAGACCCAGCCACGTTTCATCTTCAATGCCCGTGCTGATGGAAGGAGGTTTTCACTCAAAAACTCACGATACACGGCCCCATTCATTCTTTCGTTTACACAGATCAGTCGTCCTGGCCCTTTGCAGAAAAACAGCCCCAAAGCATGATGTTCCCACCCCCATGCTTCACAGTAGGTATGTTGTTCTTTGGATGCAACTCAGCATTCTTTCTCCTCCAAACACGATAAGTTGAGGTTTTACCAAAAAGTTCTATTTTAGTTTCATCTGACCATATGACATTCTCAAAATCCTCTTCTGGATCATCCAAATGCAAACTTCAGACGGGCCTGGACATGTACTGGCTTAAGCAGGGGGACACGTCTGGCATTGCAGGATTTGAGTCCCTGGCGGCGCAGTGTTTTACTGATGGTAGCCTTTGTTACTTTGTTCCCAGCTCTCTGCAGGTCATTCGCTAGGTCCCCCCGTGTGGTTATGGGATTTTTGCTCACAGTTCTTGTGATCCTTTTGACCCCACGGGGTGAGATCTTGCGTGGAGCCCCAGATCGAGGGAGATTATCAGTGGTCTTGAATGTCTTCCATTTTCTAATAATTGCTCCCACAGTTGATTTCTTCACACCAAGCTGCTTACCTATTGCAGAATCAGTCTTCCCAGCCTGGTGCAGGTCTACAATTTTGTTTCTGGTGTCCTTTGGCAGCTCTTTAGTCTTGGCCATGGTGGAGTTTGGAGTGTGACTGTTTGAGGTGTGGACAGGTGTCTTTTATACTGATAACAAGTTCAAACAGATGCCATTAATAAAGGTAACGAGTGGAGGACAGAGGAGCCTCTTAAAGAAGAAGTTACAGGTCTGTGAGAGCCAGAAATCTTGCTTGTTTGTAGGTGACCAAATACTTATTTTACCAAGGAATCTACCAATTAATTCTTTAAAAATCCTAAAATGTGATTTTCTGGATTTTTTTTTTTTCTCATTTTGTCTCTCATAGTGGAGATATACCTATGATGAAAATTACAAGCCTATCTCATCTTTTTAAGTGGGAGAACTTGCACAATTGGTGGTGACTAAATAATTTTTTTCCCCACTGTATATGTTCCAGTTTTTTTTATTTGTTTGTCTCTAAGCATTGAGGACCACAATGGCTCAGTTATTGTGTCTGCAGCTCTCTAACTACCTCAATTAGTCTGGCCAGGCTTTTGAGCTGCAGAGGGTCTCTGCGCATACTGACTTCATTAAAACCTAAGTAAGGATGATCACACACAGACCGACAGACACACACACAAACAACTTAAGCGTTACGAAGATCCCACCCCAGCAGTAGTATGATAGGCACGGAGAAGCAATTGAAAACTCTTCACTGTCATGGACACTGCCCCTCCATCTTAAGAGAAACCCTGGCATATGTTCTCAGGTCAGGGCTCAAAAACAAAGATGGCCAGTGTGAAAGTTTTGGAACAGGTCAGTGATATGCAGTCAATACATCTCACATCTGTTGGTCATGTACATATACTCATAAAATTATTTGTACAATTTATTGTACAGAAAACAATCTGCAATCAAAAAACAATCATATTTTTCTCATGTACATAAAATGTTGCTTAAATATGATAAAATTATTATATTATACAAAATAGATTTATATATTTACAGGTATGTTATTATTATAAAACATGTTTTAAGCTAAAATAGTACATTTAAAACTATAAAATAAAGACCAAAACAACTGTGTGCATTTACCCAAATTATATTAAATAAAATATCCCATTTAAAAAATCAAAAATAGAAATATATTTGCACGGAACAATAAATACATAATCATCCATTATATTAACTTATTTCATTGTTATGAGTTGAGATAAATTGTATTTTTAATTATAATTATATTTCAAACAACTGTTAAAATTTTTTTTTAGCAATTATTAATGTATGGTAGTTACATTTATTTATTTATTGTTGTCGGTTTGTTTAGCTACTTGTTTGTTTGTGTATGAGGCCAGTAAAAATGTAGCAAGCTGAAATTTTTTATATGACAGCAGGGGGGAAATTTGTTGAGCCTGGTTCCACGTGGCTTAATACTGGGAAAAGCACATTCATACATTCTAAAAAGATTTTTAAAAAAAAACAGAGTCCAGACAGAGTGGACGACATAGGAAAATTCTTACCCTAAGAGGACTGAGACTATTCTTGGCGTCGTGCCCCGGTAGAAGTTGGGTAGTGTGCCACGCTTTCTTGCATGATGGTTGGGTCCCTGGCAGGTAGCCTTTAGCAGCTGCGCTGAGGCTGAAGATAGTCTGATGAGTCTCTAAAGCATGGTGCCCATTCTGCGTCGGGGCGCTGTTTACGGTGCACAGCATTCAGTAGACCATGTGGCCTGGGGGAACGGGTGGGCTTCCCCTAAGAATCTCCCCTGCACGTTCTTTGGCACAACACCAGGCTCTGCACGTGTTGTTCCCCACCTAGACTCACCGCCGCCAGCTTCCAGCGCTTCAACCCAGCCTTTCTCCTTCTCATCCTGGCCCTCTCTCTTCACAACCTCTGAGTCGGGAAGCGGCTCGGCTCTGCCGGGCTCTGGAGGCACCAGGCTATAGAGTTTCAGATCACCTTTGCTCTCCTCTTTGATGCGAAGGGTTGAGGGGGAACGAGAGCGTTGCAGGAGCAGAGGGGGGGGGGGGGGGGGGGGGGGGGGGGGGGGGGGGGGGGGGGGGGGGGGGGGGGGGGGGGGGGGGGGGGCTGGTCCGCAGAGTCATGGCAGTGGCGAGTTAAAGTGGTCAGCAGAGCCGTGGTGTCCGTGGCGTGAAAATACAATGCACGACAACGACAGCAGCCATGAACCCTCCTGCAAAGAGTATAAGAGATGGTCTCAGCGATCATGATCTATATCATTCTTCATGGATAAAACAGTCGTTTCGCATACTACCATGCTATTTGCCCCCTGGAGAGCCATCTAAGAGACAAAACACTAATCCACATCCTGAATGTGTGTACTTTCTCCTTATCTGACGTCTCTGCCCCCCTGAGCTTGGTCTGAATCTCTGTAATGTTGTGTAATTACAGTTTAGTCAGCTATTTTCGTCTGCATAATAGCTCTTTGTTCTGTTCCAAATAAAGGAAACAAAGAGCTGCTCCAAACTCTCCGCAAAGGAAAGCTAAATGAACAGTCTGCTAACCTTTAGGTAAATGATAGTGACATTCTCTCCAGAAACACCAATGATTGTCTATAAGCTTGTACTTCCTGTTTGAAATTGACCACTGTCAAAGAAGTACAGGCGAGCGTACCCCACCCAAAAAACTGTGTTTATTTTACATGCATCAGTAGATGTGCTTGGACAATGGCCATTCATTGATAGGTTTGGCTGTAAGTGCTAACTGTACCACAATGGAGTATTTTCACTGAATGAGAGGTTTAGAAAGCAAAAAAGTCCTTAGTGTCGAACGTTCAAAGTCAAATCAAGTTATTAATACCCTTTGCCAAGATCATCTATAAATTAAATAATAACAATAACTTTAAAAAAAAAACACGTTAACACGCTCATCAAGTATCAGCAATTCAAATGATGCTGTATAGTTATACAACAGCTCCTCAAATCTAAGCAGCGTTTCAAGAGTGCTGTTATCTATTGAGTCCAACAGAACTATGATATTTCACTGGGAACTGGAAATGGAAAAATGTAGTGGTTTTGCACTGCTTGATGATCTGGCTTCTTTATGGAATTATTTATAAAAAAACTGCCATTTAAGTTACTTAGTAATAGCTTCTTGTTTATAGAACCACTGTACAAATACACCTTGTACTTCTGTAATATTCCTTAATATAAAATATGACTAGCCCAATAAAACAAAATACAAATGACTTTAGACACAGGACTGCAACTCAGTGAATTCTGTGCACCTAGGATGAAATGTTATCAATGATTCAAAAGTTTGTGGTAAGAAATTTGTTTTTCTTTGTTGAAATATTTTTTTTTCAGCAGGTACACCTTTGATTGATCAAAAACAGTAAAGACAGTGACAGTAAATACACTTATAACGTCACAAAAGATCTATTTTAAATATGTTTTTAACTTTCTATTCATCATAGAATCCTGACAAAAAAATCGAACACATGTTCCACAAAAATATTAAGCAAAACAACAAGTCGCTCATAAAATAAGATATATAAAGCTTACAAAGTAAACTTTCACAAATCCAAAATTCTACAAGTGTTTGTGTGTGTTCATGTACTTATGTATAGAAATCTGGCTAAATGTAATAAATGTGGCATCTAGATGTTTTGCTCTCTTCTTTGACTTTTTTATCCATCCTGGTTCAACACAAGAGTGTATTCTTTGGGAAACGAAAGCTGTCTGGTGTTATCATAAATGGCCACTAGAGCCCTATCCTTCAAGCTGAATATCAGTGTAAGAGTTTCCTTATTTTGTGAAAAACAAAAAATAAATAAAATCTGAGATCTGTTACCCAGTAAACAACCTCTCACAATCTCACAATATATCGAACCGGGATGGATAAAAAGCAAGAGAAGAAGAAAGAGAGCAAAACAGCTAGATGCCATGTCTGCCCCTCTAAGCACCAAAGTAGGGACAGAGTGGAAAAGTGCTTTTCATCATTGCTGCTGCCTGACTTTCCCAGCATGCAGTTCTGTAATTTGTTCGTCTTAGGTACATGAAGGCAGGGGCAGATCAAACATTGGTGCATTCCAGCGACCGGTGAGGTGTGAGAAAGCATACGATCCGTTGCATGATTACAGACAATACAATGTTTACATCTCAGGGGAAAAAAACAAACATTAGGTACACGCATCTAAATATTACTTTGTAAAGTCCAAAAAACAACATAACTGCACATTTCTTTTGCTATATTTTAGGTCAAAGTAATTTAAAGAAAAACATCACATCTAGAAATAAATGGACATCTGAAGACCATTTAAACTTCTGTGAAGTTGTTTTATGAGGACCAGTTACCGTAAGCGACAGACACACAGATTCATTCAGTTATCATTAATCAGTACCAGACAAAACTAGCTTTCCCCACCACCACCAACCAAGACTCAACTGTTTTCCAACAAAGCATGGGCTGCTTCCAAAACAAATCGTATTCTTTGGTCACTGACACGGAGCATAAATAAGTTTGTCAAACCCTGCAACCCAGAACTGATTGTTTTCTGGCATGAGTTCTGTTAAAAGTGAAGTTTTTAAATGGAGTAGTTGATGTGAAACTTTATTCTAACATGCAATGCCTTCATGAACTTAATCGTACAGGTTTATATCTTACATTGACAGTCCCATTATTTTCTAAAATGTAATGTTATATTTTCTAAAACATCTAAATGACATAATTATTGTAGTTTGCACAAACTACTGTATATAGCTAATAACTCTCTTCTGTTGTTGGATGTATGTATATTTCTATTCTGCCAATCCTTGTGTGCCGTTAACCAGTTTTTAAAACAATGACAATAAAGCCATATAAAGTAGATAGATACAGTGGGGCAAAAAAAGTATTTAGTCAGCCACCATTTGTGCAAATTCTCCCACTTAAAAAGACGAGAGAGACCTGTAATTTTCATCATAGGTATACCTCAACTATGAGAGACAAAATGAGAAAAAAAATTCCAGAAAATCACATTGTAGGATTTTTTAAGAATTAATTGGTAAATTCCTCGGTAAAATAAGTATTTGGTCACCTACAAACAAGCTAGATTTCTGGCTCTCACAGACCTGTATCTTCTTCTTTAAGAGGCTCCTCTGTCTTCCACTGGTTACCTGTATTAATGGCATTTGTTTGAACTCGTTGTCAGTATAAAAGACAACTGTCCACAACCTCAAACAGTCACAATCCAAACTCCACCATGGCCAAGACCAAAAAGCTGTCAAAGAACACCAGAAACAAAATTGTAGACCTGCACCAGGCTGGGACGACTGAATCTGCAATAGGTTAGCAGCTAGGTGTGAAGAAATCAACTGTGGGAGCAATTATGAGAAAATGGAAGACATACAAGACACTGATAATCTCCCTCGATCTGGGGATCCACACAAGATCTCACCCCGTGGGGACAAAATTATCACAAGAACTGTGAGCAAAAATCCAAGAACCACACGGGGGGACCTAGTGAAAGACCTGCAGAGAGCTGGGACCAAAGTAAAAAAGGCTACCATCAGTAACACACTGCAACGCCAGGGACTCAAATCCTGCAGTGCAAGACGTGTCCCCCTGCTTAAGCCAGTAAATGTCCAGGCCCATCTGAAGTTTGCTAAAGAGCATTTGGATGATCCAGAAGAGGAATGGGAGAATGTCATATGGTCAGATGAAAAAAAAATAGAACTTTTTGGTAAAAACTCAACTTGTAGTGTTTGGAGGAGAAAGAATGCTGAGTTGCAGCCAAAGAACACCATACCTAAAGCATGGGGGTGGAAACATCATGCTATGGGGCTGTTTTTCTGCAAAGGGACCAGGACGAATGATCCGTGTAAACGAAAGAATGAATGGGGCATGTATCGTGAGATTTTGAGTGAAAACTCCTTCCATCAGCAAGGGCATTGAAAGATGAAACGTGGCTGGGTCTTTCAACATGACAATGATCCCAAACACACCACCGGGCAACGAAGGAGTGGCTTCGTAAAAAGCATTTCAAGGTCCTGGAGTGGCCTAGCCGGTCTCCAGATCTCAACCCCATAGAAAAACTTTGGAGGGAGATGAAAATCCGTGTTGCCAAGCGACAGCCCCAAAACATTACTGCTATAGAGGAGATCTGCATGGAGGAATGGACCAAAATACCAGCAACAATGTGTGAAAACCTTGTGAAGACTTACAAAAAACGTTTTAGACCTCTGTCATTGCCAACAAAGGGTATATAACAAAGTATTGAGATGAAATTTTGTATTGACCAAATACTTATTTACACATAATTTGCAAATAATTCTTAAAAATCCTACAATGTGTGTCGGATTTTTTTTTCCTCAAGTGTGTCTACAAGTTGAGGTAACATATGATGAAAATTAGGGCCTATTTCATGCCTGTTTAAGTGGGAGGAACTTGCACAATTGGTGGCTGAATAAATACTTTTTTTCCCCACTGATATCAATCCCATCTATATATTCTAGGTACACAGCTAGTAAATGCTTTAATGGTAAAATGGTAAAACCTTCAATTCATGAAAGAATCCCAGAAAAAAAAAAAGAATGTATCATGGTTACCACAACAATATGAAGCAGGTTTCAAAATTAACTTTTTCCAAAATTGATAAGAAATGTTTCTCCCAAAATCAGCATATTATAATTATTTTTGAATGATCATGTGACATTATAAGACTTGAGTACTAATGGCTGCTAAAAATTCAACTTTGCCATATTAATAACATAATAATAAATTGGATTTTAAAATGCATTGAAACAGCAAACCAAAGTTATTTTAAATTGTACTACTATTTGTTTTCTTTGTAAGTGTGCTTAGTGATGAAATGAAAATATTTCTACTTAATATTAAGATGCATACATGACTTCACCTAAAAAGCAAGTAGCAACAAAAACAATTCCCCTTGTGTAACCTCAGTGGATGTAATATAATACTCTAATTGAAGTTCATTTAAATTAACAGTAAGTAAATAATGAAATAAATACACCTGATTTCTGTAAACATCTGTTAATGTCAATCACAAGTACAGTGCATTACTACAGTTAATTATGACAGTTTCGTCAAATGATTTTTTTTATTAAAATGCTGACAGGTTATCACATTTCCTGTGATGTAAGAAAACATAAACAAAATAAAGTGTTAATCCCAGCTGCATCTGCTTGATAATGAGGTACATGAAGGAAATACTATCAGATTAGAGTAGCACATGTTTCAAGCTGACATTCAAAAGTTGTCAACAGTACCAAAGACCACGAAAAAAAAATGTAAAGATGCACTATGGAATTTATTTATTGGTTAAAAATTAACAAAACAAAAGTTCGAATGATCTTCTTGCCTTACCCCGATTTACAACGGTGAGCTTATAATTATTATTTATGATTTAAGCTGTCGGGTCAGATTTTGTGGTAAATGTCAGTCTTGCGTCATTCCTCTTTGCGTGATTACGTCACAATGGGAGGTGTGTTAATAGTTCAGACAGCTAGTAAATAATGAATGAGCAACATTATTAACACAATGGATCGTTCAAAAAGGCAACCATCTGAGGAATCATCTGTTGTTAAAACAAAACAAAAAACTCCTTTACAAGCATAAAGGAAAATGACAGAGCCTGTAACACAACTCATCAACTGGCATTTCAGAGACTGTGACAACTGCATAGTGATAGTGAGATGCCTTCAAAGGATTTAAATCAGCCTAGACATGGCCTTTTCTTGCTGCCTTTTTTCCTTGAATCACAACTCTAAAAAGCAGGTAGCAAAAGCAGGATACCTCATTTGACTGGGTCACAAGAAAGAGTTCAAAACGCTAGCAAGAAGTTTGTCTTTTCACCCCTCTTATACTGAGGCAGAGCCATAATCACTGTATAAGGGGTCAGCATGCATCTGCACGGCCAGCAAATGTCGTGTAATCATTCAAAACTGTATGAGCATAAGTGTGTGAGATTATGTACCGAACAAAATTTAATGCTACCTACCTCCTCCACTATAATTTCCTCAACACTTACAATTTAATTGTAATCACAGGTTAAAGATGAACTTGTTTCAGTTTCATTTTGCAAAGCATCAAAACAACATCATCGATTTAAGGGGGAAATACTTAAAAACATGAAAAAATGGATGAGAACCTATATCGATGTCAATAACGGTACTGAGTGGCAGTAATTTGCGCTTGTGAAAATGAAGCCCTTTAGCTATGCACCAGCACACCTGCTCAATACTACCATTTTACAGGACACAGAGCAGAGCAAAAGCGTTACCGACCCCATCCCCGTGACATTACACAGGAAATTGAAAAAATGGGTACAGCACGGCCTGCTGCTTACCTGACTGGGTGACAGAAAAACTAGTTGGAGAAAATCACAGTAGGGGGGTTCAAATGCAAGCTCATCGGCTCATTCAGTCTCCAACAGAAAACAAGGAGCCCTCATTACCAAAAAAAACAAATAAATAAATTCTTCAAAACACCCCGCAATAAATGAGATAAACACGTGAAGACTTATTCAGTATACTGACACTGCTTAGAAATAAAACAAAGGTGCTTGCACACTAGAGTTTACGCAACAAATCTATTGATTTCAATGGTTATTATAACTGCATTGCAATTTATCAGTCTCAGTTTCCACCCTCAAAATGGATATTTTGCTGAAATTGCAGGAAAAAATACTTTTTGGTTTCAGTCTAATTAGCATTTCACTGATGGCACCATTTGTTTTAATATCTATGTCATGTACATAATGTAAACAAGCTACAACACGTAAACATGTCAGCAGTGTGGACGCACTTTAATGTGACCAAAAATTATGCTAGAGTAGCAATATGTAAAATTTGTTTGGCTGAAATATCGACTTTTGACTTTACTACGACATGGCATGACAACCTAAACAGCATACCAAGGTCAATTACCTAACTTTACTGAAACTTTATTTACAGTTTCGGGTTTCAGTTAAATGAAAACTACTTCATATAACTACTTCAGATGGCTAACTTTGTAAAGGTGAAGTGTGTAACTTTGTCACCACTTGCAGCATCAATAGGAATTACAATCTGTTCATTGTAGCTGAAGGACTGTGACTCAGTCAATGGCAAAAGTTTGGGGGTGGAACTACCTGTTTATCCAAGCAAAGCATTTAAAAGATGTGCAGCCATTGCAAACTTCACCTTTCTGAGTGACTCCCACAATGTGTTGACACAAAGTCTGAAACCAGCATGTCCAAAATCCAATGCAATATATTTTCGCAATTTAAGCTCCTGCACCTAAAAGGTCTCCCTTTCCTGAATTGGAGGGCAGCGTGATATATTGAGTGTGCACTGGTTCGGGTGGGCACGAGGTGTGGGAGGCTACGGCATCAATATCAGGTTCATGTTCGTGGTGGGTGGGTTGCTGTTTGGAGACTAGAAGGCAGAATTCTGCTCGTAAATCTACACTATAGCAAAGTATTCAGGAGAGACGTATATGCATACTGGAAATATTATGTATCAGTGATTCCTCAGACCACACAATCGTTCGCACGCACACACAGAGGACAACAAATGCTTCCACACAATGAAACCGGATACCATGACACAGATGTTCATACAATAACACAGAGGACACAATGCTAAAAACATGCATGCAGTAGCCTACACACTCAAATCTAATGCCTGTAAGCCTGGTGAGCACTTATATAGATATCTATTTATCTATGATGAAATAGATATCTATAATATATATACTGTTATATTATATAGACAACAAAGGCTTCCAACACTGAAACCTGATACATGAAACAGAGGTGAATACAATAACACAGAGGACCCAATGCCTAAAAACATGCAGCAGTAAGCATATATATATATATATATATACAAAAATATATATATATATATATATTAATATAGATAGGAAAAGTGTTTAAAAAAGTACAAAATATGACATGAATTCTCAGCTCACAACACACACAAACACTGCACGGTATGAGCTGAGAAGCAGGGGCTCTCCAGGGAGCCCATACAGGTCTGATTTTGGCTCTCTCCTTGCCGGGTTCCAGGCTGTGGGCTCTGAATACAAACAGAGCCTTATTCAGAAAGGCCGCACACACAGGCTGAAAACACTCTGCTCCACCTCCACCTGAAACAACCAGCCCCAGGCAGCTGGATCATGATGGACGTCACTCAAGGCTTAAGCGCACAAAAACCTTCACACATGTTCCTTAAGGGACAGGTGGGTTTATAAGGCCTTAAAATTCAGTCTTTCCTGACATGAGTGCCAACTTGACAAATGATTCCTTCGCCAAGATCTTTGACAAGTCAGATTAGATCGTTGATCATTTAGCAACGTGAACCTGTGCAATTACTGAAAAAGTTTAAATAGTAGGAAAACTGTGCCTGTCATGCCGTTATGTGTGACTTCTTTGTCCAACGACTATGTATGTGTGTTCGTATGCATGTAGAATGAATTATGAATAGGTTGGAAATCGATTCTTATTCAAAACTGGGTTCCTTAAAAAAATATTGAAACCAAATTGATTTTCATGACTTTTGACTTACTTCTAGAATAGCTGCATTCCTCAACAGATGTGGATGGAACACATAATAAAATATACAATACATGCATCAGAGCCACTTTAAACTTGAGTGTTGTTGTGGGTTGTTTTGTCAGCCTTGCACAAGAACCAATCAATTCCTTACTTCCTGTGATAAAAAAGTATGTACTTTTATATATGCGTATATACTGTATATATATATATATATATACAACAGTTTGTTCTGGTTCTCAATCTGATTGGTGAGAAAACCGTGAGTGAGATATTGTACTGGTATCACTACGGGAATGCCCTTTCACAATTTTGTAGCCGCTTCCTAGCCGGGTCTATGTTTTTTGTTTTATTCTTCACTGACCTAATCGTAGAGTTAGAGTACGTTAGTTCTCTCTCTCTCTCTTTTGGATGCACGTCTTGCCGCATTGTTTGTCTCTTATAACCTCATTATTTCTCTCTAATAACCTAACTGAAGCAGCACATGCCTTTGATACGAATTCTAAAAGGAACAAATTCTTTAACTGTCAACTTGAGCTTTGAATACGTGGCGGAAGGAAGTAGTTCCGCACAAAATAGGGTTTTATTAGGCACTCCGTTGTTTAATTATACACATGTTCCGTCGAACTGTTGTACAAACGCAATATCATCTCGTATCTCGAAAAAAGGGGGCAATTGCTTCGGTGTATATTATATACTATATAGATATATATATAAACGACCATCTGTTTCACCTTGAACAGTTTTTTTTCCATAAGAGTGATGCACAAACGATGACTAATTAAACAACTAAATTAATAAGATTTGCTCTAGAAAAAACAGCTACAGGCATGGGTAGATGCAGTAAACATGAACAGATCATACCTTTATTTTTCCAGATTACTTTACCATTGAGTTCTGATGTTTTCGTTCTGCTGCCTGAAATTTGAAAATGTCTGATCATTGGCAACCAGGTTGCTGGAGGATGAAGGACATAAGATTACGATCTCCGCCATCATTGTTAAGAAATGTCACATTAATGTTAATAAACAGAAGTGAGAATACAGATATGTAAGAGAAACCTAAGAAATTCAACTCTAGGCAGAGGAAATTTCAGATAGATGGTGATTCAGTTTATTGTTATCCATCACACTGAGTTACATTCCCTATGACTTTAGTATTAGAATTACAACTATAATTCACATAATGCTATGAATATTTTGTTTTTTGTTTGTTTTTGGCTTTAAAAATGGCACTCTAATAACACCATCATAGTTGGAACCGTTAATTGTAAATGGAAGTGGTACCAGAATTGTTTAAAACAGATAAATTCATTTTCAAATATTCAACTGAAAAAAACAGATATGAGAAAAGATTGTATAGAGTTTTTTTATAAAATATAAAAATCTCTTGTACATGCAAGAATACTACCGATTGTTATTGGGTCATTTTGCCACAATCATACTGTATATATACACACAGTGGGGAAAAAAGTATTTAGTCAGCCATCAATTGTGCAAGTTCTCCCACTTAAAAAGATGAGAGAGGCCTGTAATTTTCATCCTAGGTATACCTCAACTATGAGAGACAAATGAGGAAAAAAAATCCAGAAATCACATTGTAGGATTTTTAAATAATTTATTTGCAAATTATGGTGGAAAATAAGTATTGGTCAATAACAAAATTTCATCTCAAAACTTTGTTAAATACCCTTTGTTGGCAATGACAGATGTCAAACGTTTTCTGTAAGACTTCACAAGGTTTTCACACACTGTTGCTGGTATTTGGGCCCATTCCTCCATGCAGATCTCCTCTAGAGCAGTAATGTTTTGGTGCTGTCGCTGGGCAACATGGATTTTCTCCCTCCAAAGATTTTCTATGGGGTGGAGATCTGGAGACTGGCTAGGCCACTACAGGACCTTGAAATGCTTCTTACGAAAACACTCCTTCGTTGCCCGGGCGGTGTGTTTGGGATCAGTGTCATGCTGAAAGACCCAGCCACGTTTAATCTTCAATGCCCTTGCTGATGGAAGGCGGCTTTCACTCAAAATCTCACGATACATGACCCCATTCATTCTCTCGTTTACACGGATCAGTCGTCCTGGACCCTTTGCAGAAAAACAGCCCCAAAGCATGATGTTTCCACCCCCATGATTCACAGTAGGTATGGTGTTTTTTGGATGCAATTCAGCATTCTTTCTCCTCCAAACACGATAAGTTGAGTTTTTAACAAAAAGTTCTATTTTGGTTTCATCTGACCATAATGACATTCTCCCAATCCTCTTCTGGATCATCCAAATGCTTTCTAGCAAACTTCAGACAGGCCTGGAAATGTACTGGCTTAAGCAGGGGGACACATATGGCACTGCAGGATTTGAGTCCCTGGACGCGCAGTGTGTTACTGATGGTAGCCTATGTTACTTTGGTCCCAGCCCTCTGCAGGTCATTCACTAGGTCCCCCGTGTGGTTCTGGGATTTTTGCTCACAGTTTTTGTGATCATTTTGACCCCACGGGGTAAGATCTAGCGTGGAGCCCCAGATCGAGGGAGATTATCAGTGGTCAGTATGTCTTCCATTTTCTAATAATTGCTCCCACAGGTGATTTCTTTAACACCAAGCTGCTACCTATTGCAGATTCAGTCTTCCCAGCCTGTGCAGGTCACTACAATTTTGTGTCTGGTGTCCTTTGACAGCTCTTTGGTATTGGCCATGGTGGAGTTTGGAGTGTGAATGTTTGAGGTTGTGGACAGATGTCTTTTACACTGATAACAAGTTCAAACAGATGCCAATAATACAGGTAACCAGTGGAGGACAGATGAGCCTCTTAAAGAAGAAGTTACAGGTCTGTGAGAGCCAGAAATCTTGCTTGTTTGTAGGTGACCAAATACTTATTTTTACCGAGGAATTTACCAATTAATAAAAAATCCTACAATGTGATTTTCTGGATTTTTTTTTTTCTCTTTTTGTCTCTCATATTTGAGGTATACCTATTATGAAAATTACAGGCCTCTCTCATCTTTTTAAGTGGGAGAACTTGCACAATTGGTGGCTGACTAAATACTTTTTTGCCCCACTGTATGTGGCATTGAGGTGGTTTGGTGTATTTACACAACACTTATATTAGATTTAGCAAAGTGCCTTTCTGTTCTCTTTCTACTGTGCCAAACTCAAGAGGACATATGGATTTCAGTGGTGCAGTAAGCTCATTTTTATCAATAAATTCAAACCAGCACATGTAGACATGCCTGTAAACTCTGGCAGAAAATGGAGAGTAATTGAGATCTTATGTGAAGGTAAAGCAGAGCCATACACATCCGCACTCTACATACCACACATCTGGTGAAAGAGAGAATATGGAAAGGTAATAATAGTTTTCAACACGTACACACTTAACGGACATATGCACATGCACACGCACACACACACACAC
Source organism: Sinocyclocheilus anophthalmus (assembly GCA_018155175.1). Classification (NCBI taxonomy): domain Eukaryota; kingdom Metazoa; phylum Chordata; class Actinopteri; order Cypriniformes; family Cyprinidae; genus Sinocyclocheilus; species Sinocyclocheilus anophthalmus. The sequence continues at coordinate 128,563 of JADLZN010001133.1, read as the reverse complement.
ACACACACGCACACACACACACATGCAAACAAACACTAAAGTGCACACATTTACATGACAAGCTAAATCAAAATCAATGAGGGACTGCTGCAGGAAAAGTTTCTCCCTGACGTTTAACATTTTCAGTTTATTCAGCTGTGTTGGTCGACATCAAGTAAAGTGCAAAAAAAATGGAAAACCTGTTACCTATCAGTATGAAAGCAAAACTGCCAACACAGAAACAAATGTGTAAAACAAGCTTGCTGGCTACAATCAACAGCTGCTTTCACTGTCCTATGCTATGCCATTTGCTACAATAATAAAATATTAAATATACATAATATCATTAATATTTCGAATCAGTTTTTATTTTTATATTTTCCATTTTCATTTTAAAGTTTTAGTATTTTTTTGTCATTGTTAGTAGTTTATGTCTCTATGTAGTTTCTATTAATTTTTATTTTTGTTTTAGATTTTGTTATTTTAGTACTTTAAACTAAAGCAAATTAAATAAAAAATGACAAATGTTGGAATTAGTTGAAATAAGTAAACAAATAATACGTATTAATATTTACATTAATAAAAATGTATTTGATTGTTTAAGCATGAAAGCAAAAAACAGTTACCAGCTGCTCACTCTGTCCAATGGTCTTTTGCTACAATATATTAAATTTAACTATACTATCAAAATATTAAATAACTGAAAGTTAAACTAAATATTTTAAAGGTCCAATATTGTGTTTAATAACATAATATTTCTATATTTAATGAACTGAGTTAAAGCGATGCAATCTAATGCTAAATAATAAGCTCTTTTTTTTTTTGTTAAAGACACAGTTCACCCATAAGACCCCTAGATAGGTGCGGGTCCCTCCAAAATTGAGAGAGACCTCTCTCACAAGCAGCATAATTTGAGGTATCATTCATGTTTATAGCACAAACTATACAGATATGAGTCACATATCACATATAAAATTTGTTTTAAAAACAAAAATGTTAACAATAAATCCAGTAAGGATGCTCAAAAAAAAAAAGGTGATTTGTTATGTGATTCTACCTGTAGTGACGAAAGATGTCCTCCTCTACTTCAGTGAAGAAATGGCACTTAGTGCAGGTGTACTCTCCAGGATGGACCCGCCCTGGCCCTGCATCTCCTGATCCCTCCTCCTCAGGTTTGACTTCCAGTAAGGTGTGCGAGGTATGGGTGCTGTCATAGTGCAAGAGAAGCAAGTCAATATCAGTCGAGGTGAACGTGCACTGGTCACACTGATGGGTGACGGACGCTCGGGGAGCTGGCGGGGATGGGGTAGTGGTACCTCCGGCTGTTAGCTGCAGCAGAAGTAGAGCACAGTGTGAACAGGAGCTCTTACGGCAAGCGAAGGGATAGGAAATCTCCCCCAGGTGCTTCTCAGGAGTGCAGAGCCCACGGGGACAGAAGGGGCAATGTTTGATGGTGCACTTGTGAATGCTGTGAGCCCGTTGGTAGTGATGCAAAAGCGGAGCCACGACGATGACATCCGGACCGTGAGTCATGGAGTAACGAAAGTCACAGAACTGGCAGTTGTAACTGGTTACTACCGTTTCTGGGTCGCTCGTTGCTCCAGTCTTCTCCTTTTTCCGTAAGTGGGAGTCTCCGTCATGGGTCTTTCTGTCCCTTTCCTCTGGACTTCCCTCCCTGATGGCCGCCTGGCCGTGTCTCTTCTCATAGTGCTCCAGAAGCTTAGAAGCACTGGTAGCTTCGCAACTAAAACTGCAATACTTGCACCAGTAATATGCTGCAGGGGGGTCACCTCCAGTGCAGCTAGGGGAGTCTGATGCCCTGATTGGTACGGAGTACCCAGCCACAGTGTCATCTTCGGCCCTCACCGCCACCCGATCGGCCCACTTCCCTTGTTCATCTGCCTCAATGCGTGGAATGCAGTTCCCCTTCCTTTCAGTTGAGGACTTCTCCTCGAGGCTGGGGTTGGACGGAGGCGGACTCTTCATCTTGTTGGGGTGGGTGGCCAGGAAATGCTGCTCTAGGTCTACAGAAGAGCTTCCCATGTAGGTGAAGTTGCAGAACTTGCAGCGGAAGTACTTGGTGTTGCCCTGACAGTCCTGCGTCTTTCTTCCGATTCCGATGAAGGTGCCGGCTAGCGTTACCTGCGAGATCAGGGAAGTTGAGGGGGGGGGTGGATGACAAAGAAAGAAAATGAGATAAAGGAAAAGAACAATCATTCGTGAGTTACAGAGAATTACAGAGAAATATAAGTCTGATAGAAGACAGACAACAGACTTTCAATAACCCTCCCAATCTCGAAGACGAGGCAGCAGTTATCACCACACAAAAGCAAATCACATTTTATGTACTTAACAGAAAAGAAAAAATGAATAGAACATAATATATTTAAAATGCCTGTCAGTCACTAAATTAACTAACAAAAATATTTCTGAAATCAGTGTAATTGCATGTATATTAAAATATAGACAGATCTATGGCTTAAGATGCAATAGATGTCTGGCCTATAGAAAAGAATATGGAATATTTAGCTGGCAGTTACAGAGCCAAAAAAGAGTGTGAGTGGGAGGTCTTGAGCTTCATACGCACTGTGGGGAATTCAACGTCATGCTCCAGACAAAACACTCAAGGAATGTCACAGAACAGACAGACCCTTCCCCCTGAGCTGTATGTTGAAGCAATGATTAAATAAACACCCACTGCTTACTGTAATATGTGCTTGATTATAATTCTTACACCTGCAGATTACAGATATAAAGTGGACTAAGCTGAAGCCTCAGCTGGTCGGTCTGTATCACCTGTCTGAGGAATTGCATTTAAGAAGAGTGCACTTGTGACACAGACTGCACAAACCTTTTTAAAATAAAAATAAAAAATTATGTTATGGTTGAAAGAAAGAAAGAAAGAAGGAAAGAAAAACAAAGAAACAAAGAGAAAAACAAATATCCTCCATAAAAATAGAAGACGCAACTAAAGCGGACTAGCCCAAACAAAATGTGATGTGCATAAAATTAAGTACAGTATTTATTTACTGTAATTATTATAAAAAATCGTAAGAAGGTTAAGTACATTACTAAATAAGAAAAGTAATAAAAAAAATAATGGTAAAAAATAATTTACAAAGACATTGTTTAAAAACACCTATAAACACCACTATTTCCCAAAATATGTGTGCTATGTAATTTATGCAGATTCATTCATCTTGACGCTGTATTGAAATCAAGTTATCACAAATAAATAAATAGAATTGATCACCGATTAATAATTTTACATATATACTAACTATAATTTAAATACTACACTACTAAATAAAATGCATGTTATGTTTATAAAAATAGATATATTTTTTATATATTATTACGAACAAGGCAACAAGTGCAAAACCAGTACATCAGTTATTCGCACTAATTAAAAATGATTATAGCTGGCTGTAAACTGGGCAAAATCACAGCTGCACTGACTAAAGCTATGCTTCAAATTGGCTCATTGCGTTTGAGGGAAGAGAAAACCGGAAACTTAAATTGTAAACATGACGATTGTTGAACGGAGGATGAAACCTCTGAAAATTACAGTGCAGAATATGACTAGACATCTGTTCATTACATCAGTTAAAATAAATAGATTACGTGTTTTCATGGCTCCCCTCACCAGGCTTCCTACCCTCTTTCATTGGGAAAATGCAGAGCGCATCGCGATATTAATGCAGGAAAATCCCTAGGAACAAATTCTGAATCGAATCATTATTCCAAACTTTCCCTAAGAATTTAGACGGTATACGAAATCTTGTAGAAAGGGGATGTTGATTTGATGAAAAAGATTGTGGACGGTGTTATTCGAGAAAAAAAAACATCAGGTACTCTAACATGCGCTGTTCGTGCTGAGAGTACATGCACATGTCAAAGCCAGGCAAATGCTCCTAACAGTACATTTAAACATGATAAATGAGGCTGTGCTTACGAAAGCAGCAGGAAGTCCACAGCCCTCCCGCCCCCCAAATAGAGTGTGGGCCAGCATGACCAGGCTAATCTCCCTCACATTTTTTGTTTGGTGGTTTTATATAAATCAGAATAGCACCAGGTGATATGAATAATGACTATGGTGCTTCGATGATCGGTGCTAAACGAACTATTCGGCCGATAATATCACGTTAGGTTGTTTGATTCGGCGGTATCTAAAGGACGATCTCAAAAAACCGATCTCAAGGCTGATGACCGCTTCCGTGTGAGAGGTTGGGCATGAAGCCGCGGCACCGTTCAAGGCACGTGTCCATAACAGTTTGCGCAAAACTGTGGAGATATTTTAAAACGTCGATAAAAAGTTTGCGAAATGACGGGCGGTTTCCATTTGAACACATGTTATGCGACTCTAAAACCGTACCCTTTTGCTCTAGCGATAAGTCATTTGGCAACGGATATTTTTGACAGCTTTGGTATTTTTATTCAAAGGAGGCAATGAGTGATCTTTACAGAAAGCAGCACCGAGGAGTACGCTCAGAAACGTGCTGTGGAATGGATGGATTCTGGAATAACAAGGGCATTGTGGCCGTAATCAGCTTCAGTGGCAGTATCAGAGCCACACTGCACCACAGACATGTGCATTGTGTAAATTGTCTAAGCATTAATGGTAGTGAAAGCCCCTTATAATGGAGAGCGGCCACGTATGATGTGTTTCTTGGAGGTTAAAGTACATTGAAAAATAATCATATGACTTTTTACATACGCCATATGACCTGTAAATGCGAAAAAGCAGTTTCCATTGCAGTTTTGCAAATTATTCATTTTTCGCATTGCCTCAAAAACCACCTCATGCGAGCGTAAAAAAATGTTTGCGATATATGGGCGTTTTTGCAAAATTTACGCGTTTCCATTAGGCGTATTTTCAATTAGCAATTTCAATTTGCGCAATTTGAAGGGTATGGAAACAATATAAGCTGAAGTGAGTACTCACCTCAATTTGTCGATTATCGATTATATAAAGTATTTGAGAAACCTGTGTGGGACATAATTTCACAAACAGCGTGAGTGAATCACCGTGCGCTCTATTTTTCTCTCTCAAAATACGCAAATGGCTTGAAATCACCACACGTCGCGTCTGTCTATAAGCGAGCTGCACTCTGCACAGTTGACACAGGAATTGTCAGTTGCACAATCGAAGCAGTGTCACATTGTCATTAAGTTTATAAATTGCATTACTTTTTAAATTCTTGCCAGTGTTTAACCATTCAACGCTCACGCGCTCTCCTGGAGACCGTACACTCATGCACACTCACAGCGCACACACAATGCCAGGTTTACATTACTCCATTTGCAGTGCGAATGTGGGTGAGTGATATTTTTCCGCGATCAGGTAACGGTTTAAGAGTTGAACGGTTACACGGTTTTCGGCACGGGCAGTGCGTTCATGAGCGGGTTGCAACTGCAGCAGTGCAGTGATGTTTTACGCACTAGATCTATTTTGCTTGCCACTGCAAGCGCTGAATTTAAACTAACAGCGCATTGTTTGCTAGTAAAGATGAACATGGATTGACACGGAAAATTGAGTACTTATCACCTAAATGCAATTAGAAAGTACCGTGTTCACAGTCAAACTAATGGCTTTTTGGCAGGTTTTAAAGGGGGAAAGCGCACTTTTAGAGAAAGAAGGAAAAATAGATGATATGGTGGAGTTAGGAAAAATACAGTTCTTATGAAGGCTTGGACGAAAGATTTAAAGGCCAAAAGAAACGGCAAGTAGAGTATGAATTCTGTCACTGTAAGTTTGTGATAACGTAGAAAAGTAGGTTTAATGTTTTGCAATTGCTGATCAACTGAAATATATAAATCTGAGAAGTAAATGCACAAGTAAAAAAAGCATGGAATAATATGTGTTATATTGATTGTTGTTTAAAAACATGTCTGTGAAAGATTGTATTACTGTACTGTGTAAAGAAATTATTGCAATGCTGAAAGAGCAATTTCAGTGACAATGTTTGGATTTGAAATCCAAATAATGGATAAATGTTGTGTTTGTGGTACACAGCACGGAGATCAGTAGCGGACTCCTGTGGGAAAGATGCTTCCCCTTCCAAAAGAGTCACCTAAGAGGGGAATTTTCCCCATTTTCAAAAATAGTATCACTATAAATAGTTATAAATGATAAAAATGAAGGCTTTAAAAAGATCGGTATCTGCAGATACTGCTTTCTGTGATCGGCGATCTGCCTCAAAAATCCTGATCGGAGCACCCCTACAAATGATGTTTGCATTTCAATTTGAACGGAGCAGCTTGATTGCTTATTCATGACGTTATTTTATAGCGCACACTAACACATACAGACTCTATGAGGGCTAGTCAAAATTTTGGAATTAATGCAGCCAATGTTCATCAGCGTGTGAGTTTCTGCGTGTGCATGACTTTGCATGCATCATGTACGGTTACCATCCATCTAGTGGTTTTACATCTGTGACAAATTTTAAGTTTCACAGTTGCATGTGCATGCATCATTTTTAAGCCTTAATGACCCATGGGTCTGACTACAGTACTGCTCTAAAACTATAAGGCCATCTTGCTTCTTACATAGGCAGCTGGCTTCTAAGGCCACATCTTAACTGAAATGGGCCCACACAAGTCACTGATTTGAAACACCCTACATAGGAAGCAACTACATGCATCATTAAATAGCATTTCACAGGCAAAGCAGGCAGGAGACTTCATTTGATTTCAATACAGGTGACGAGAGGAATGAAGCAAAACTCTAATATGCATAAATACACATGTTGGTAAGACTATTTAATGTTTTTGAAAAAAAGTATCGTATGCTCACCAAGGCTACATTTACTTTTTAAAAATTACAGCAAAACATTATATTGTGAAATATAACAATTTTAAATAATTGTTTTCTGTTTTAATATATATTTAAAATGTAATTTATACCTGTGATAGCAAAGCTGAATTTTTAGCAGCCGTTACTCCAGTCTTCAGTGTCACATGATCCTTTAGAATTCATTCTAATATGCTGATTTGGTGCTCAAGAAACATTTATTTTAATTATCAATGTTGAAAACGGTTGTGCTGCTTAGTACTTCTGTGAAAACTGTGTTTTTTTAGGATTTTTTCCGATGAATAGAACTCTCAAAAGAACAATTTATTTGAAATACAAAACTTTAACATTGTTTTAACATTATAAATGTCTCTTTACTCACTTTGCTGTACAGAACAAAAATCCGACCCCAAACATTTGAGCAGTACTTCAAATTTTCAGTTTCTATTTTCATAAAAATACTTAAATATTTTAGGTTTTTTTTACTATTCTGTTTTTTAATGTATTTTTTATATGTATTAGTATTTTTATTATTTATTATAGCATTGAATGAATATGTATATCTAGAAACAACATTTCTCTCCTTTCATCTGCTTTGTGATTACCTGTACGTCATAGGTGCCATTAAGTACGGAGGACCTGGGTGACCCTGCTTCCGCCGCAGAGCCGCTCTGAGCTGACTGGCCGAGAAGGCGCGCTGAGTCTTTGGCCTGTGTTTGGGCTGTGAACTGCACCATGTTATGTAGTGCCAGAATCTTATTGTCCAGCTCCGCATCCTGCCGTGTCCGGTTGTGCAGGCCCAAATGGTACTTACGAAAGTGTTTGATCAGGTCCGTGGGGTCGTTGCCGTAGTAACCGTACCCACAAATGTTGCACTTGAAGTCTTGTAGTTTGGGTGAGATGGGTGGAGGTGCTCCCGTCTCAGCTCCCAGAGGGTTAGGGGCGTCCTCCTCTCCCCAAATGGGCCTCTGTGGATGAAGTGTAACCGGAGGGACTATAGAGCCTTCGATAGCCAAACAACGAGGGCTGTCAGAGCCCAGCAACGCTAGTGGGCTGTGTGTGGCGTCCCTCTCCTCTCCATTACTGGTGCAGCCCTGTACGATGACACCGCCTGACCGGGTGGTGGGTTTTAGACTGTCATCCTCACAGTCTCCTCTCTCACCTGGATCAGAGTTCGTTGGGGAGGCGGTAGAGTCCAGCGGTTCTGTATCAGTGCCCTCGCGGCTAGAGTAGGATGTTGCCAGGTTGTGGCTGGAGTTATGCAAGTCAGGCCTGTCTGGTTTGATGGGGCCAGGGGAGGACGGTTCCTCTTGTTCTTCACCCACAGCCCTGTCGGGCTCTGAAGCCTGGCTCCCCGCGTTCCCGCTCTCTGGGCCTGTGGCCTCGGCCGCCACCGGCTCGCCCTCCTCTTCTTCACCGCCAAAGCTTCTCAAAGGGGGATTCTTTTTCCGCACCATATCTGGAACCCAGCAAAAGAGAAGACCAATGTTAGAGACCCGCCATTACTCAAGTAGCTTGCTCAATGTGTGGTTCTGACTGCTCACATACTAAAAACTATTTTTTGAGCCAATGGAGCCTATTCTGCTCTCTATAAAAGCTTTTCGATTGTTCTTTGATTTTTGAAAATCGGAGACGGAATGCCCTAGAAACAGTTCTGCTGTTCCAGCTCAATCCATGAAGAGCAATGAGGTTCTAATATTGGTGACTATGTCAGCGCCGGCCTTTGTTGATGTTTTAATGAATAAAATCTGTGCACTTATGTCACTGATGTGGCTTAGGGATACACATTTTAATCAGTTACCAAAATCAAAGATGATAGGGGAGAGAGAGAAAAAAATGTGGAATTTATAAAGTGATTCATAGCAAAAAATTCCCATCAGAACTCAATGAAGTAATGCGTGTTAGTTCATAGCAGGCAAATCGCACTATTAACTAGACTTTCCTTTGGCACAAACTGCACAAAAGTGAATTTCTATGAAAGGTTTAGCATAGCGCTCAGTTAATTTTGCATTTGCAGGATGGTGTGCGTCTTGACCAGTTTCAATTTAGGGCAATTACAGTTTCTCATGGTTTAACAAAACAGGGGCCTGTCTTATTTCGACAGACTGTCGAGAGCAATTTCCTAATTTAGTCTGTGATGCAAATGGATATTAAATAAAGAAATTCATGCTTTACAAAAGGGCCACACCTTAACCCGAGCTAAGTTAATAAAAGCCTTGAAAATCGAATCACAAATATAACCACACCCAGTCATATCACTCACAGCATCTCTTACACTCTCATAGCGGGTGTGCTATCCATTTAAAATTGATATTGATGAGAAACGCACCTGTCTGTCATATAACTACCCTCTAAAAAAGATTGCTTTTGAAGAAATGTATTCAAATAACAGTGGTGTCTGTAGCGAGCGTGACTGACTGGTAGAAGAGATGCAACTAATGGCTGATCCCAGTTCTTGAAAGCCTACATTCTTAATCTGTCATAAAACATCCAAAACTACATATCATTATTGTATCATAACAAGAAATGCAATCAACGATGTAGCACTACATGCAAAAATAAATAAATACAAACGAAATATGCTTCTACATTATGCATTTGTATTTTGTTTAATATATATTTTATTGGAATTAAGACAGTTATTGGAATTCATTTTTGCCACCTCTAATAAGTCCATGGAAAGTCATCAAAAAGTCTGTGCAAACACAGTTATATTATATATATTTGTTCTGTTGAAATCTTACATGATCTCATTATTAGACTGCTGAGGGAAGTAAATGCAATACAATTGACTTTTCTTTATTTCCAAATATTCTTCCTTAAAAGTACTAAAAAGATCATTAAATGAAACAAGAATCATTAAGAAGAATCAGAACCAGACTTATAAAAACTTACGATTCACATCCCTCATGAAAATATGTTTTATTTATGCTGTGCTCTAAAATGTTTCATCTGCTAGATATTACTCATGCGTAAAGCTGGTGAATAAACATGCCCACAAGCCACTGTAATAACAGATTTGTGTTTAATTCTTCTTTTGAGTCGGGTATTTTCAATGATTCAGTCAAATCAGTTCACAATTCAAGTCAGTTCAAATCTAAACGATTTGATCCCTGTTTCTGTCTAATATACTGTGGATCAAGTTAACCTCGATTTAAAATTTGCATAGCATATTAGGCTACAGAACTTATTTAGAGAGCTATTGATTTACTGAACTAAACACTTTCCCATTCTCATTTTCCTTTCACTGTCTCTCAGTTTCTGAGAATAAAGGCTCTTGCTATCAGGATGGAATACTAAGAAACATCTTAACCAACACAGAAGAAAAAAAAAGGAATAGAGTGGGAGGACCAGAATTTTTTTTAATACCAGATATGGTGCACAATTACATTAAAACTTGCAGGGGAAGCGGTGAGACATTACCATTCCAGGCCGCCATCAGAAACCGAATAATCTGCTTTTATAGCTCCCAGGCATTTGCTGCGTTCCTGTACCAGTCAATTCAAATCACTAGTTCACTATCCACCCCCACCTCCTTTTCCTTTCCTATATTAAACTGCTCCTCTTGTGTTATTGTGCCTACTCAAGAACTTACTTAATAAAGTATAATATGCTTTTTGAAAAGGACAGGACAATCGATTTTCTTAATTAAAAAAAGTAAGGAGGGGGTGAATAGATCGACAGTGGCCTCTGTCTGCATACAGAGCAGAAAAAGGAACAGGGCTGTCCCTTGAGCGCTCTATGACACTTCAGCTAATGCAACCTAATGACAGGAGTCAAAGCTCAATAGGGATTTGATAGGGATTTGATAAGAGAGCATTACTACAACTAGCTTACAAACTGATGATTCTGACACTGTGTATGGGAGTGTTAAGCAAGTGTTAGCCTACTTAGTGAAGAATTCCAGGGGGTCTTGGAGAAGTGAATAAACAAAATGCTGTCAATTGCTTTCATCAGCCACATGATTTAAAGCTATATATTATGTTTTGACATTTGTTTTTCTTTTTTTTATTGGAGAAATCTACTTGTTGACAGGCGCTTGATCACTGTCATTGTAACTAGGGATGTGCGCGACGACTAATTTGACTGTCGTTTAAACGAAAGTTTTGTATCCGACTAGTCGACTAGTCTAAAACCAAGAAACCCCCAAAAGATGGTAAGCAAAAAAAAACTCTGTGCGTGCGTGTATCATATATTATAGCCTATATTTGAAATACTTAAAATAAAGTCAAAAACAATAGGAAGGTTTATCAAGAAATAGCATTAAAACGGCTTTTAAAAATGTACTTCGTGTAGGCTATATCGTCTAAAACCAAATCAATGCAACAAAGCCCATTTCACTTACTCAGACCATGCGTTATTTGTTCAGTGAAATTATCAACGTGGTCTGGTGAAAGACGGGACCTGAGGCGATTAACAATAAAAATTTTATTTTTATGCTTTTATGAGAAGCGTGACATATCAGGATAGTTCAATTAACATGCCATCAGATGCAAATTTTGCGTGCTGAAGACATTTGCATGTGTTGTGTCCTTAAAAAAATGTTTTTAAACAGTTAATCATACACAGACCCAAGCAGAACAGAACAACATTTTTTGTTCTTTTTGGGGAATTATTATTATTATAAGATCCAAAATAAACTGCAAACAATAATATGTCTAATGATGGCTAATTTCCTGTGTGTTTCTGCATGTTGCTTGTACCACATAGGTTTTGTCATCTTCCTGGTGTGTGTTTGTATGTGTGTGGGTGTGTATTTTAAGCAGACTCATTAAGCAGTAATCTCTTGCTATGCAACACCTCGACACACTGCAGACGCTCTTAACCAAATCAACTGTAATGCGCGCACACAGTAAAGAAATGCGCAAAATACAAACACATGCAGAAATTACTTTTACATATACTCACACTGCCAGGGTCTAACTTCAACCACCTGGACATTGTCTGGACTCCACAATATACTGCCTAGTAGCGACTTGGTCTCTTCCTGCCATGAGTTAGACCCTACCACTAAAAATCTCATCAGATTAAGCAGAATGGGCCAGATTGTTGAGGAAATCCCCTGTAGTTGTTGTTGTGTTTGAAACAAGATCTCCTAAATGAGTTTGACAATGAAGATGACATATTTGGAGTCACATTGCCTCTTCACAAATGAGGCTCTGTGTGTATGTGGCCAGCCCTTTTGATACTAGAGATGGGCCAACAGGACTTTTTCACAGGGAGCTGCCTGTGCGACATTAGTGGAGTTTGTGTGAATGTAAACTGATGGCAAGTGGTCTCACAACGTTAGTTTGCCACTCAGCAATCCGCTTTTCATCTGTAGTTCATTTTGGATCATTGTGATGTCGTCAAACATCCGTCAGATACGAATGTTTTGAGTTGAATTGTTAAGTGCCTGCAGATGCTGGAGGTTTAATACATTTGTAAAGAAAGTGACATGATATCTGTGCATTACATGTACGTCTTTATAATATATACAGATGTTAATGTATATTTGTATTTTAAATGTTCCCATTTTTTGTATGGTGAGAATGTTTTTAATTGTTTTGGGCTATAAATAAAAAAAATTATTTCTTAAAAAAAACAGAACTGCTTATTAATATTTCCAAAAAGTCTACCAAATAAAACCCTTTCTTTAACTATAAGCAATTTCTGTAGTTAAATAGGACATGTGACTATTTAAATGATTATTTTCAGCTTTTGACAGTATTCACAGTATAACACTGCATGATAACAGACATCATTAAAGTACGGAAATGTAAATGTATTAAACTTTGCCAATTTAACTGTATTGGTTCCAACTAAAGTTTAAATTCAACACTACTAAAAAGAAAATCGAAAATCTGTCCCAAGCCTCAGATTGGAAATTAGTCTAATGATACATTCTTTAAGAAACTTATAGCCAAATAAAAAGAATTAAAATCACTAGGTGCCATCTGTTTAAACTGTCAACAAATTCATCACAAATAGACTATGCTGCTAATATTCCATATATCACCAAGCACGTGTTAAATAATATACAACTGAAATACAGATTAATTCATTCGCTTGAATCTGATGACACAAGAAAGCAACTTGTGCATTATGGAACAAGCTCTAGCTGAAACTTTTGCTCTTTCTTATCCTGAATCTTTGCGCACGATTTTAACTTTCAGTTTGTTTTTCAAATTATCATATAGAGTACTTTTATGATACATATGGATGTTGTAATCTTTTTGAATTTATAAAGATTCATTGCCTATTTAGCTGCTTGAAAAATAGCGACCAGCACAATCTTTAAAATTTCTGTTTGTGTTTCGAGTAAGAAAGAAACTCGTACCGTTTTGGAACAACATTGGTAAATAATGACAGAATTTTCATTTCTGAGTGAGCTATTCCCGACTAAACTGAACAAACTGCCAATTACTCAAGCCAGCCCATAGCTACTTTATTTTGGTCCCAGACTTGTGTCCCTCAATCTTCCACTGTGAGTTCAGATGTAATCCTCTCTACATCACATGGGAGCGGAGATTCACACAGCTAGAGGACCCCATGGAGCGCTGCAGCCTGGGTCACTCCTAGCTCTTCACCCAGAAAGTCTGTTTATTAAAAATACATTACCCAAACCGCCTCTCATAATTCAGGCCTGTGCTTTCAATCCATCGGGGGTGGATCGGAGCGAAGTCTTAAATAACAAACCCTACACACAGGCATGCTGACGCTCCCTCATATAAATACTAATGCAGTTGCGCGGGCACACGCAGCTCTGATCAGTCAGGCAGAATATTGAGTTCCCTGAGATCTAAAATGATGAGACTCATTTTGCATCCTTTATTTACGGCATCATAAATTGAAGCAACAGACAAGAAAAAAAGAGAGAAACTATACACTCTAATTGCATTCTGTCATGGCTGGAAGACAGTGTGGAGGAATTCATTTCTAAATGAGTAACTGGTACGATCACAGCAGCAACAGGGCTAAACTTTAACAAATTCAAAAAAAGAACTGTATTTCCATCTGATTTTACATGCATGTTCTGGGATTTACCAATAATCAACTTTTGGGGGCTACAAGAGGAGAACGACAAGGAAAAAAAGAACATCACTTTAAAGTGAAACAGGCCCTGCTTTCCACTCTAACAATGGCATATTCAACAGCACACATGGCAATTAGCCACGACTCGGATCCGTCAGGCATACCATGTGTGTGCGGTCACGTCTAAGAGCCAGTCGTCATAAAAGTGTTCCCCCATCTATTCCACCTTGTACAGTGTCCTTTATTATTCCTCCCATCCTTTATGATGTCACCAACACAGACTTTTGTGGTGAGAAAGGACTCGAAGGACCCCGATCCATCTTCCAAAGGAGTTTAATCTTGTTTGTAACATTAGGAATAAATCACATTACTGTCTGTGGAGCAGAGTTTCAAGCATGTGGAGGGTCTATGGAAAACACATATGTGAGATGCTAGATAGAAGCAGTGCAATTAATTATCATTAAGGCAAAATGTCAAGAGGAGGAACAGGGCTCAGAGTTAGGATTTTTACACATACAAGGAATTTGTTTTCGTGACAGAAGCTTCCACAGTGTAACAGAATGACAGTGACCGAACAAAAAAACACAGATAATTAAAAAATAAAATAAAATAGAACAAGTAAATAAGGAATAAAAATATACAAATCGACAATTGTATGTACAGGTATATAACAATAGACAGTTGTATGTACAGGTATATTGTGCGCAAATAATTCTTTACTCTTACTTTCAAAAGCACGAGTAAAGAAATTCAAATTTATAATTATACTGATTAGTGTTGTCAAAAGACCCGGTACTTCGGTACCAAGTCGGTACTAAAAAAATGAAAGCGTTACGGTACCAGGTTTTCTTAAGTACCGGTGGTACCGAGTACCCAGTCAACCCAGTTCTTGATGCGCTATCCGAAAGCTATCCTCTTCACAAAAGCACTGAGACATGGCGACCTCAAAAGGAGGAAACACATCAAACTAACAAAACACTTTAAAGACCGACACCCAGATCAAATGAAAGAGCTCAAGCAGGTAAGTTTCATTTTAATTTTTAATATTTAGATCTTCTGTTATGAAATAAAAAAAGTTAATCGTTAACATAAGTGCAGCTGTTTCCCATACATTGATTTATTTGTGGCGGCCTGCCACAATATCAAAACTGACTGCCGCAAACAGATTTTCCAAAAGGTTTTGACTTTGTTGAATAAACATGAGCACTGCACGTTTCAAAATCTTTTATAACAAATTTTTATATCACTGTATTTCTGAAGGAATCCGCTGTCGTCAAAAATTTTGGATGTCATTTTTATTTAAATCTTGCATGTAAGGTCCTGAGAAAGCAGCGTTTGTGAACGGAGCGCTGCTTTGTGTACAGCGGTTATCGGGGAAACCTCAATCTCTCCCGCTCTACAAGCGCCTCCTGCTGGCAGAGAATGAATTTGCCACAAATAGAGTGCAAGTCTGTGGGAAACACAGAATGACGCTTCTTTATTAACTATTTAATGCTCCTATAACTTTTATTAGGGTAAAAAAACAGGAGGACATGATTGTATTTACTATTTTTACACACCAGAGGCTTTTAAAAGAACTGTGTAACCAAAATATGTGTGTTAGAGAATGTACAAATGGTTAACATTGTTTATGTCATATCAGTCTGTCATGATATGATTAGCTAACTTAGTTAGTTGTTATTCTCATATAGATAACTCTAGCAGGTTTGAAAAGGCCTTTAAAGGTAAATATGTACACAATTTGGATTAAATGAAAGTATAGTCAAATTTTATCTCTTGTATAGACTTTACAATAAGATACCATTCATTAACATGACTTAATGTTATTATTTAACATCAACTTACAGTGAGTGAACAATATATTTTTACAACATTAATTAATGCATTTTAATGTTATTTAATACAAACACTTGATCATTCGTGTTTGTTCATTGTGCATTAAATAATTTTAACAGATTTAAATTTTGATTTTATGTATTAGTACATTTTGAAATTAACCCTAAGAAGAATAATTGCTATAACTATTGTTTATTGATAGGTCATGTTATTTAACACATGTAATCTTATTGTAAAGTGTTTTTAATACTACAGTTTCCATCTATTGGATATACACTTAATATATGTAATCTTATCTAAATTTATTATAAAACTGAGGTTTGTTATTTACTGAAAAGTTATATTTTAGCTGGTGTCAATGATCTAATGTTGCATTTGGTCAGACTCAGCCCATTGCATTACTAAAGTATATAATATTTTCCTTTTACAGCTGCAGAAGAAGATAATGAAACACCTCAGACAACCCCTAAACAGACACAGTTACAGTTGTTTTTCAGCGGCAGCAGAAATATGACAAAAACTTTTGGGTGAAACTTGTTTACTTTTTTCATACTTTTATTACTTGCAGAAAAACTTGAAACACCATTTTAAATAAGTATAAAGACTGGAATTGATTTTTGTACATTTTATTTTTCTTTGACTTTATTAATAAAAATGTGTTTTTTAATTAGCATGTTTTTGTGTTTTGCTTTGGTACCGAAATTGGTACCGAGAACCGTGGATTTTCACTGGTATTGGTACCGAATAAAGAAATTTTGGTTCCGTGACAACACTAATACTGATTAAGTGAAACCCTGAAAGCAGCAGATGAAAGCATTGTAAGCTTTGGAAGAAATTCTGTCAACCTTACTTTTTAATTAAATTAAATTTACTTTATTTTCATTGCGGGCCATTGTTGGTCCGTTTGCAAAACACTGAAATCTCCTGTGCAATCTGGAACAGCCAATCAAGTAAGCAGACATTTCCATAGAAACTGAGAGAAAAAGTAGCTCTCGTGCCACAAATGACTTTCAGAATGCAACAGAATGTTAACCCTTAAAGACCGAGACAGCCGCCCACGGCTAAAAATAACTATTGTTCTTAAATGTATAATAACTTTTGAACCGCTAATCCTATCTGAATGCTTTAAAAAGTGCTGTAAAGCGGAGATATCTCATTCATCTTATTTGGATATTCAGAGGCTCCGTAGTGTACGTGATTACGTCATCACATTTTGACAACTTTGATTCGTCAGAAGAAACCCATGCATTTCGTTCCTCTGAGCCAAACAGGAACGATTGTTGATGCTTAGTCCCACCCTCGTGCCCAGATTGGTTCAAACTGTCCCATATTCAAAAAATAAACAGGTTTTGGTCTTTTGAACCACCATTTAGGATTTTTCACTGTAAATTTGAACCAACGTAAAGTGAAAGTATGTCGTGCGTGCATGAAAACAAACACAAAATAACACATTTGCATGAGAGAACTCTCTGAAAAAGCACAGAAAAACACACGACTGAGTAATTTGACATAAAACAAACCAAAAGCAAGGATGAAACAGTGGTACATATCGGATAAAGCACTGTAATTTATGTCTTCGCGTCGCTAGGCGATGTCCTGGTAAAATCGATTCAGATGCAGATTACAGCCAGCGGATCGATCATTTATATTATGTATATTATGTAAATAATTATTATATAATTCATAAAGATCATTTTCACTATTTTTTCTGTTGCACTCTGTATATTTCTCACTCATTTGGTGTGTAGTTTGTGAATCATTTGCACTGTTTGTATTTTTGTTGCAAAAGACAATTTATGCAATTGTTTTCACTAAAAAGCTGCACGGTTTGTGTTTGTTGTTGTTCATACTCAGATTGAAAATATATTTCTCTGTTTTGTTGTTATATAACACTGATTCCATTTTCTTTACTCCCTAAATGTTTTTTGGACACATCTATATTGTTAGTAAACTAATTAGACCTGTTTTTCACTGAAAAGCGCCTATAACAATATTGTAATAAATGGCTATAATTTGCTTGGGGAATGTTATATGTAGACAAAATTTTATTTGGAAGTGTAAAACACCCAAATACAACTTTCTAAAGAAAAAAATCCAAACTCTTGGAGTTTCTGTTTGAGTACACAGTAAAAAACACAATTGCTGCTTGCGTTTTTCTTAAAATTCTGGAAATTCATTCATTCTTAGAGAAAACTAAAGGAAAACTGGGACTTTAAATTAGCTAGACTGAAATTCAAGTTCTCCTGTTTATAATGATATATGACAATTGATGCTGACTGCTAGAATAGGTCTTAAAAAACAAAGAAAAGGGCAGGCGTGTCAGGTGCCCCAAAAATGTTATAGGTCTTTAAGGGTTAAGAATAACAACTGTTTTCAGTTTTAACTATCAGTGACATAAAACAGGAAGTTTGGGTGGGACATATCAAAGGGAAATGTCCCTTTTTTAAATAATCAAATAGCCAACAGGCTTTAGTTGGGGATTATTTGATTGGACAAAAATCTTTGTAGTTCAGGGTGAGTCAAAAATACTTGTTGGTCAATTTTCTTGGGATAAAAAAAGATGTCCATTTAAAATGTATATCTGCAATGGGCTATTCTGCCAGCTTTTAGGAGCACACTATTGCCGTCAGAACTAACACAGATGGACTAAAACCCATAGGGGGTTTCAACATTTCACAGGGTCTTTAACACAATGAAACAATTATGTATTTTCGATAAGAAATATGTATAACAATACACATTTCAATTTTTGGCACCACATGCTGCACTTCCAGTCTCTGTTATCTTTAAGTCCAATATTGCTAATGCTGCTGTCCAGAGGCGAAAACATCACGTTTCTGTGTCATACACAAATGAAGAAAAGTTATTACCATAGCAACCATAATCTCTTTTCGATGATCTCATCTTTTCAGTTCATCTTAAGCAGCATCTAGTCATCAACAGAAAGCAAAAATCAGGATACAGATTATACAAGGAAGAGTTGAATTAGGCCTGTCGCAATAATCAATATATCGATTTATCACGCAATATATGTACATGACCTCACCTAATTTTTGGTGATGCAATATATTGCCCATTATATTTACTTAAAAATTAATGTAACCGTGTTTTTGTACATTCCACTTGTGCCTGTGTCTTTTGCAGATTCTCGTACATAACGTGTAGTCATGAGGTGCTAGTTAAAATAAAAAAAAATGCTTCTACAAAAAAAGGTTTAATCTGCAGATATGGCTTTGTTTAGGGATCTGTGCTTTTGTGCATACAGACATCTGACTGCTAAGTAGGGATTGTGTTTTTCAGCAATAGTGTGCACCCTTAATTTACAGAGAAAAGAAGGTCAGGGAAAAATCTCCATACAAGTTCTTTGTGCATTTTTCTTTTTTTTCTACTTGTTACTTTGCACTTTTTATTAGAAAATGTTTATTTACTATTTATTCAAGTTTTAAAGGTATCTAATATTTTTTATTCTTAATTTCCATGATCTAAATATTCTTAAAAATTAAACGTTTGTTGTCATTTGGAAGTGTGTAGGCCTTCTTGCATTATTATGCTGTTACATTATGATTATATATTCAGTGGCATAAAATGGTCTTTAAAATGACAATAATATCGCTTATCGCAATTATTTCTGGGGCAATATATCAAACAACAAAAAGTTGTTATCGTGACAGGCCTAAGTTGAATATCAAACGAGAAAGTGCAGAACGTAGGCAGCCTCTCATAAGAGATTCAACCTTTAATGTAAACAAGAAGTGAGGAGACATATTTAGAGACTGAAATAAATCAACAGGCCTGCCAGAACACAAGGCTTTATTCAGAGGGTGTGTGTATGTGTGTATGTGTGTGTGCGCATGTATGGAACGGCATACTAATCTCCTCCCATCCTCAAACGTGCGAGAAGAATAAGATAAAAAACGAATACTGCCACTGCAACACTTAGGCCTTTGAAGGAGGCGGGGACTGCCAAAATCTGTCTCCGTACAGATGTCCGGGAACGCCGATCTGTGCTGCGCCCAATATTCCACTGACTTTGAAATATCAGCATGCAAAAGGAAAAAAGCGAGAAAAAAATAAAAGCAAAGAGCACTTGAAAAGAAAACGATGGTGTTCCTCATTAAAACCTGTGGCGATAGCCAGGTTTTATGATTCCGGAGTTACAAGGGAAGAGAGAAAAAAAAAAGATTTAAAAAGCTACATATGAAATCATAAAAGTGCATTTCAGGTAGAAAATTATACCTCATCAACTTTCATTAATATTTTGCTGTACCTCATTACATCTTTATCTTCATACTAAATTACTGTTGTGCAATAAACAAAAGATTAAGAGTTGACGGACCTGCAGGAGATGATTTCATTCCTGCTCGTTTGTGGTGGAGTCATCCAGCCACACAACACATATACAACTCTGTGAGAGGAAGTCCACCCACCTTAAGCGATGTGTCGTTTCAGTTTGAGAGAGCGAGAAAGTACAAAACTGACAGAGAAACGTCATAAAGAGAGAGAGTGTGTTTGTAGAGTAAGGAGAGAGGAGGGGTTGGCATGTCAAAAATAAAGAGCTTTTCCCATAATTCTCTTCACCCCCTGTTTTCCTTCCATGAGGCAGCTTGTGAAAGGGTGACGCGCTCAATAAGAAGTGCCCGTGACTAACTGCCTCTCTCTGACTTTTTTTCCCCCTTTTTTTACGTGGCATGTCAACGGTACACAATACAACCAACACAATCCCCCCTTCATGTTTATTCATGAGAACTCATTCACATCAAAGACGCAACACCAAAAACTGTTGCCTTTGGCAATGTTGGCAAGGTTTTAACCCCCCTCCACCCCCCGCTGCTTCTCTTAATCAACTGAACTGAAGTCAAACTGCAGAACATGTGGACCTGTTGCACTCGACCAAAAATGCTTGACAGATATTCCAATATGTCATGGTATCATGGTTTCCACAAAATGTTTCTTGAGCAAATCAGCATATAAGAATGATTTCTGTGACACAAATCAGCATTTTAGAATGATTTCTAAAGGATCATGTGACAATGGCTACTGAAGATTTAGCTCTGTCTTCACAGGAATAAATTACATTTTGACAGTAGAATAGTAAAATAGAAAACAGTTATTTTAAATTGTAATAATATTTCAAAATATTACTGCATTTTTGATCAAATAAATAAATGCAGCCTTGGTGAACATAAAAAAAAATGATTTAAAAATTACCGCCCCCCATCGTTTTAAGTTTATGTAGAAGAAACCTAACTGCACAGTAAATTACATAGAACAGTATAACATCCATGTGTATGAACATGGATATATATAATATACAAAATGCCATGCCAAAATGATGCCAAAAAGTTGAGTTCATTTCTATTCCTTTTCATCTCTTTTTTTACGTAATTCAATTCATATGAAAATAAAAAATAAAAACTGTCAGTAGTGATGAACCACATTTAATTTATTTAAATAATTTAATAACAAAATATTTTCAAGGGTAAGTCATTATTGTTAATTTTGTAAGAAAGTGCAGCACTAATATAATAAATAAATAAACAAATCTTTAATATGAATTACAATTTTCCACAAAACACTGCTGATCTTTATTAGAAAATTAACAATCTTCCCACTTAGTTTTCATATCAGCAAATGTTGGTCAACCTCTAACCAGCAACCCTTGAATTTCCAAGAAGCTGTGATCAGACTCAATTTTCAAATTTGCATGTGACCTTACAGCACACAAATGCCTTGTTCACAACTACCTGCTTAATTTGCAAGACCGAGAACCTTCTGGCTTGAGTGGCATTATACCAGAACAGAAAAAAAGAACTTTCTATCAAATCTTTCCCAAATCCCTCCCCAATCGGCCTTCCAGTCAGGCAGTGTGGAGGGGGAGGAGCGGAGACCCTTGTCTGAATGACCTGGCCTCTGTGCACTCAATCAGCGCACGCTAGAACCGGAGACAACAGAGAACAACTGCTTCCCTTAAGCTTCCTGTGATCACAGGCCCCGAGCTGCCAGAGAGGGGCAGGGATCACGCGCTCTAGAGAGAACTGCAGATAACAGGCTTCCGCCAACGCCACCGTGTGTGAGTGCGTGCGTGTACGCGTGTGTGTGTGAAAAGACAGAGAGAAAGGAAGGAGAGACAGATGGGAAGACAGACCTCATGGAACGTAAAGGACCTGAGAAATGGCTGTTTTTTTAAAGATTACATGAACTCCTGGTCGCAACGTGTTTTACTTCCGTTATGTGACATGTCCAAGTGAAACAGGACATTTAATGGAAAAAAAAGGAGGGCAAGACTTACTTATGCATTAGGAACTGATTGGATGGTGAAGAGTGGGCATTGCATACCAGAAATTACCCAGATTAAATGAGGGTATGCCAAAACATTGCCTAAATAACTTTTGTGCTATTGCTTAACATGACTCAAGAGACCTCAACAAAAAAAGACATTTGTTTCAGATGAAGAGCAAGTTACGGCATTTTGATTAAAGATTATGGAGATTAAAAATATCTTTTTTTTTTTTGGGGAAAATGAATAAGATAATTTTGAAGTGAAAAAAAAAAAAAAACTTGAGAAAGAAAGTATATAATATTTTTTGCATTGTGACATTATTTTCAAGACAAAGTACATTTCTCCTAAAATTCTCATTACTGTAATGCATATAAAAAGCATTGTCATTATATATTTGTTAACAAATAATAAACTATGAATATATTCTATAAGAGTATCTTAGTAACAGATTCTCTATGGCAAAATATACTATCATCAATTTTTTAGTATTTTGTTTAGATTGAATGCATTTGAGAAAGATATCTTGACTAGCAAATAATCTTTCATAACAACTGGCAATGTCAATTGCACAAGCAATAAATAAATAAATAAAAGTCATCATAAAAACTGCACAACTAATTAATTGCCAAACCATCCCCATGCAAGGGGCATGTCTCTTTCTAAATCTTCCAGGTGCACATGCTAAATTCTGGCATATTCAGACAAGTCAAGTCACACCACGTGTGTGATCCTTCAAGCAGTGCTGTAGTACCCATCTAAAAATATATTTATTAAGCAACAGGAAAAGTCAGACGTGAATTTGTGGGGGGGTGCATTGCACAACGTGCTACCCGAGGCACTGATGAGAAATCACTTCTGCTCTGGTTTCTCTGTTCTCCCCCTGCTCTGCCTGCGCTGGGCTGCTCTCCTCTTTTCACACTCCTCCGTTTAATGAGTAGCAGAAACACCTCCTGCTCTGTGATATTTTTTTTAACTTGCCCATGAAGGACTAGCAGACAGTTAAAACCACCCTTCAGGCAGAACAATAGCTTTAATTTCCTTCTCTGCACCTTGATGATTGAAATGGTTACGAGGTTTTTATGAGCTGGCATCTCCCCAATGTCCTACCCAGGAGGAAACGGCTGATTGCAGCCCACCAACATGGAGTCACTCTGAGACGCACCATGAGATAAGATATCCAGAGATTTTAGATGAGCCGAGATGATTGAACATTGACTTTAACGAAAAGAAAGTTGAACAGGTAGAAAGTTTTAAATAAAGTTGAATGAAGTCTGCTGTGCTGCAATGATATTTTTTACTATTCAAAGCAAGCCGTTACAGCTACAGTGTGAAACCAACAGTAAACCACAGCCTGAGATGCATTTCCCCTCTGAGTTAAAAGCACAAAACGTTGCGACATATCTCAGGCTTCTCTAAAGTGACACTCCCAATCTCATTATAAGACTCTAGCCATTTTAAACCGACTACCTGACTTTCCACAAAACAAACAGAAAAAGCTGAGGAACTCTTTGAGTAAATAAAAAAACAAGACTGAGAGTATACGCATTTTATTACATGTAAATCTTAAAGTAATATCTTGCGTGAGAGTCTAAACTGAACTTCAAAGCTGGGGGTCTTCATTTTAGTCAAAGTTAAAGAAATGTTCCGGGTTCAAGTCAAGTTCTGCCAACAGCAGTTGTGCAATAATGTCGATTAACACAGAAAATAATTATTTGTTCATCAGTTTAAAAATATGCAAAAGAACAGCCACAAAAGTAATGCATGAAACTACTATGATAGAAATGCTTAACAATCAAACTTTTCTGTACAAAAGTAATAATTCATTATTTGTACTTATAAAATGATCATGTAAAATCTGTACACTTTCATAAAATAGACATTTTAGAAATATCTATATTTTTTACTTTTAAATGGCTTTTTAAAGTATGGATAATATATATATTATATATAGATATAAATAACACACACACAGGGTTGACAATAAGAACAACCCGATGGCCCAGGGCCAGTGTGAAACATGCTTGGGACAGTTGACCCGGATTGGGCCACTGCTGCGTCGTCACGAAAATGTATTCAAGCAAGACAACTACATTCAGTACTCGCGTGCTGTCTTCAGTGTGCACAGTGCGCCTTCTTGCGCTTGAACGAACAAATACATACAAAAGTATGTCATAATACCCATCTAGACGAGTAACTTTGTAGCTTTAACGATGATTAATCTATATTGAATATATACACTGGAGTACAGATGCACCGATCTACTGGCCATTTTTTGTTTTATTTCAGACTATCTTCAGTTCCGTGTTTGCACACAAACTGCACTGCAATCATTTTTCCAAAATGTCATTTGTGAGGAAATATTACGAAGTGTGTAAAGGCCATTAGCAGAGGCAAGAGACGGTGAAGACGGACATAAAGAGGAGAAAATACTGTCGCAGGCAGAGCAAAATCACTGTTCCTGATGCGCAAAATGTTGGAAGAAAATCCTAAATATTGAATTGGGGATTTATATGAATGTATCTCTGAGGGGAACTGACTGTCTTCAGAAAAGTTTACATGGCGTTTTCTTTTCATCTTGCCTCTCTATAATGCATACTAAAGTAGTGTTTATAAGAGACCATATTATGCCCTTTTACAATATGTATAAATTCTCTGGTGTCCCCAGAATGTGTCTGTGAAGTTTCAGCTCAAAATACTCCACAGATCATTTATAATTTTGCCTATTTTGAGTGGAAGCAGAAACACGCTGTTTTTCGGGCCTGTCTCTTTAAATGCAAATGAGCTGCTGCTCCCCGCCCCCTTTTCCAGAATAGAGCTGCGCCATTAGAGCTCGTACCTGCGTACCTACATCTGTTTTGGTTCTGATTGTCATGTTTATCAGGCTGAAATCATGCGTTTTAAACCATATGAGTTTTAACTTCTGATATATGGTTTTCTGAGAGCACACATCTGAAGCACATGGACAGAAAGCGGCTGTCACAGCATGTAGTACTAAACTAAGTTCTCATTCACACACAAGTTTAGTTAAAAACACATGAGTTACAAAAACAGTCTATGTTATGTCTGTGAAGGTAAACAGCTGTGAAATAAATTGCATGTTTATTTTAGATCTGTGTGGC
This sequence comes from Sinocyclocheilus anophthalmus, assembly GCA_018155175.1. Taxonomy (NCBI): domain Eukaryota; kingdom Metazoa; phylum Chordata; class Actinopteri; order Cypriniformes; family Cyprinidae; genus Sinocyclocheilus; species Sinocyclocheilus anophthalmus. Next base: position 103,539 of record JADLZN010001133.1, on the reverse strand, counting down.
TTAAATAAATCAATAAATCCACTGCTCTCTTGTCTCCTCTGAAGCTGGGACTGTAAATGGTGTTCTGTGCAGCCATTGACAGAACAGTTAGCATGTTTTGCTCAAACTTTCGCCATGGCATTAGAACTGGTACACCGTTGTCGCTTGCGAAAACACAGTAACGGCGCCGTGGGTGGAAAGTTACAGATAAAGGGGCGGTAATATTATAAATGAGATCCCTTTGCACGTCACCAAGGGAGCGAAATCAGACGCGCTTGTTTTTCAGACGCTTGCAGAAAAAGGCTAACCAAAACAAAGTTACTGGGTTAATCGTTTTCACGTTTCCTTGGTTGGTAGATGATCTGTTTCCTCATTATAGCACTTAAACCTGGAAAAGTCAGATTTTCATGATATGCCACCTTTAATAAGTGCTGCACTGCTTTGTTTCACCAGCGTAACCAAGCAAGCGCCACCTGCTGTCAGAAAGTGAATTTGCATTCTCATTCAGCCAGTCTGCTGTTTTTCCTAAAGCATCATTTCATTTGTGTCTTTGTTCTCTATATTCAACCGTGCTATTGCTTGTAATTTGTTCATTATTTGTTATTTACTGACTCTTCACTTTAATAATTTTTTTACTTTTATATTTGTTAGGCTAGTAGTTTTTGCTGTGGTACCGAAATTGGAATCGAGAATTGTAAAATTAAATTGGTATCTAAAATGTTGGTGTTATATAAGGTTTATAAGCTATATAAGTTATTTATATTTATTAGGATAAAAGACAACATGGGTACAAAAAAAACAATGATAACGCACTGCTTTATTTATTTTTATTTGCCGTTGAAAGATTGCATGGCTATTAAAAATTATATATATATATATATAATATATTATATATAGATATCTATATATATATAATTTTTACTTGCCCTTCCGAAATATATACAGTGGGTACTGAAAGTATTCAGACCCCCTTACATTTTTTCACTCTTTGTTATATTGCAACCATCTGCTAAAATAATTTAAGTTAATTTTTCTTCTCATTAATGTACACACAGCACCCCATATTGACAGAAAACACAGAATTGTTGACATTTTTTATTAAAAAAGAAAAACTGAAATATACTTAGGACCATGTGATATTTCAGACCCTTTGCTGTGACACTCATATATTAACTCAGGTGCTGTCCATTTCTTCTGATCTTCCTTGAGATGGTTCTACACCTTCATTGAGTCCAGCTGTGTTTGATTATACTGTTTGGACTTGATTAGGAAAGCCACACAAAACACCTGTCCATATAAGACTTCAGCTCACAGGCAGGCCTAGCAATGGAAACATGGAGGTCAGAAGGAACTGCCTGAAGAGCTCATACCCTATTGTGGCATGAGGCACAGATCTGTCCAAGTTACAAAAAATTTCTGCTTGCACTTAAGGTTCCTAAGAGCACAGTGGCCTCCATAATCCTTAAATGGAAGACGTATGGGACAACCAGAACCCTTCCTAGAGATGGCCGTCCGGCCAAACTGAGCTATCAAGAGCCTTGGTGAGAGAGGTAAAGAAAAACCCAAAGATCACTGTGGCTGAGCTCCAGAGATGCATTCAGGAGATGGGAGAAAGTTGTAGAAATTCAACCATCACTGCAGCCCTCCACCAAGTCGGGGCTTTATGGCAGAGTGGCCTGATGGAAGCCTCTCCTCAGTGCAAGATACATGAAAGCCCGCATTGAGTTTGCTAAAAACACCTGAAGGACTCCAAGATGTGAGAAATAAGATTCTCTGGTCTGATGAGACCAAGATAGAACTTTTTGCCTTTAATTCTAAGCGGTATGTGTGGAGAAACCAGGCACTGCTCATCACCTGCACAATACAGGTCCCAACAGTGAGCTGGTGGTGGTCAAGCATCATTCGTGTTGTTGTTTTTTCGCGGCAGGACAGGGACGACTGGTGGTTCAATCGAGGAATATGCAGCTTCCAAGTACAGGGATTCCTGGTACGAAAACCTTCTCCGATTGCTCAGGACCTCCAGACTGGCCGAGAGTGTTTACCTTTCCACAAGACATGACCCTAAGCAACAGCTAAATACTAATGAGGTGGCTGCTTCACAACAACTCTGTGACTGTTCTTGAATGGCCCAGCCAGAGCACCTGACTTAAACCCAATTGAGCATCTCTGGATAGACCTAAAAATGGCTGTCCACCAACTTTACCATCCAACCTGACAGAACTGGAGAGGATCTGCAAGGAGGATTGGCAGAGGATCCCCAAATCCAGGTGTCTTTTTTCCCAAAAAGACTCATGGCTGTATTATATCAAAAGTGTGCTTCTACTAAATACTGAGCAATGTGTATACTTATGACCATGTGATATTTCAGTTTTTTTTCTTTTTTAATAAATCTGCAAAAAGTCAACAATTCTGTGTTTTTCTGCAATATGGGGTGCTGTGTGTACTTAATGAGGGAAAAAAATTTACTTAAATGATTTAACAAATGGCTGCAATATAACAAAGAGTGAAAAATGTAAGGGGGTCTGAATACTTTCCGTACCCACTGTATATAAACAATGTGTGCTTAATGTGTGGTAATCAACATTACCTCATAAACACACAAAACAAGTTAACTTGTATTGAACCTGGAACATCCTTTTAAGAATCTTGACACTGGTTTGGCTGAATGTGAAAGGTCAAAGGTTGGCGTCTTACAAAATGTCACTTGCCACGGAAATCTTTTCTAGCCACTGTAGGAAAAAAAACAACCCATTATATGCCCAGAGAACCACAACCAGAGGCAGATCCTTGCGACAGCAAGGCCTGTTGTAATAGTCTCTTTGCAGCCTCACTGGAGAGATTCCAAACGTGATCAGATGTGATTAATCACAGTTAAGAACTGTTTGAGAAAGTCAGTATGTCACCTGGCATCTCTGACAAAATATTTGTGCATAATCATGTGTGGAAAGACTTGCTTAGCATACCAATAAGGGCTTTAACCTTGAGATTCGTCTTGTTTTACAAAAGCTGCTGATGCTTAGCGTCAAGGTAAAGGCAGGGCCTCTGAACATGTGTAGCTTACAAATAGTTCAAATAAACCTTCACACAGTCAATATTCTTTGTTAGTTGCTACTTGCTTGTATTTCCACCCTAGTACACAAACAAGGTTACCTGGGACATTACGAACTGCCTAAATAAATACATTTTGGCTTTTTCACCACAGCCAAGACAAAAAAAAAAGGACCAACAACCTCTACTGTAAAGTTTGAAGCATCAAGCCATATGCACTCTACGGTATTTTCTATGTAAAGGGAAGCAGTTTAACCACACTGGTTGTACAAGATTCCTCTATTTGCTTAGTACAATTATTCTCCTTTCAAATGCCATATAGCCTTGGGACTGATTAGTCATCAGAGCTGTTTGATAGAAACAACCACACCCTCTGATACCATCTGTGATCCTTATGCGAAGGCTTACCTGCCTGTCTCTCTCATCATGGGAACTCTGCCTCATTCTATGCTTAGTGAAGCAGAACAAATTTCTGTGCTGCAATGCACTAATATTTACTTGTTACTGAAAAAGTACCGTAACTTCTCATAAAAAGGAATCGAAAGCAGGAGCAAGATGACCTGAAGGTGGAAAATATGCCACCTCATTTGCTCTCAACTAGGTCTTGAGCTATTCGTACTATTAGCAGAAAGGGCACCCCAAACAAGACGTCTGAAGTAAACTGAGGACAGGCATGATACCTTAGGCATGCAGAGGTCTGAAGTCACCACTATCTATAACACAAACTGTCTGTCACACTGCCTTTTTACCATGAGAAGTAGGCCACATATCATTAGGCTCGGTGAACGTGGCCTGCTCAAGACAGGGACTCTCCTGCGGGATTTGAGTGCTTGATCACTTGTGATGTGAAAGATAGTAACGATACTAAAAAAGAATAAGTAAGCAATAGTAAAAAATGCCAATCCTGAAATAAAAAAGAAGGGGGAAATATCAGTCTTTCTCTAGTAATGATTGTACAAATTAGTCAGTTTGGTACAGAACACTAAGCAGCAGAGTTTCTGCCCACATATGTTATGTAAATTCTGGGAAATTGCATAAAAACAGAAATGCCAAGATTTGAATGATTTACAAAATGTTCATAAAAAAGCTTACATGCTCACTTAAGCTTGGCACATTTTTATTATAAAAACAAATGCACAAACCACAATGTAAACACACTTACCAAATAAATTCTTAGATGTGTATCAAAGTCACGACTCGAAAATTGCTCAGGGAGAAAAATATAATCAGCCCAATATCATTTTATAGCATTTCAAAAATTGCTCTGGTTATTCTGAATGACATAATTGTGACATGCACACATTTCTATAAGTTATCATTTAAAAAAAAAAATTCTGAATACGTACTTACATATTTAGTTATTATTAGACATGTACACTGCTTTTTTTTAAGTTTGATGACAATACTTGGAGGTTATGTGCCACTGTATTAATTTAATTTGTTCATAATTCCATTAGCATTTAGCTTTTAAATGTGTTGTGTTCCATTGCATATATTGCTGTGGTACCAACGTTGATAAAGAATCATGACACGTTTATTAATACTGAAATTTTGATATATCATTTCAACCCCTATGGGCTCTTGCAACCCCTGTCTCACACATGAGCTGTGGGCTTTGTTTGAGATGGTGAAACTTTGCTTTCTTCCTCTGTAGCAATGTCTTTGTCAGAGAAAAGGTCAGGTAATATTGTCTGTATGCACATATGTGTGGTTTCCACTGCACTAGAGTGCCATAATTGGTCTCACAGCAATTGTGTACCTGTATAAGAGCAAATATTACACATTTCCTCTCAATATAATGACTGTAAAGCCTGTACTTGCAAGTGCATGTGAGTGCACGCAAGAGTATGACTGTTTGCTAGAGAGCTTTTACGTTTTAGCCTCTGTACAATAATTCTCTACCTTGAGTGGAGCGCTTGGAGCTCGGATCACCCTCAACATATCAGCACAATTGACAAATCCAATCCCGACGCCTACACAAGTGCCTGGCTCTCCACTCAACAGCTTCCTATAGAGTCATTGCCCCAGTTAGCTATAGCATGCAGGTCGTAGCACGCAAATTTATGGCACAGCTATATTGCATGGGGAATCTGAGTGCCTTGGCGTGCCGTTTATTGCCAGAAAAGTGGTAACGTAGGGCGTCATATTTGGTCACGGAGTGCAAATCTACAGTAGTTGGGGTTTCTGAATGAGGTAAAAAGAAGATAATTTAAAATTGATCTGAAATTTTGTTTTACAGTTGGTAAATGAGAAGAAATTTGAGCAAAAGCGGGCCTGAAATAAGGCTATTGCCAGATACCTTAAGATACATTCAAAACTGCCAAACAGATGAGAAAGACCCAGCTGACTCATAGACACAGCTGAAAAACAAGAAATGATTGCCCAAATAATGCCCTACACTGGATTGATGTTTAGGTAGCAGGATGCAGGAGGTGCTGAAGCAAATCATAGTTGCATTGTTACCACATTCTTTCCAGCCTGGTGTCACTGGCTTAATCCTCCACCGTCCAACTGTCCGCTTAAATCTTTCCCCCATGCCGCAATTGGCAAAGCTGAGCCGAAAGAGCACTAAAAGCTGCTTGGCTCCAGTTTGGCCATCCTGACCGCCTCCAAGTCAACCGGCCCTGACGTATAAATAAGAACAATATCAGATAAGTCTTGCAGGAAGCCTATAAACATTTACATTCTCTTTCAAGTGCTGTTTATGGATATTTTATCTCATATCTGGAAGTCGAAGGCATGGTGAAAAAAGACGGTGACCTGGGGAGGAATCCGAGGCGAGTGGTGAATCAAATAGGCAGCAGGCCCTGACAGGGACCCAGGCCCATTGACCATAATAGGTGTTGAGAGTGGCGGCCTCCACAGATGAGGAACCAGCTCCTTAGGCCTGCCAGAAGAGTTATGAGATGGTGCGTAGTGATGGGGAGGGGAGGGATGCCTGGTAAGCTACTAATTCTATATCTTCTTATGACAAAGACAAAGTGCAGCCAACAGAGTTCAGTCTGGGAGACGGAGAGAGGGAGCTTTTGGACTCACTAGTGTTGTGTTTAACAGAGTGGACCCACTCCTGTCTTTCTGTCCTCCAGCCTGATGCCTATCTGAGGCCGAAGTCTGACCACAGACAGTTAGCGTCTGGTTTGCTAAGCCTGAAAGATATGCGAAAAATTTTGTGATTACTTTTTTGCGCCTATTAACATTAGATTGCTTTTTAAGGTCGGTCCTCGAGCAAAAGCATGCAATAATGGTTACCAAACGAGTAGTATTCAGCTGGTCATCTGATCACAACATGACAGGCCTCATGAGGTAGGGCTGGGTAAAAAATATTGATATCTCGATATTAATCAATTCTCATTTTTACAAAACGATATCGATTCCTAAATCCCATGAATCGATTAGTCTAGTAGCCTGTTTTCAGTTAATGGACGGAACGTTGAAGGGCACTTCCCATCCAATATATCGCAATAAGCATTGTGTTTTGGTACTTTTGATATGAAACAAAGTCTCAGATTTCAAATTCTGTTCATTGTATTGCAGTATTCAAACAAAAAATGCCGTTTTGGCGCTGTTTAATGTGGAGTGACAGATCGCTGTAGCGCCTCAGTTCAACAGACGCAGCAGGGCGAGGCGCACGTGAACCGATCATCTCCTCCCCATTAATACCAGTTTAAGCACAAAATAAACATGACTAAACATCCGAAGGTAAGAAAAGAAAGAGTACAACTTTACAATCCGTATCCTGTCTCATGTAATCGCTCAATCAGTGTTTCAGCCGCGCAAAGACGTCAATATAACGGCTTGTAAACAATATCATGCAACGTCGCATTTACCTCACAAAACTATATTCGGTGACCATAAACTCATTAGTAAGCTAGATAAATAAACTGTAAAGAGGGGCATTTTGCTAAATATATGCACCATATAACATATTCATTATAAATGTAACTGTTCTTCAATGTTTCATTTATGTTTGAATAAATCCATAAACTTTTTATGACAGCCACCATTGTTTATATTTCGAAAAAACGAATTGAAGTAGAAATATTATTAAGTAATTGTAACTTTATTATTTTAAAACTTCATTAAGTGTAATTTTAAAAAATCAGTCAGTTTTAACCTTCAATATTATAGTAATGTAGTACCAACTGACTCAAGTATATTTTATTTGACATGTATAAAATTTGACATGTACTGTACCTGATATATATCCAAAAAAATCAATATTGAATCGAATCAAATCGAATTGGTAATCGAATCGAAAGCTTGTGAATGAGAATCGAATCGAATCGGGAAATTTGTGTCAAAACCCAGCCTTATCATGAACTGCTACATGCAAGATAAAGTTTTTATAATGAAAGTCTTCATCTCATGTAAGTGTACATGATTTTAAACACATTTTTCCCAAAAGTAATAGGCCTATTAATGTTTTTGTATTTACAAAACTTCTCTACTACTTGTAAAACTACCCTAACTTTTCATAATTTTTGAGGTGCCATCTAGGCCTGTCACGATAACAACTTTTTGTTGTGCGATATATTTCCCCAGAAATAATTGTGATAAACAATATTATTGTCATTTTAAGACCATTTTATGCCACTGAATATATAAGCATAATATAAAAGCATAATAATGCAAGAAGGCCTACACACTTTCAAATGACAACAAACTTTTAATTCTTAAGAATATTTAGATCATGGAAATTAAGTATCAAAATATTAGATACCTTAAAAAAACTTGAATAAATAGTAAATAAATATTTTCTAACAAAAAGTGCAAAGTAACAAGTAGAAAAAAGAAAAATTCACAAAGAACTTGTATGGAGATTTTTCCATCTACAGATTTTTCCCGGACCTTCTTTTCTCTGTAAATTAAGGGTGCACTATATTGCTGAAAAACACAATCCCTACTTAGCAGTCAGATGTCCGTATGCACAAAGGCACAGATCCCTAAACAAGGCCATATCTGCAGATTAAACTTTTTTTGTAGAAGCAGTTTTTAAATTTGAACTAGCACCAACTACACCACGTTATGTATGAGAAGCTGCAAAAGACACAGGCACAAGTGGAACGCAAAAAATATGGTGACATTAATAAATATAATGGACAATGTATTGCGTCACCAAAAATTATTGAGGTCATGTACATACATTGTGCGATAAGTCGATATATTGATTATTGCAACAGGCCTAGTGTCAGCATTAACAGCCTTATGCCTGAACATGTATTACACGTTTTTTAGTCCCGATTTTCCCGAATTTCAGTTAATGGAGTTTGGCAACAAAATCTAAGAGAAGCGCTAATGCATCACCGATGCCTGAGAGATAGTTAGCACAGTGGTTCCCAAACTTTTTGAAAGCATGGCACCCCTTTGTAGTATTTTTTTTGTCCACGGCACCCCAACCCAATTAAACTAAACGTACATGTGTACATACATATATGAAATTAAATCCAGATGAGCAAACAACAAATGAAGCATAAACAGCAGCATGAATTTATGAATGCATCACAACAGACATAATATGAGGTGAAACAACCCATTCAAATTAACTATCTGTCTTTTACAACTGGATGACACATGTCAACAGACTGATTTGAACTATGTGGGAATCATTGGAACAAAGTACATTTAAAGATTGATACTTAACTCTTTAAATAATAATAAACAACTCAAATTCAATTATTTTTTTCTTTAGTTTCTCATTTGCTTTGTTTAAACCTGACCTTTTAACTTAACATTTAAATAAAATATCTGTGCATGGAAAGAGGTTGAAAACGGCAACAGCACATTGACGGCGCATTCTGAGATAGATGGGTATAATTTATGGTTGTGACGGTGAGGAAAAGTTTTCCCTCTTTTCCTAGCTTTCCTTCCGTTTTAAATAGCTTGTAAAAGCGCCCTGTGCATTTTACTTTCACTTTCAAAATAGCGGCAATTCGCCGTCAAGCAGTTGTTTGTTTTAAGTTTGAGTTTTCCCTCTTTTCCTAGCTTTCCTTCGCTTTTAAATAGCTTAAAAGCGCCGTGTGCATTTTACTTTCACTTTCAAATTAGCGTCAATTGCTTGAATTCAGTTCAAGCAACAACAAAATACTACGTAGAACATAGAACTTTTATTAACAAAACGAATAAAAATACACAATACTATATGCCTAATATAAAATAACAAATAACTTTAGGTTTAGGTAGCCTATACAAAAATGAAGATCAGTAAACACTGTGGAACCAAATAAATAAGAAATGTAAGTTTATTAGCAAAACGAATAAGAAAGATTGGAGACACGGCATAGCCTACTTGATGTAAAAAAATAAATGACACAAAGTTAAAATAAAGTAAAAATCAGCAAACACGATGGAACCAAATAAATAAGAAACGAATGTTTTAAAAAAACTTACAAAATCACCTTAGATAAATGTCAGAAGTCAACAGGCTTTTCCAAATCCAAAATATTTTTAAAACATGTGCTTTTGCATGTTGTTTTGAAACTATTCTGCCATCGTCTTGTCTGTCTCACCTCTCTCTTCTTGTCAGCTTCTCCTCGCGAGATAAATGAGATCTGATCTGTGATGCGACTGTCGTTCGGCACGCTGCATTGAGCAGTTCAGTTTTAATTGTAGTGAACAATTATTTTTATTGCTATAAAAAATCTAAACGACGGTGGGGGCGGTGCTGTGGTGGGCAATGACATAACAGGTGTTGCGGGAACTTGCTGCTTCACATCGGAAAAAACATCAACACAGTATCGCAGCAACACGAATTTCGTGTCCTTTCAGTCACTGCGTGAAATAGGTATGAAATTGAGCGTGCACCAGTACAAAGGGCGGAGCCGAGCGGAGCGGACGGGGCGATTCTCTCCTGAGAACAGTCCAATTGGCAGTAAATACATATTTAAACTTTAAATAAGTATGAAATATATCAGTGTTTTTTCGCTTATTTATTTTCGTTTGGACAAGCTCATATATTGGTGTTTTGATATAGGCTGTTTTTAAAATATATACTATAAAAGGTTATTATATGGTACGAGTTATTTTAGGTTGTTTAAATTGGAAAAAAGCTAAGATTCTGCGGCACCCCTAGCCAGTTGTCACGGCACCCACTTTGGGAACCACTGAGTTAGCAGGTTAAATATCAAGATCTGTCTGCGATTTAAGTCCTGTAGTGTTAAATGTGTTTTGACTGAAACTGACATTGGCAGCTGTGTGAAAAGGACAGCAATCCAATGACTCTGAAAGCCGTGTAACATATGGGCGACAGTACAGGTATAATACACCCAAAAATTAAACAATTTACTTACCCTCATGTTGTAAAATTGTATAACTTTTTCTTCTCATTACAAAGGAAGATATTTTGAAAAATGTTTGCAACAAAACAGTTTTGGTTCCCATTGGCTGGCATCTTTTGGACAAAAAAAAACATTTAGGCATTTATCAAAATATCTTCTTTTGTGTTCCACAGAAGAAAGTAAGTAATACAGTTTTAGAATGACACGAGTGGGAAGTAAATGACAGTATTTTCATTTTTCCTTTCAGTTCATAGTCAAAAAATACTTGGATAACAGCCAATTAGAAAACATTTGAAATTTGTCCATAGGAGAATCACTTTTATCACTTGATGCTTTATTATGTCATGCCTGGTTAGAGAACAGTGTAAAATGTACTGCTTAAAGCCTGAAATCAAATGTAAAGCACTTTCAAATTAAATCTGCTTAAGAAAGCGCTAAGTTATCAAACACTACTAGTACCAGAAAAAAAGACAAAAAACCCGACCATAAATACCATATTTTATTGTTTTATCAAAACCCTACTAGAAAATCTCAACAGCATAATTTGAGGTTTAATTATGCAACATCTAAACCTATCTTGATCATCAAGTGCACAGTCTGGACATCTGAGAGACCTGAACTCCAGTCCGAACGGAGTGAGCCAAATCACAGTAAACAGTAGCTGTGCCACTCTGGATGGCCTCAGTCCTTCCCACAATGTGAAACTAAGAGAAGCTCCCACATTCACCTGAACCCTCCTAATCTGCAAAATAATGGCGCTCTTACACGGAGGTGCATCCTTGCCTGACGTGACGCCTTTTGTCTCCTCCTGTGTTGTGACAACACTTACATTTGTAAATTGCCCTCCTTGTAGAGGATAAACATCTGATAGCCACAAGAGAAGGGGGTTGGGGAGTGTAACAAGCCTCTGGGACTTCCGCTAAACAAATGGAGAGATCTTTAGAAGGCTACTGTTTGTGTTTGCCAAAGACACGGCCAGGATAAATGAAGCTCCTGTCAATGGCCTCCAGGCGCTATTCAACTACGTTAAAGTTGGCCAACAGGGTATTTCTGAGAGGGCCTGAAGGGAGAAGATCGCAAATGTTGCAGAGAGTTATTGCAGGTTAAAGTAGCAGCATTATTGTATCTGAAACAAGTAATACGATCAGTATTACACTACTCAACTGAACCTGGGCTTTGAACCAAAAGCATAATATTGCTGTGCACTGACGCTGTGCAGAAATCACTCAATGTGTGAACAATCTGGTCAGGAGCACTCTGTCAAAGCTGCTCATTGGATTGGCAATTACTTTAAAAAAGAAAGAAAAAAGAATGGCGTGGAGGAAAAACAGCCGATTAATCATGCTGTTAGCGATGAAGATGAAGACGTTGATTAATGCAGTTTGGCTTTTTAAACAAACAACTCCTGAGTGTGCGGTGTGCTCGGCATTACCCTTTAATTTGGAGAGGGTTGACTGGAGAAGTTTTGTTTTTGCAGCTTCACTGAAGCTCTCTGCCCCCTTGTTCTTTACCCCCTTCTCCGGGGCTTTTTTCCCCTCTCCGACACCATATGGAGCAGGCCTCGCAGAAACAATCCGCTAAAAACAACAGGCCTGCACTCAACCGTTCCCTCCTTTTTTAACACCATGCGAGAATAAATTGCTCCCTTATTGTGCGTTCTGCCAGTGGTCCAGGATCATTTTTGTGTTCTCGATCTAATTAGATTAGTTTGGTGCCGGTTTGGGGTTACTACAAGAAGGTGCCATACGACTGGAGGAACATCAGGCTAATTGGCAGGAGGATATGACCCATTCCTCGCCGTTCACCAGCAGGTTCGCTCCTCGGTCCTCTCTCATTACCGTCGTTTTGCAACTATCTCAAAAGTCTGTAATAACCCGGCTTACCGTATTCTTACAGGCAGAAATTGGAGTCAAACTAGCGAGTCTCATTAGGCGCGCTCACGACCGACACCTCTCAGTACGTAAAGGCTCTGCTGTTTATCTAGCAGGCCTGAAAAGCATTGAGATTTGGAATTTCCATTGCAGTGGCAACCAGTTCGTGCACGCATACTAATTCCACGTCTGGGAAAAAAAATATATATATATTCAATTACTTTAAAAATGCATTACAGCATGTTCCTAAATGCGCTTCTGCAAATGAAAAGCCTTTTTCTGAGAGCCATCATATTCCTCAACAGTAACAAACTGGTTGCTGAGCACTATACTGCTGATTAAGGTCTTGCTGCGTCAAACATTTCTATATGCACTGCAAACCCGAGAAACGGTGGAGGCGAATGATCAGACTTTTAAATGAACATTATGAAAACATTTGGAAGTCTGCCTCCCTCGGCACACTGGCACACTATACATCACACAGGCACCTACTGGAGAACTATGCAGACCACTCAAATTTCCCCACCATAACTCAACTAAATTATACAAAGCAAGGTACAAGTAATAAGCATAAGCTTTAGCTCATGGCATAAATCCATGTTTATACCCAAAAACGGGCATGCGAGTCAAAGAGATGTTCCAGTGCATAATAGCTGAACCTATAAGGATATTAGTAAAGTCTATACTGTAGGTTAGATGCAATTAAAAGTGGGCAGAGATCAAAAAGTCCTCAGCCATGATTTAGCTTTTATTGGTTTAGTCTGGGTTGCAAGCATGGTTTTAAAACAAATACACACATTTTTAAAGCAAATTAAAATTAAATTAGCAAAAAAGGGGTGAGAATTTTAAATATGGGGTCTTATAAAACTGCAACCGAGTCATGAAAACAGATCAATTCACGTTTGAAAGCAGAAGACTTAAATTAACACAAAAGCTGTTAAGTAAATACTACAACCTTCCCAGCATCCTGATATATTTTTTTATTATTCAAATAAAAAAAAGTGAAAACATTTTAAAAATGTGCACTCAACTAGTAAAATGTAAAGTCTTTCAAATAAATAAAAGCTGAATATAAAAATAAATATATTTGCACTAAGGACATCAAAATGCTGAAAAAGACAAATTCTTTAAAAAAATATATATTAAAAAAAAGAAAGAAAAAATGTTGACCAAACGCATTACAACCCAGTAAGCCCCATCAGAGGCCCCTGGACCCCCATATTAGCACTCAGGGATCTCAGGTGACCCTTGACCTAGAAGCCTGTGTCGGAGTTCTGGGTGAAGGATCCATCCAGGGTTAATCTTGCCATTCAGTATCACCCCCACGTCTAAGCATACAACAACCAAAACCATCAAGCACAAGCACATTTTAACCATCCCAGTGCAATGTGCGTTTGCACACAAGCAGGTTTTCCCCTGAAATCCAGACTGGAGAATATGGCATATGTTTAATATTACGCAAATCTGCTGAAACAGCAGGGCACAGGAGAGAAACCTCCACTGTGGCAACATTCACAAAGGCATGATCCCCTAATCACTGGCCGTTACAGGTCGTTTATTATACATTTTGGCACAGGAGAAAGCAGTCCACTATGACACATTCTCAGATTACCTAATTTAAGAACGACTACTGCTCGCAACCCAGACCACAAAGAATGCGGCCGCTCTCAGAAGTTCAGATTATTGCATTTCTACGTTAATTAGCTTGAGACTGAAAATCATGTGCGGTAAAGAGCAAGTAGCAAACCACTTTTATAATTAAAATCTCAGCTGAAAAGGAGTGTTAACGGTATTTCCTAATAACACTTAATACAATTATAACGATTTATAACGCATCTAAATAACTGAGCATCATAACAACAAAACACAAAAACCAACAAATGCAAAAACATGTCAAACATCTAAAAAAAAACTATCGATGTTTGACCAGAACTATTGGATGACATAACCAACCACACAAAAACAGACTTCATTTTATCTATGCGCTACTTTGCATATTTTTATGAGCGATGCAGAAATATCTCCGGAGAGGAAGTCTGTCGAGTCCAGCGTTTCACAAACACAGTGGCAGAGAAGAATACCAGACCACAGTATCACCTGGTCCACAAATGTACAGCTCAAAGAAAGCCCCCACAGACTAAAAAAAAAATACTGCTTGTGTGGCCTATCTTATTATACCCTGGAGAAAACCCACAGATAGTCAAAAAAAGTCAGGGAAAAGAAAGTCAGTAAATTCTACTGTTCCACATAATAAACGCCAAAGCAGGGGATGATGGCCTTACTGAAGATCAAAGCACTTTAACAGCTTGAGCTATCTAGCGGTCTAGATTACTGCCCTGAACTACAGGAAGACTGGGTTAAAAGTTACCATAAATAAAGTTTTAAAGCTACATCACCCTCAAACACAACACTATCAAAATCCTGAAGACAAGAATCACGTCCTTCCCTGTTAATCCTATGTATTAGTTTAGAAGACTTGCAAAATGAATTGCATCGAAAACCACAATGCCACACGCTGCCAGAAATCCCTGCGCTTTTGCAACACACAATCGCACATATACATACCTCTGTTAAGCATTGGGTTATAGCATTATCACACTCAAATCCAACAGGTAGGCAGATATCAAAGCTGTCAGAGTATCCAAAGACCCTTCCCTGAGGAGCCCACTGAGGTATCCTTTATTCCACATCCATTCTGGCCTGGGAATCATTCCATTTTTTCCCACAGTGTTCACAAAGTTTACTCGCTCTATGTGCGTTGCTTGTAAAATGCGCCTTCCTGTACTTCCTTTTCTCAGAAGACCTCACAGGTGCAGATGATCCTGGGTGCGAGGGGTGACCACACCATGCCCTTCTTCTCGATCACTGTAACGAAACAAAAACGCACGTTTAGCAATAAGGAAGTGCTCTGTGTAAACAGCACTTTTTGAATCATTTTTAAGAGGGAAAGTCAAAATATTAAAGCCACACATTAACACTCACTGACTAAAAGTTTCAAGGTATTTAAAAAAAAAAAAAAAAAAAAACGAACAAAAAAAAAAAAAAAAAAACACAATCTACCAAAAGACTCAGAATCTTGGAAGAAGCTCAACATGGACACTGTAATACACGCATAGAGAGCAGAGAGAAATCCTGTGTCATGTACTCAGGCAGTCTGACAGCAGGTTTCATGAATGGGAGCTCTGACAGTATGGTCCCTCTGGCCGACCAAATTGGAAACAGGAAAACAACATTCTCAAGGAAAAATCCCCCACCCCCACCCCTCACCCTCACCCTAACCCCTCCCACAAACCTTTTCTTTCGACTCATTCTGTCCAACCTGTGTCAGGTTAGCAATAGTCAACCGCAGCAGCCTCCAGACCACACAGAAGGAGAACATTCAGCCACCGTGAGATGGAGAGGGAAAAAAAGACAAAAAAAGCAAAGCGAAAACCTGTTTGCGAGGCAAAAGAACACACACTGTGATAGAAAGGAAAAGAGAGAAAGAAAAAGAAGGCTAAACTGACTCATCAACGTTCCAGAGGGGCCGGCGGACAGGAGGATCGGTGGACGCACTAAACTCAGCACGTCGGAATGGGGAGGAGAGGAAGTGGGCACTGCTGGAAGATCTAAACTGAAAACTTTCAGAAAGTTTCTGATACGAAGCTGAGCACGGACACTTGCGGGATAAAGCTAGGCTAACAAGACGAGTGTTTGTAACCAAATAAATAGTTATTGATACTCTAATTTTAGTATAGAAGTTCAGGAAAGTCAGCTTATATGAAAAGCAAACCTAACCGGAACCTAGCTTTGAAAAACCACACGCAGGCAAAATGTCAACACATCCGACCAATAAAAGGTTTACCATCACACATCACTTTAACTTGCATATTCAGTACAATTATTTTTAATTCCTCAGAAAAAAAGTATGTTTTTGTCAATGAGTAAGATTGAAGATTTAGGGGAACTTCGATTTCTTTTTCTTCGTTTGCAGTGCAACCTACCACTCTACTGGGAATACAAGAGTTTTTAGTAAGCAAACTTTACCAGATGTACGCTAACCACTAAAATATTACACGCACCATAATTAGCCTAACAAGTGATGTCAAACAGCTCTGACAGAGTCAGAGACCCAAACCGTCTCTTATCTGGAGTTGTTGTTAAATACACTTGAGTTCCATTTGTGACACGTAGAAATTAGCCATCAAAATATAATATTAATAAATATATGTAGAAGCTAAACCTATAGTTTTTCACCAGATAAAGGAGGTTGCTATGACACCACAGGTCAAAGGTCCTTTTGTTTAATTCCCACACAGGGTGTGAGAAAAAAAAAGTGAAGAGAACAAGATTTCTTCTAACAAAAGAAACACTTAAATTTAAAGCACTTAATTTGGATGACAAAAACCTTCTCAATGTTAGAATCATATACCACCCCAAAGTGAGTTCACTCACACAAAAATGCACATTTCTCATTATTTCTCTTCAAATCCATTCATATTGCATGAAAGTTTAGTGAGAAAATCCATGAAGAAGGCAAGTCTTTATAACATATCTGCTATAACTCACCATAACAAGTCTATATACCACACATCCAGAGTCATTTAGTGACTTCAAAACAGGATGAAACGCATATGATGAGACAAGGGACGACCTCAGTGAACTGTGGCTCTTTTATTCTTGAAAATCCAGAGGAAAAAAGACTAGCTATTCATATGCAAGCTAAATCAAATATGTTAAAAAAGCTTTTAAGGTTACCAATTATTAGGAGCTGTCTCTGTGTAAGCCTTGGCATTTCATCAGGCGGATACAAAAGAAAATTCTAAAGTTTCCTGTCTCCCATGTTTGGAGAATTCTAACCACAAGAAACAAAACAAAGGAATTTCAATAAAGTCGTTGATGCGTCATTTCAAAACACAAGCAGTGATGGTAGTTTGCCGTCTTGCCTGTCGCCGTATATAGGGAGTGGAAAAACTACTATGCCGCTCCATAAAACTTATTTTAAAAAAGATAATAATTTTAACAAGTTTTAATCACACACAAAATCTTATTCAATCTAGCCAAAAAAAATCTGAATTTTAAGTGCTATATTCTTTGCAACATGTATTTCTTTATTTTTATATTGTTATAGCTTTTTTTTGTTTTGTTTTTATACGTGTATATTCACTTTGAACCAACAAATGAATAAAAATATATACAAAAACAATCATCTGGTCATTTTCTAACAACCTATAAAAGTAAAAAATTACAATACTTTAAAGTCATCAGCTAGATACAATATGTTCTTTGCAAGCAAACACCTGGATTTAATATGTTAGCGAGATCCGTTCTATATCTCTGTCATTAAAAAAAAGTCCCCTACAATTTATTTTCTCTACAGGCTTCTTATTCAACAGCGCCACATGAATCTGCCGCAGGGACACAAGTGGCAAATCACAGTGCAGCAAGAAGTTAGCCCAAAAAGAAGTTGTGCAAACTCAGAAGCCACGAAGAACAAATGGAAGACCCCCACTGCTGCTTTCTCCCTCCACCAAGGCCCAAATTCATTTGTCAGCCGTAAAGTTCCTGACTATACAGCGCTGATCTATTGCCTCTCTCCAAAGAGTTCACAGATGTGGAGTCATTTACATTTCAAATACACCTCAAGCATTTCAATCACTTCAAACGCCCCTTATCAGACAACTCATGTGGATCTTATTCTTCAGTGTAGGCTGAGAACTGAATCTAGTAAACTGCTGAATGGATAGCAAGAACGAATTCACATATTTGAGTGTTTACGATGAACAAGGAATTAAGTAATATTCCAAGCAGATGGAGATTTTTCTTCTGATCTCTAGGTTGTTATACATGTAAAATGACAATGAACTATTTCATGCACGAAAATAAAGTGGGGAGACTTTTTTTTTTTATCTTTAAAGAATAAAAATAGTCATGTAACTGCAAAAAGGGTTACGATAAAGTGATTGCAACTGCAGTAGGCTGATGATGACAGAGCTGAAATTCTCTATTGACTGTTTCTGAAACTATGTTTACAGTTGTGAGTTTCTCTACATTTCTCTAAATGATAAGATGCATTTGCACAGGCTTCGTCATTAAGAAACCTTTACCGACAAACCATTTCAGAAAGAAAAAGAGAGCATATCATTTCCAGACTGCCTGAGTGTGGCAACTATCACAGTTTACAGGAAACAGCGCAACTCGTCTACTGGAACCAACATGGGATTTTGTATCATAACAATCATATACAGGGTTACGCTTCAGTACAGCACATTTAAGTGAAGTGTGGGTGATTTTATCAGTTTTAAGATGAATACTCGTTTCCACCCACTAACTAATGATATTCTAATGTGAAAGTGACTGTAAAACCAAATTAACTGGAAACAATGCCACAGTTGCAGAACTGAGGAACGTTGCAACAACCCAAAATCTAAACAATGTTACAAACTGTATAGGATATGAAAACACTCACATATACCACACACAAATACCTTGTTGGAAATAACTAGAACACTGGAAGTGTGTTCCTGTCGTCTTGTACAAAAGTTTCTATTGATGAGTAACATCAACAAGATAAGTTAAGAGGAAAACGACTACTGTGCATGCCAAGACAAAAAAGTACAATTTCAATAAATATGGCTTCATTTTTGAGGAATAAAACAAAAAGTTTTCAAAAAGTTTTGGAAAGTGATAAGCTCCATAATGCCACTTTAGTCACGCCACAAGAAACTTTGTGAACTACAGCCCCCCCCCCAAACACACCTAAATGCGAAAGTTGTCTACACAGTTACTGAAACAAATAAAAAGTGTTACCATTAGTTATATACGAACAAAAACACACTTCCAAATGAGAAAATAAGACTCGTATAAAGTCAGGAGCTCGTTAACGTTACCGCTATTCATCAACTTTTCCTCAGAAACGTGCTGCACGTCTCCATCGCCTCGAAGAACGCAATGAAACAGAAAGACATCTTTTCGCTACCTGCCTTCGAATAAAAAAGCAAAATAGTGATAAAAAACCCCCCGTAAAGATCCATGGACTGTCATGTAAACAACCTGCGCCTCTTTGTAAGTGGAAAATGAAGTGTAACGTTCAGTGCGTTGCCATGCCTACGCGTTTTCTTATCGTACATCAGTCACGGAAAGTTTTCGAAGTTTGTGTGGAAAGCGCCATTCAGCTTGAAGCATCATTTACGCAAAAACAGTAGCCTACACACTAATAAAACTTTCTACAACTTTAGTTATGCGCCGTTTAGCTACTTTAGCTCGCAGTGCAACCGGTTTACACATAAACAACGCAAATAAGAAAAGAAAAAAACGATATTACTACATTCTGGATATTATCTTGCGCAAAACCCATTGCAACACAGATTGAAATAGCTGAAAAGAAATGGGAAGGAAAAAGTAATCCAAAAACCTCTTCGCGTGTTTAATCTCAACTACTGGGAGCTAACAAGTCGCCAATTTCAATTTGCAATTTAGCCTCAAAACCCAAATGGCACGCCGAAATCCGAAGAGCCGTGCTCTTATTTTCATTGCAAAGTAGCACTCACACTGATTCATCACCAAATCCCTTCGCCCTTCTCAACATTACATAACATTCTCCCCCTAAAAGCCATCAGGAACTACAGCTAAAATCCACATCGTTCTTCTGCCGTGATCGCAATGCTCATTGATTCGCTTTCTCCTTACCTGTTGATTAAATTGCAATAGTCTTTGCAGTCTGAAAGATGGTGGAGCTTTGGCGTGAGCCATGAAGCGTCTTTGTGTTGTTTGTTTGTTGATCTCGGGGAATGATTTCTTTTTTTTTTATGGGGATGTAAGATTGCGAATTGCTCCCGTACACGTGAAATCTTGGGAGACTGTGTTTAATAGTAAAAACGCCTGAGTCTGGGATGGAAAAAAGGAGGCTGGTATTTGCAGTGATCTCAGTTCTTTATCAGAAATGTTATCGCTTGTCAGGACCTCAGACTCCAAGCATTACGTCAGTTTCAAGACACCAACACTATTAATATCAAGAAGCCCTTGCGGAGGAAAGCGCCACCCTAGAGCGCGTTCTCTTAAAGGGGCAGTGACCACTAAAACAGCTCCGATGTTCCTGCAACTTCGCCATAGACTGCTGAAGAAACACTCAGATAAGCCATCTAAACCAGAATCGGATCTCAACCGGTGGTTCGCACTTCTGTTCAAATAAGCGGAGAGCAGAGAAAAACAATCCTAAATGCACTATAACATTATTTAATCATTTTTAAGCGGAAATTTATAATAATAATAGAATTTTCAGAACTGGGCTGCTGAGGTTTGTCTCATGCAACGCATCTGTCTTCTTGCGACCACCACAGTTTTTGTGATAATATAATAAATTAATAATCACTACTTTAAAAAATGGTAGTTAAAAAAAACTATCTATCTATCTATCTATCTATCTATCTATCTATCTATCTATCTATCTATCTATCTATCTATCTATCTATCTATCTATCTCTACAAACACACCAATAAAAGCTAATCATATAAGCATGCATAGTTATGATATTAAAATAAATAAGCTTATCAACATTTAAAGGTAGAATAAAACGTTGCTCTTCAGCAGAATATGGCACAGTTTGGTTATGAAAAAGAGTGACAACCGCATTGTATAACTGTTGGGCATTAGGAGTCACAACCAAATTTTAAGAGCGAGTTGGGTTGACATGCTGTAGTTATATATATATAGACCTACATATAATAAACAGAAAACAAAACGTTTTTTTTAACAGCTCTTGTGGGAGGAGAGCATATTAATAAATATATTAATACATTTCACAATTTGATTTTAGGGACATATTTGTTTATTCAAAACTTTCTCGGTGCTCAGCAATGTAGAACTGAAACCAAATAAGTGAAATGAAACAATCTGTCATTCTGTGAACATTTACTGACAGGTGGTAATTTGTGGAATAATTAGCAGAACACAGCAGTATATGTTTTTTGTCAACTAGTATGAGCGTAGCTGACATGAAACACTTTTGGGAAGTTGACATGTGGTGTGCCATACTATACTTCATCTAAAACTACTGCAAACAGCATTTTGATTACACTTCTGTATAATTATCACGTAGACAGCATTTATGACCTTATTTTGAGAGAATACATGGAATATTCGTATACCACTGGATAATTTAACATTATATTACAAAGGCAAAAAATGGTTAAGATAAAAAAACATTAAACAACCAGTCACATCCCGTTAAACATAAACTTTCCATTATACATTCATATAAATTTTAACCTAAAAATCTTGATTTTTAAAGTCTGTCCTTGTAGAATGCATGTGTCATACATTACTGTAATGATTAAAAAAAAACTTGGAATATAATGGTTTTATTTTTGTATAATTGCAAGTGAATGTATGTTATGTACTATATGTCTGTGTGTGTGTGTGTGTGTGTTTAATAACACAGAGTGCATCATATTTAAAATGTTAACATGGTTTTGGGGTCCAGGTGCTTCACTCATACCAAAGAGGTCCATAATTACTAGTCTTGTCCACAATAACAACTTCAAGATGAACCAACCACCAACAGACACACACTAAAGAAAATACTAAATAAACTTGGCAGTAGTGTCTCCAAATGACTGCCTAGAGCATTACTGTTTGTATTGGATTTTATTTTCTATCTATAAAAATAAAACAAATTAAATTCTTTTACACCAATTTATTACTAATATTGTGCTAACTGTTTAAAATGTGAATCAAACATATGAATCTACTGCAGAAGATTACTAAATATTGATTGAAGGTAAATGTGTACAATAATGAACTTTCAGTTGCTAAGAAATACATAAACAGTTGGTAAAGCTTTCTCAGCCATAGAGAGTGATTATTTAGTTTGGAAAATTTTGGATAATTTATCAATTTAAGAAAATATTTTTCAGATACAAAAATGTTACCACATAGCCTATATACTTTTCATGTTTAAATGAATGGAAGAGGTTGTAAAAATGTATTATGTATGTTTATTTTTTTATTATTTTTATTTTTTTATGTGTTTTCTTTTCCTTTCTCTGAAATTTACTTACAAAAATAACAAATAAACTGTCAACAAAAATAAACTGGATTTGATTGCCAACATTTACAATATTTGTTTCCCGGGGATTAACATGATTTGAAAATAGCATTGCGTGGAAAGAGCATAAGTGTTTTCCAAGAATATATATTTTATGTTTTTCTTTTTTCCGACACAGGTAGTAATGGTGGGCCAATTACAAGTAGAGAAAAATTCACTCAGACACGTTCCACCCACAAAATATACAATATCAAAGCATGCAGCACCATCAGAAATTATATTGAACGTTTCCATGAACTCATTTGGGAAGTAACAAAGCGGCATATTCTATATAGACTGCCATCACGCCACTAACGTGAGGTATACTGATGAAACTTTTTTAGAGATGAAACCTGAGAGGTATACTGAGGTATACTGATGGAACTTTTTTAGAGATGAAACCTGAGAAGTGAAGTCAACGTTGTTTATTTCACATTAAGATATCATGCTATGAGATGGATGTCACTGAAATATTTTTAGTCCTGGTGGTTACATTCTGCTAGACATATTACATACTGTGGAAGTTGGTGCCAATGCTGTCCTCTATCTGAGCTCGATACTGTTTCAGTATAGCCTTTCCTCTGTCCATGCTAACAGCCAGACTCATCATGTTTCATATTTAGAACACCTCATGCATAGAAGACAGGCCTTCTTTGAACCATTGAACACCTCCTGCAGTACGAGCGTTACAATTAAACATACTGCTACAATATCCGTATTCATCCGTATTCACAGTGACGACATGTGTTTAACAGTAGGCACATCTGTAGGCAATGTACTGACTTGCATATTACATTTAAATCACTAATCTGAGAAAAGTTAAGGAATAACTTATTTTTAGTGCTTGGATTTGGTTAGTGGTCTGACTTTTTTTTTTTCCCAAATCACTATATATTATTGACGTAGAGGCTTGAATATCCACTTCTGTCGCATGTTTATGTGCATTTTAATGGTCTTCCCTAATTATTTTAGTATGTTATAGTATAATGTAACATTATATCAAAATACACTCTTGTTAAAGAAAGGGGGGGGGGGGTTGCATTCTTTCCTTCTTTTCCTTTTTTTTTAATTAACATGGCAACTTTTAGGGCAAACTGCTTTTTTTAATTAAAAATTGATTCCTCACATGTAACCAAAGCAGAGTGAACAGAGACTAATGGATTTGATGAAAACATCTAAAGAACAAAAAAACTAAACTTTGATTGCGAGAACTTATTTTTTGCAATGTCTTGTACCATCACAATCTCTAAGTACATCTCCTGTGGGCAACAGAATTGCATATGTGGCACAAATGTGATTCATAAATGGGCAGTTTTCAATTTTACCGTTCGGTTCAACCATGCAGCGTAAATGGAATTTGCAGAGGGTAACTTCAGAATAAAAGGGAAATTTGAACTGGAAGAACGGCTCAAGGTGATTCTTCTACATTACTTTTGCACTCCAAGGAGCAAAATAAGTGATACATGGAGGGCCAGAATAAAAACTATTTTATACTTGAGTAAAACATTTTTCAGATACATTTCCGCACGAATAATTATATTATTTTTTTCCTCTCCTCCAAAAAAAAAAAAAAAAAGAAGATGGAAGTAAAACACTTTCACAGCATCAAATGAATAAGAGCTGCCATTTGCGTTGAAAATTTAATCTCTAGAATATTTTTTCTGAATGCGCTAGCTGAAAATCTGAATGTGCTAGCTGATCTTTACAATTACAATGAAAGGGCAACAAAAACAAAGCATCATAAAAGTAGTCAATGCGAGTCATGTGGCGTTTTCCAAGCATGTACGGGATCAATGAGTCAGTACAGAACGTTATAACCGAATCAGTCTGATTCATGATCAAATCACCAAGGAGAGATTCTGTTTTCCACACAAAGTTATAGTTAATTAAAATGACATTTTGCATGGAAAATAGTCTTTTAAGTTTCTCCTTGTGTGTTCCACTGAAGAAAGAATATGTTTGAAACAACATGTGGTTGTATTAGGAGGCCTTTCTCTCCACTGCTTATGGTCTTCAATTAAGTGCCTTCCATAATTCTAACAGGTCTATGTGGCCTCACTCCAGTAGTTTCTCTCTCAAAGACTTCCTAATGTAAACCAATGTGACTCCAACCAATTTATTGTGCCTTGAAGTGCTCTATCTTTCTTTCTTTCTTTCTTTCTTTCTTTCTTTCTTTCTTTCTTTCTTTCTTCTTTTTTCTTCTTTCACTCACCCACTCACAGAAGTTCATACACATCCAGTAGATGTTACCTTCATTACACACACACATAGGCAATAACATAGGATACTAATGGATTTTGCAGCACTTTAAGTCATGAAAAGTGGCTGTGCAGTAAATGTTCATTCCATCTTGGGAGAAGATGAGCAAGACTTCAAAAGAAAGTAGAAAAATAAATAATCTCAGAGGTTCAGTTCTGTAACTGATTGAGCGCTACGGAATACTTCTTAGGTTATCACCAGTCCATGCACATGAAGGGTTTAATCACCATCTTCTTTTTGATTAGCTAGCAGGTACAGCGTTTCTCTAATGTTAATGAGCGTTCTATACGGCCATTTGGTGATAGATGCTGACAGAGCTTCTTATCTACTGGAATCTGTGACAATCTTCCTATCTGTCTCTCCTACTCTTTTCTCAGATCTCACTCACATGAAAGTATAAAGCTTGTCACACAATTTCATGCAATTGTGATTACTCAAAATCTGACTCAATCATATATTTAGCCTACATATATCTTGAAAACGCATCAGGAGATAACAGGACAGTAATACGAGAGAGTGAGTTTGCTCCAACCAAGATTCTGAACAAATATTGAACACAAAATGCTGTCAAAAATATATTTAATAAACTACAGGAGATGCTTCTTCCTGTAGCTCAAACAGTACAGCATGAGGCTAACAACGCAAAAGTCATGGGTTTGATTCCCAGGGAAAGCAAGAACTTCTAAAATGTGTATCTTGAATGTGATGTAAGTTGTTCTGGATAAAAGTGGCTGCCAAATGCATGAACGTAAATGTAAATTTCTTTCCTAAAGCACATTTCTCAGGAATGACATAAGAACTTCTTTTGAGCTAGTCTTGCTGGCTTCTTAAAGCTATAGTTCACCCATAAATGAAGTGCTAACCTAACCTAACCTAAATAAACCTAACCTAACATAACCTAACCTAAATAAAGATTTTATCATTATGTATTTACTTATTTCCCTCATGTTGTTCATAACCTCTATGACTTACAATCTTATGTGGTGCATATTTGGGTAAACTTCAATAATGATGAACAGAAACGACAACAAATATATTTTTTTGCGTTCCCATTTGCTCCAATAGCAAAAGAAAAAATCCATAATAGTTTCTATGACATTCCAAAAGAGGAAACAAAAATATTGAGATACTGATTACAGTGGTCAGAAAAGAGAAAGATGTCAAATTTGCCATCACTCTCTCAGGTGTTTATAGTTAGAAACAAAACCAACATACTAAAACACAAAGTATAGTTGTTGTTTTTTTTAATAAAAATATTTTTAAAAGTCTGATGTTTAATAACTGCGTAAACACGTCATCACAGTCCATAATATTTGAAGCTGTTTAGATCCCAGCGTTCTTCAAAATATCTTATTTTGTGTTTCACAGAAGATAGAATGTCATAAATGTTTAGATCGAAATGTAAATGTGAGTAATGTGAGTAAATGATGACAAAATTTTCATTTTTGAGCTGGTCTTCCAGGGAAAAAAACTATGTAAAACCATCAAACCAGACTGTAGCCAGGCTCAAACTGGCTTAGGCTGGTTGAATAAGTTTAAATTGGGCTGTTAAAAAAAATTTGCTCCTAGTGAACTCTTTCAAACAAACCCCTCTGTTTTTAGTATCACAGGTCATTATTCCTATATGTGCCCTGCCTAGCTTTATACCTTGTCGGTTTCCTAAACACCCCCCTCAGCCCTGTTCAGCAATAACGTCCTCATTTGTCGCCTGTAGGAAGTAGACCTGCTGCTTTAGTGGCAGATCTGTTTGTAGGAGAAAGAAAGAAGGAAAACAAGAAGAAAAGGTGCGGATGTGTCTGCATTTGCGCTGTTTCTTTCTCCTGCATGCCAGTAGAAAGCAGGAACTGGTTAAGTTGCAGGTGACTCATCATTTCCCACCATGCTAATGATACAGAACTGCTGATATGAACATCCAGCCAGACACATTTATCATCCAAGCCGCACCTTACCTTTAATCATTCGTATGTAAAAAGGCAACGATAAATTACACGTTCATGCCACGGCAACAGATCAAATAAAACACATTAGCCAGGAATTTGTTAAAGTGAATTAATCTTGTTCTCTCTTTAACTATCACTGATTTGCTTTCATTTATATACATGATCCACAGTGCACTGTATGAAATAAAATTAAAACCAATGGACAAAGAGAGTGAGTCACCAAAAAGAAAGTGATTCAGTCAAGGACAGCATTGGTCGATTAGTTTCTGGCATTGCACCAATAACAATAAAGAAGTAATTTGCTGAATTTATTATACTAATGCAATAACAACATGTGCGTCAGGGCATTTCAAATACCTGAATATATCGTTTTTACTGCAGAAACACACAACGAGGCCAGTGACTACAATGACTTTGCTTTACTGATTTGCAGTAAAGGATGAAAGATGACATTGCAACTGAGAGTCTGAGACATACTTCCTGTTATTGTGGTGGTGGTCTCATATTAAAGTGATAGTTCATCCAAAAATGAAACTTTCAAGTCATTATTAATGTTGTTCCAAACCTGTTTGACTGTATTTTTTCATATACATGAACGGAGAACCTATGTGCGTGTCTAAACAATGATCCAATGAAACAATTAAAACTGTGCGTGTCTGAACAATGATCCAATCTCAAAACAATTCGTATCTTAAACGTACTTGATACTGATTTTAAACAATAGCTCAACAACAAGAAGTTAATATTGAGTAACTTACGTTTAAAACATAATGTTGCCAGTTACTTGCTCTATTTTCCTTTGCCAAAGTTCCAAATGAAGCCAAAGCAGAACCCTTTCGAGTCTCTGAGCAACACACAATAGTGGTGTTTCATTCCTGACTGAATCAGTGTTTGAAGGAAATGGTTGACTGATTGCTTCAATGGCTCACTCAGTAAAAACAGTCACTTGTCACCATCTGCTGGTCTAATTTTTTGACCTGCAGAAAGAGTCACAATCTAAGGCCAGTTTCACACCACAAGCTCGAGCTTCACGTCAGCTTAACTACATCGTCACTGTAGCTGTAGACTCGCCAGAGTATTCACACTGGAAGCGTTTGTACAGCGTCACAGCAGCGGCTCCAAAGCTACATATTTCTTTACAAAGGCAACTATAAATTTGTTTTTTGAACTTGGTCATTTCTAAACTTGTAAAGTCTTGACATTTTTGTTGCGTTTGATTTGTACTCGGAAGTCGGAAATTCCGAGTTCCCAGTATATGAACTTTTAACTGGAATGCCCTCCTAAGTTCCGACTCAGAATCTCAGAGAAATCGCAACAACTCCAACTTCAGAATCCACTATGTCTGGATTCTGAAGAGAAAAACAGAAGAGAAAAAGTAGTAATATATTGTTTATTAGCACATATGTTAGTCTGTATCTTAATGAACTCACTGGTGCTAACAGTACTATCAAACCTCTATTTGTGGACATGATACTATGGCGCTATCTGTGCAAAATACCACTTTTTATGTTTTTATTTGTCTGGTACTGCTAACATTGGAACTTTTTTCTGTTCATATTCTACATCATAAACATTTATTTTACCAGTTGTTTATATTCCATGTCACGTACAAATTTTTTATATTCTTCATAAACAAAATAAATCTCTTAGGTACTTTTCAGTCAAAGCAAATAATGCTTTTCCTTGTATGAAATTTCCTATGTCAGGCACTGTTTAAAGTAGCATCTATTACAACAAGCAAGAGATCATGGATAACATTGTTTCAGAGTTTGCCTTAAAACAGTGTACTATGTAAATGCCTTTCTTCAAACCTTATTTTTTAACATTGTTTTTTCTCTATTTTATCTAAGTCAGGTGACATAAACTGGAGTGTCTTAAAGAACACAAGGAGCTGTCTTGGATGCCATACTCCTTGACAGTATGTTGGATAGTTGTGTGATTCATCAGACCAGGCAAACATCTTCCATCGCTGCATGGTCCAGGTCTGAAACTCATTGTAGTGCCCACTGTAGACACTTTTGGGAGTGAACAGGGGTCATCATGGGCACTCTAAGCAGTCTGCAGCTACGCAGCCATATACACAAACTGTGATGTGTGTTCTGACATTAGGACCAGCACCAGTCGGCTGTGGGACAGCTTCTTCCCTCAGGCTATCAGACTGCTGAACTGCAACTGATAATGTACAATACAGTCACACGGTCACATGCTGTGTGTACTGTGAATATTTCCGTGCTACTGCCCTACCATCAATCTCTTTGTGTAATGTGTATTGTTATATATGTATCATACATGTTGTATAATCTTTGATTCTGCTGTCAAATAGCTCAAATAGCTTGATTATATTATTATTATTATTATTATTAGTATTTAAATAGAATTGTTTGTTATTGAGTTGTGCATCTGATTTTTGGTAATGGGGTGCTGGGCAAAATATGGGATGGAGATTATGTGCTGTATGTATTAAATTCAATTACAAACTATTTTATTGACATTATTGTTTTATACTAACCATTACATTATTTTTAAATGGCCAAAGAAACAGTACAGAAACATGCACAGATGTAATGCATAAAAATAAACAAAAACAATGATAGAGGAAAAAGCAAGGTTTCATAGAAAATAAAGTTTCATAAAATGATAAACCACACATCTCAGCCTTTAAATCACTTTTTAAGAAAAGGATGAGTTAAAATTATATATTATAGGCATTTGATCTTCTCCATAAACAATTCTACATGGCTACCTTATCTCCAAATAGTGCTGTGATTTTAGGAATGCAAATAGTTTGTTTTCTCTACGGTTAAGACTTAAAGGGTCATATGATGCGATTTCAAGTTTTCCTTTCTCTGTGGAGTGTTACAAGCTGTTTGTGAACAGATAAGATCCCTAAAGTTGCAAAGACTAAAGTCTCAAACACAAAGAGATATTCTTTATAAAAGTTAAGACTCGTCCACAGGGGGATCGTGCACTCATTATTTTTGAGGGGGCACGACATGGTTGGGGTCATCATGTGGCACACAGCAGTCATAACAGCACTTATGTGTTTTATGTATTTTTTACTTTTTATTCGAAACATTCCCAAACTCATTAACTATATCATGAAATATCTCGATCCTCACCTTTGTAGATTATGTTAGTTGATCTATAGTGGGCAATGGTCATGGTAACCTAATAATGTATTCTATTAACTATGCATAAAAACCTGTCTGTTTACTTAAATAACAGATATGGATGTTATGCCATATCATTTTAATACGACTAAGTTTATATTTAATGTGAATTTTACATTGAAAGTTAATGTGAGTAAATACATTGTAAGTTAGGCTACTAACCATAACACAGCCTACAGAAAGAGAGCAAAGAACATTTACATTATCAAAGAACATTTTCACTGAGTCTAGTTCAAGCACTCTCAAAATCTCCCATTAAAATCACTGAAGCTGTTTACACTATGAAATGAATATATCTTACAGATTCGTACACACATTATCACTTTGTTGTTTCTCACAAGAGAATTCGCAAGAACGGCAATTTAGCGATGACTCATCTGAACACCTCCGATTGGTCATTGCATTCATAAGCTCAAAAGAATCATGTGTGATTGGTTATAATGAAGTGCTGTAAAAACGCGTCTTTATCTGGCTCAGCGCCAGCCAGCGAAAGCAGATTTGGATTTAGCAGCTGATGATATGGTGCACTGAGCATTCTAATCACGCCGGTGTGATTGTATTAAATATAGAAAATATTATTCGGCAATTTTTTTGTCTTTTGGAAGCTGCATTAAAAATCCACTTGGCTCAAAAATCTGAAGGGGCAAGTGCACCATCACTTGATTGGGCATGACGCCTCTGCCTCGTCCATGCCCTCCTAAAACGCCTTGTTTAAACACGCCCTCACATGTCTATGTCACTGTGTGGGAATATTTGCATAACATCTCCCAAATGTTCACGCAAAGAAAGAAGGCGTAACTTTGATTCTCGCTGTAGTATTGTTGCCGCCGCCGCCGCCATGTCGTGGAGATGCTGTGTTTCATTATGAAAGCGAAACTACATTGTTTGGCCTTCAAAAGAGGACACGACTAGAAATCAGTGGTTAATTAACCATATATTTGTGTGGTGCAACGCATTTTACGGAGGACGAGGCCTGATTCCTGGGAGAGTAGCCTACAATGCCGGTGTTTTGACAAATAATGCTGACTCACAGCCTATAAGTACATTTTCATATTTAAAGAATCTGATGATTCAAACGCGAGTTTTGAGAATTGTAGAGTAGCGCTTGTTGTTTGTAATTTCTCCGATCACAAATGCAGACAGGGTTTATGTTTACGCGGCGCGATGCAACGTAATGTGTAAAAAGACAGTATAAGTCATTATGATCAGTAATTATGTCCCGACTGGATGCAAAAAATGCCTTGTTTGTAATGGGTGTTATTGTTGTTGTCTCATCGTGCAGGTACATGGCATCACAGTATGGTAAGGGGCGTATCATTTCCGTTACACGCTTGAGGTATTCTGCCAATCATAATGCACTGGATAGCTGTCCAATCAGCGTACACCTCGCTTTTCAAAATTATGAACCTTGTAAAAATATACGCATTTCAGAAAGAGGGCATAGAGGAGCAAAAATAATGTACAGTATGAGGAAAATAACGTGTTTTTTGAACCTCAAACTGCATAAACACATTTCATTACAACAAATACACAAAACAATGTTCTTTTTAAGCAACATCATATGACCCCTTTAAAAAAAAACATTTGGTCCAATTGCCACATTGCATGCAGAGTAGAATTTACGCATAGGCATTCTAGGCACGTGCCTATGCTCGCTCGTCCAGGGGGCCCCAAACACAATGAAGAGATAATATTTTTGTTATACCATGGGCTAGCTACAACAGTAAAAGTACCAAAACTCCAGAAGACATTGAGCAAATAAATATAAAAAACAATAGTGTAAAAATGACAAACTATTTCCATGTCATCCACCTTTTTATGTACAGAAAACACGATTTCCTTCTCCCGTTCTCTCCCACAGACGCACACAAAGTACAGACACGCACTCGCGCACACACACGGAGACGCGGACAGAAACTTGTCATCAGAGCTGCCCCACAAGTTTATCAGTAAAATAGTTTTGCAGCTGTAAAGCTACATGACATTTCTCAGTAGCGAGGTTCTTGAAGCAGTTCAACTTGAAGATTCGCTATTAGTAGACACTGCTGCTGAACACTGCTGAGAGACGCACAGACGCAGGTATTCACACGCACTTAATCTCTCTCTTCCTCTCTCTCTAATAACTGCAATAGCCTGCATATCAATGACTCAAGCCTCTGTTATTAGCTCTAAAATTACGTTGGACAGAAGGTTATCTTTTAAAAAACATCCTGAACAAATATGAGATTGTAGTGTGACACCAGGCCGTTAAAATTATAAAGAAATAATGCACTCTCGAAGTGGTAAGTGTTTTTTATTTTTTTTTTTTTTTTTTCCCTTCCTTTTTTTTTTTTTTTTTTTTTTTTTTTTTTTTTTTTTTTTTTTTTTTTTTTTTTTTTTTTTTTTTTTTTTTTTTTTTTTTCATTTTTTTTTTTTATTTTTTTTTTTTTTTTTTTTTTTTTTTTTTTTTTTTTTTTTTTTTTTTTTTTCTTTTTTTCTGGCCACGACACTGGAGTATATTAACGGAACAGTCTTTCTCCATTCTCAAACAAATTAGGACATTCGGATTTTGATGACTGATGCAAGCGCTTATTGCGATAGAAAACACTGTAACAGTTTCCACTGATTACAAAATATTTTTGTTTGCTGGGGTGGTAATATTATATAGGCCTATTAGGCCCCCTTAATAAGGAAGGGGGGTCCAAAAAAAGTGTTTTGCATATGTCACGATAAGAGGTAAATCCGGCCCCGTTGGTAAGAACAAAAACAGCAGACAGACTGAATAAAAGCATAAATCCACTGTCTGACAATAGGTGGCACTTATGGAAAAGAAGAAAGAAAGCTTTCCACAGCAACCTCTGTACACAAAGCAGCATTTATTAAGCATAGAGATCTCTATATTCTCTATAATTCTTTATAATTACAGAATTTCACCTCTAATGAAATATTTGAAAACAATCAAAAGCATGAAAGCTAAAGTAATAAAATATAAAAAAGTAAGACGCACATGCGCAGTAAAGCATTGACAAGTTACAGCACATGCGTTTTAAGACATGTGTTAAATCACTTTGCGCAAGACATGCATGACGTCAATATACATGATGTCACCATGCTACAGTCTGCAGCGAGGACACCCTCATTCAGTCTGGCATTACTAATCTCTATATTTTATTTATTTTTGATTTATTGTTTATTCATATTCTTCTCCGTATATCTTTATTATAAGAACAGTGATACAAACAGTGGAATGTCCCAGTGCTGCTGGACTGTATATGCTGCTAAACCAATAAAATTTGAGGACTGGAATAATATTTGTGATAATAGTATTTATGATAAACATGTTGCTTACTACTTTTGAATGTCTGTCAAAGGAAAATAATATGTTTTTATAGGAGACCAGTTGGTGTAGTTACGACATCTTCCAGTAGGGGCTAACAGGTCCATGCTAAGTAGCTAAACCTTGACCCCTTTTATAGTAACACACTTGCAGAGTGAGAAAGTGTGATCCCACTCGGTGGCGGAGGCAGACATCTGTGCTAATGTAGAAAATATGCTCTTAGCAGCCTGCTGCACACAGTGAAGCTGACAAGGGAATTGTAGGGGTATAACTATTAAGTATATCTGCCAAGCCAGCAATGCAAGACAGTCCAACAGTAACCAAGTTAGAGAGGTGATCTGGGACAACTGATATGCCCTCTGATAATTCTCAGCATTACAAGCTATTCTCTGTCCAATTGCTCTCTATCAGTGAGAAGAGAGGGGACTTTTATGTTAAATAAAGATGGAAAGGGAGAGCCAAGATCCATTTGTGATGACAGTCAATTTAAAGCTAAAGTGTGTGATTTTTCTTATTTTAACTTAATATGCAGAGACATCAGTAAGTAGGCTAAGTTATTTGTAGGTCAATTTCCCCCCAAAAAATGGTAAAAATGCAATTTCTCTGTGCTTCAATATTGCTCTCCTCAACATTGGCTCAACCAATGGGATGAGTTTAGGGCAGGACTAGAGTCCAAGTATAGTTTTCGGACATTGTATCCCTTCTCGACGGCTCCCCTTGGGAGATTCCCATCAGTAGGGACCTTCTAACTCAAGCGGTTGCAGGATTGTTCATCCTCACCCAGAGTTATGAAAACTATGGGTGTGGCCTCTGAGGGGGCACATCTCATAGATTCCGGTCTCTCCACTGAGGTTGTTGAGACCACCCTTCACTCCAGAGCTCCCTCCACGAGGAAACTGTAAGCCTTGAAGTGGGAGCTTTTTACTTCATGGTGTGGAGATCATCAGCTGGACCCATTTAATTACCTGGTTGGTTCAGTGCTGGAGTTCCTGCAAGAACGATTCTCTGCAGGGTTGACTCCTTCCACCCTAAAGGTGTACGTGGTGGCCATATCTGCTTTTGGAGGGTTTATCATAAGGAAGGAACCCGTTGGTAATCTGTTTCCTCCATGGTGCTTTGAGGCTGAGACCTGCTCTATGCACTAAAGTCCCGGCTTGTTATCTAGCCTTGGTCCTGGAGGGGTTTAGTAAGGCTCCCTTTGAACCTCTACAGGAGGTTTCTGAGAGGTTTTTAACACTTAAGACAGTGTTTTTTCTTGCTATTTTCTCCCTTAAGAGGGTTGGTGATCTTCAGGCCCTTTCAGTGGCCCCATCATGTCTGAACTGTGCACCTGGGATGGTCAAAGCATTTTTGCACCTGAGGCCTGGTTATGTGCCAAAGGTGCCTACTCACGGTAGTGCTTCAGGCATTCTGTCCTCCTCCCTTCCGGGAGCCAGACAAGGAGAAGCTTAATTTCGTGTGCCCAGTGCGAGCACTGGACACCTACGTCCACAGAGCTACCCTGTGGAAAAAGTCTGAGCAACTTTTTGTTTGCTTTGGTCCACCCAAGAGAGGATTTCTGGCATCCAAACTAGGGTTGGGAATCAAAAATCGATTCTGATTCCAGAATCGGATACTTAAGGTCAGGAATCGGATACTTGTTGTCAAATTAAAGTTTCGATTCCGCCTATCGATTCCTATGCACTTTTTTTTTTCATCTGTGACAACCTAACGACCAGCCAGGACCTTGCTCGCTAATCTAAGAGCTCCAAAGTTTGGCTACATTTGCGATCAGATGCCAAAAAAGCTAAGTATAATATCTGTGATAGCTAAACATGTTGCAAGAGAGGTGTCACCACCAACATGACAAAGCACTTTAATTTAATAGATCGTTAAAGTTCGCGAACACGATTCAAACACCAATGTGATTCTATTCCTAAATTACAATGATTAGTCTGTTTCATTCCTCAACCTCTGACGTGTGCAATCAATGTTGTGATCACTTGTTGGTTCGTCCGTGCAGAGTACGATCTGAACATTTAAATTTGCGTTCACACTACCATTGACCTAAAGAGAGCAGCTGTTATCTGTCATGAATGAAACAGCTTCACAGTCTTTTCAACCACACAGTATCATTATTTCTGTGTTACAAACATTCAAATCACAGAAGTACTGGGATAAAAGTGTATAGTTCAGATATAAACTCTGATGTGTAGCCTACTGTAGTGATTAAAATAGAGTAAATCACCTTTTGAAAGTAATTTGACACTTCAAATGAAGATTTGTCGATTACATTGTTACGCCAGTAGGTGGCGAAAAGGGGCTGTTAAAATGTATTTGTCTTGAATCATAAGAGATTCGTTCAAGAACGCTGATTCATCCAGTAACGAAACAAGTACATCTTGAGTGAGTCAGTGAATCATTTATTCATAAATTACATGTGATTTTGTTTAGTTGTCTAATGTTTTTTCTTCAGAATCATGAGAAAACCACAGCTTCCAGTGGGAAAAAGGGGGGGGGGGGGGGGGGAGGGACTACATTTATCCAGAATCATGAGTGTAATTTGCACACAAACAGCTCTTAAAGAGTCCAGTTTTTATGCAGCCTGTTGATTTTTGTTCATGGTATTCAACTCCAATAAATGGTTTGCAAAAAAGAGACACAGGATAAATGTTTGATATCATTATTTCATCACATTGGAATCGAAACTGGGAATCAAAAAGAATCGGAATCGATAAGCAGAATCGGAATCAGAATTGATCAAATAGTTGTGTGACCATCTCCCTCGCCTATGAGTCTTCTGACCTCCCGTCACTTTTGGAGGTCAGGACCCACACTACTAGGAGTATCGTGGCCTCGAAGGCCCTCTTATCTGTCTATATGCACAACGTTTGTGAGGCTGCGGGTTGGTCTACCCTGCTCACTTTTTTCAAGTTTTATAACCTAGATTTTGGTACTACTCCAGGCTCTAGAGTGCTTCTGTCTTAAATGTGTGCATAGTCTTCACACTAGACAGGCATTTGTCAGCATGGCAGAGATGGTATTCTCAGTCCCATAGCATTTCCGACGCAGCTCAATTTCCTGAAGGGGAATGTCACTAGGTTATGTATGTAACCCTAGTTCCCAGAGGGAATGAGATGCTGCTTCTCGTGCCATAATTCCTGCATCCCTGTGAGCTCTTGCTTCAATCTATCAGAAGCTGACGCTGTTTTCACCGGATGCGTTTTTATAGCTTCCTGGCACTCACGTCACCCTGCTCGTGAGGTTATTGGACTGATTTCACACGTGCTTCAGTATGCAGTCACGCAGAGGAATTCCCATAGCGTTTCCGACACAGCGTCTTGTTCCCTTCAGGGAACCATGATTACATATGTAACCTAGGGACGTTTTTGTCTGACCATTAGCAAACAGTGAGCATCTGGGAAACCAGTTCGATAACAGTCATTATTTTAAATGTATTTATATATTGCATATAATTAAAGTATTTACATCTTAAACTCTATTTTTTATTTATTAATTAATTACAATGGAACTGACATAACAATGGTTTATTCTAAATAATAAACACACAATCTCAGCCTCTTCAAGAAAAAATAGCCATTTATTATCCTTGTTAAAAAAATGTAAACTATAAATTTTTTATTAATATAATATTGCCATATAAATAAAATATTGCCAAGATTTGTACTCCACAATGTACACAGTTTACTCTAACAGTGTGTTTGTGCACTAGATCTGTCGCTTTGTTTACTCAGCATGCCAAATGTTTTTTTTCAAATCCAAATGCAATCTGATTATTTTTGTCATCTAAACGTCAAAAACACCCATGGACATTGATTTTTACAATTCAATCCCAACCACCTTCATGGACAGTTTGAAATCCAATTAAAATCAAATTCCTGGAGATGCATTTCATACAGGCCAAGTGTTTCACTGTCACTGTGTATGTGAAATGTATTTGATGTCACACACTTCACACAATATTTATGAAGGCACACACACACCAAAGCACTTCTATGCCCCAAACACACAGATACAATGGTATCACTAAATAATAACATTGTGGACAAACATCAGGTTTGAAAAACAGAAAAATAATCAGCCCTGTTCTACAGCCCATGGGACAAAATTTTTTCAGCTTTGAGGGACGTGTCAGAAACTTTTCTGCAACAATAACATTTACCACATCTGCTGCTTCCTGTCACCTGCAGACATTTCCCCTTGCTTTTCATTCTGGAGGAAGGAAGGATTTTTACCTCTCAGCCTGAGCAGACAAAGGCTATTGCACATATATTTCACAGAGATATGTCTGAAGAAGCATCCTCTAACTTCCATTTTTTTTGTGCGTCGTCGCCCAGATTATTTCTCCTTCTCATTTAATTTGATAGAATGTATCGGTTGCTGGTGTTCTGAAGTGATTTACTTCTTACTCCTAACCCCAATCTACTTTTTATGTCACCTGTTATTGGCTGAAGCCCACTGCCCAGGTGATTGATTTGTGCGCTAGCCTACCCAGTCAGTGCTCTCAGCGTTCATTCTCCTTTAAATGGCCAGAGATTTCCCCAGAGGCAGTTTCCGACTCTTCGGCTGGCCGCTTGAATATTCCTCATTGCTGTAATTGAAACAGGTTTTCTTGGCCTGCCTCCGTTAAATCATGTCTGAGTGAATTCCTTTGTTCTTTGATCCCTGCAATTAGCTCCAGTACTTCATGTCCTGTCAGGAGGTGGAGAATTATTTGATGTCTCACTCTGCCTTTGCCGCTCCTGTATTGGTCTTGCGGGTGGTTTTGCCATCGCTTTAGCCCTCTTTTTTGCTTTCACTGTTCACTCTGCGTCTCGGAAGGTAATGGGAAAGTCACTAAACATGGCCTCATTTTCCAGGCAGGGTGATTGAAAGAAATATCATCTTTGCTGTGAGTGCTGGTGACTGAGCACAAAACGGATGCTATCCAGAATCAATCACAGTCCATGTTCAAGGGGGAGAATTGCCATCATCAATGTTATATAATGCAGCGCTGCACACTGATGAGAGTGATCTGTTCTCTGGACATTGTGGACTGTGGTATAGCATATTGCAGGAACATATTGGTCAGTGACATATAAGAGTGTCTACAACAAGAAGGAAAAGGAATTTTTTTTAGAAATTTGCTTGTTGTATTCATGTTGGTTTCATATGATTTTTAAAAACTTTTAAATTACATTTTCCGTATACCTATATCTAATTTGGTGATAAAAATGGTTTTAAATATTAAGACATTGAAAAATTTATGTCGTTATGAAATTGTATATTAATATAAATAAATATAAATTTATATTTAGGAAATAACTTGTGACTAACATATTTCCTTAAAGGTTATATTACTAAACATTACATCGATCACCCATGTATACAAGCTTTTTTTTCTAAGAAATAATAATAAAAGATTATGCCAAACTATACAAGTACATTTTCAAAAAAGGTATTTCTTTTAATTAACACTTTTTCTTCATTTCATGTCTCCAAAAACTAATAAAACATTTTTTTTTTAATGAATTCAAAAAAGGAAAAACATGCTCATTATGGAACAAGTATATTCAAGTCCTTGCATTTATGCATTGAATTATTAATATATTTTTAAATAAATGACCAGATGAGCATCATGTCATTGACCCATGTGTCATAGATCTGCTAGCTGGCAGACATAAAAAAGACCATGTAATCTCCCAGAAAAGAAGGGAGGAAAAAGCTTGCGGAAATGTCTCCTGCACAGCTGTAGCAGGCAGGCGTGCGGCCAAGCCAAATATGCAGACCTGCCAAAGTGAATTACGCCTATGAAGCGGAGGATTGTCTTTGCTAGTCCCGCTAGTTACTTGGTCAAAGCATAATTGATTTGAGGCGGGAGAACCTGATTGTTTCGAAAAACACTCAACCACACATCCAGAATGAATCATAAATTCAGCATTTCATGTGGTAATATGTCGAGATTCTCCCACGTTCAGCAGAAGTGGTGTAACACTGGCGATAAGGATAGTGACAGAAACGGATAAATGCATAAAAAAATTACACGTTTCTTAATGGAAGTTATCTTGATGAATATCTCTCCGAGCTCAGAGACTTTAAGCGCATTCTGAGACGCATCTCTTCTGATCTATGGGCATTTTCTGAGGCGTCGCATACGGGTGGCTGCCAGAATCATCCGCTGGCAGACAGGCCGATCGCTCTGAGGAAGCGCCACATCTGACAAACCCTGCTGACTTATCTCTGCTATGGCTCTTCCCCTCCCTTCAAAACACTGGAGATGGATTTTCTGTTTTTAAGAGCTGTGGTCACAGTAAGGCAATACTCTCAGGCACGCAGAGCCTAGCCGCTAGTCACGTCTGCCCTGCTCGCAAATGCCGTTCAATCTTTTGAGACCCTACTGGAAAACTAAACGTGGCCAATTAAAGAGAGCACAGGAAGGAGATCGTAAAACCTCATCAAACAAGGGCCGTTCAAAGTCGGGTATTAAAATGTAAAAGAACAGAGCGAGGTGGGGATGTCCGCACATGAAAAGGGAGCGGGAAACAACAACAACAATGAGAAAGGCCGATACTTGTTCCCATAAACGCAGAGCCGTCTTCACACGCCCCGCATGGACCGGCTGGTCACGGTCATAGCTATTCCCAGCTAATGTCTTTTACAGCATGCTTCTCGCTGGCTTGTTTGAACCTGCATTGTTATGGGCTGGCAGGCCACAAGCTTCATGAGAAGGCAGGGGAACCCTGGGCCGACTGATGTCTCTGTGGTCAGCCTGTCTGACCGTGAAGTCCTCTTTTTTTAGATTTAGGAGCAGGCTGACTCAAACTTGGCGCGCATCAGGAACCCACAACTTTCCAGCCTAAGGCGACAGAGCTGACCACTACAGCGTTTGCTCGGTCACAGCAGAGCCAGCGGTAGCCATTTGGTGGCCGAATGATGTACTCAACACAGTGTCGCTGTTGTAATAATTACAGTCTGGCAGTTTGTTTGGGGATGGAGGATGATAAAGTTATAAAAGGTCCCGAAATGCAATTTTTAAATTCATTTTCTGTTGTTGTCGGAGTCCCTCGAATGGCATGCACTACACTCGTTCATCTTGTAAAGAAAGAACCGTTAACGTTCATGTGCTTTGTGCACAAGAACACAAAGCACAGGAACTGAAACCACAATATAATAATTTAATTTTAATAACTCAATAAATTGTTCAGAACATTGGAACACTTATGTGACTCAAAAAAGACATACAAGAATCAAGGTAAACTGTTAACATTTAGAAGCCTGTATGACCTTCGCGAAACTGTCACAACAGTCTGCTTTATAGCAACACTGTCTAAAACGTGTTGAAGGGTGATAGATATTAGCCTGCAATTCAACTTGTAACCATATTTCTTCAGCATTTAGAAAATAAACATTGAAACGCGTTTTTCACATTCTCACTAGTAGAGTACTTTTCTCACTAACAGCATCTGTAGAATATAGCAAATTTTTTTCTTCAATTTTTTGTCACCAGTGTCATTTCCAACGTATCTCAAATGATTTATGCTTAACAGCATTCTGTAATATAAATATAACACATTTTAGAATAAAATGGCTTAGTGTTTTTATATGGTGAATTTCAATACTAAATACACATAGTTAAATAATATTTTCCAGATTTTTTTTTTACATAACTTTACAAAAATTTACATTTTGACCAGAAATGAAAACAACAACAACAACAACAACATTTATTTTCATATTGACGTTATCCTTTAGTTTGCTTTCCCACGCACATCATGTATCATTCACCAAGCTCTTCCTGTGAGCTTCTTCTCTTCTCTCTTGCGTCTTACGGTTGTCTCCTTGGTAAAAATTGCAAAATTGAAAAATCAATATACATCATTTTTAAACAATACCTATTCAAACTTTCATTGTCAGTTTTTACATTGTATAACTAATTCAGGGCTTTTGGTAGCATAGAATATTCATTTTTTTTACTTGATTTGCATTTTGGTGAGTTTTGACAGGCTTGATGGCCCACTAGCAAACTAAGACAAAAATAAAATGTATTACTAAAAATGCATCTAATGTACTCAAAAATAAACGATGTATGTCATGTAAGTAAGTAGTAATACTTACAATTTTGACCTATTAAAAATCGTGTTAATAGGGGCGCAAAGGTACCCTTTCCATCCGAAAAACGTTGCAGTCTTCAAGGTACGCATGTAAAATGAAAATACACTCCATTTAGTTTCTAATCATAAAATGTACTATTGTGGTTTCTTATTGTGAACAATTCGTCCATGGACTATTTCATTTTTTTAAGGATCTTTTCACCAGTCCATTTCATCATTTAACCCCAGGCTGCTTGCTGGCGTCTATTTATAGTCAGAAGTGAAGGCATTCAATTCCTGTTTACAAGAACTAACCTGTGTGAAGCGGGTTTAGTATAAGTCTGGAAGTATAGTGTAGTCGTCACAATTGTCGCCTGTGGGCTTTTATTACCGTTAGCTTCCCCTTTTCCTTGAGTAGCACTGTCACTTTCTCGAGGCTGGTAGTGGCAAATCAGCCTCCAATGAGATTCTGTAATATTCTCTGATCTACCTCTATGGGAGAATGACGCTCGGTCTGGTCACCAGCAAGAGTCAGGCACTGTCGCATACCATGGAGCAGTAGCAGTCCCCAGGGATATATCTCATAGGAGGTGAGGGGTTGCAGAAAAAGCCGAGATGACAGTGTTTCAACTAGGGTGAAAATTGCCTTGTTGATTGCAAATAACCAAACAGATGGAAGCAGCACATTCTCAACCCTCCTTTAACCTTTTTATCAAACCACGCAATTGTGTGTCGTTAGCCTTCTTTCCTCTCCACACACACCCAACGCTCCAGCAGAGGGATTCACCTGCATTATACTGCAATATACACCATTTGCAGATTCAGCTGCTTAGATCCGTCCAGTAACTTTCAGCAGGAAAATGTTCAATGCATAACTTTTCCACAAATAGTATGACATCGAACTGCACCAAATCAGACATTTTTTATTTTTTGTTTTTTTTTTTCAAAATTGTGGTTCCAAAGACTCCCTAAGTGTGATCACATTTCAAGAGACCTTCCTAAAAAAAATAAAGCCATGTATATACACTAACATTCAAAAGTTGATTGATAAAGACAATAAGGAAATGTATAAAAGATTCAAATTTCAAAAAAATCTTAAAAATCCTGAAAAAATGCACCACGGTTCCAAACATTTTTTTTTATTATGCAGCACAAATGTTTAAAACATTTCAAAATCATAAGAAATGTTTATAAGAAATCAGCAAATTAATGATTTGTGAAGGACGGGCGTAATGGCTGCTAAAAATTCTAAACTATTAAAAATGTTAAACTATTACAACTGTAGTATTCATCAGTTACTTT
This sequence comes from Sinocyclocheilus anophthalmus, assembly GCA_018155175.1. Taxonomy (NCBI): domain Eukaryota; kingdom Metazoa; phylum Chordata; class Actinopteri; order Cypriniformes; family Cyprinidae; genus Sinocyclocheilus; species Sinocyclocheilus anophthalmus. Next base: position 61,247 of record JADLZN010001133.1, on the reverse strand, counting down.
AAATTGTAATAATTGGTCAGCATAAGAGAATTCTTTCAAAAACATTTAAAAAATCTTACTGGCTTTTTGAATGATAGTGTATTTTCATAAAACCCATTTACAGTATACTGCATGAGGAAAAATATTAAATAACAACAAACTGAAATAATTGTTTCCATAGCCAAATAACTAGCTTTTTATGTTTGTCATTTCACTCGAGACCTTTATTTTTGTTAATAGCTTATTATTATTATCATTATACACTAAACTATATGCATTTTTTCTAACTATTAAGTAGTGCTGTCAATAGAATAAAATAATCACAATTATCTCAGGATCTGCATTTAGAATAAATACTGAAGTATTCATATTATAAAATTTGAGGAAAATTATAAAACATTCTTATTCTTATTATTTTTATTCTTATTTATTTATTTTCAATAAGCACTCCCACCATACCTTGTCCAAACCATTGTCCTAAAATACCACCAATCCAAGAGCTGATGTAATCAGTAATGCCCTGCCTGTACATCGTGTACCTCTCTATTATACAACCCAGACAAGTTGTCATAGCATAATGTCCAGGTCGCCATTATTTTTTATCCTTGAAACATGCCGTCATTACTATCCATAACTTCAGTCGTGTATCTCGTTTTATAATCAGTTCACCTACCACGAGGGGGATGCAATATCTCTGAGTACTAAACTGTGTGAACTTTAACTTGACGGTAACTTAAAGTGAATAATGAATCACTGCAAACCAGATATCGAGCAGCCTCAGCTTAACGTATGAAGCATTTTCGCCCTCATCACTGATGTACCCATTCATCCCTGTTGAGATAGGGAATGAAATCACGAGTGAAACGTTAATAACTACAGTCCATGACTCGTGACAAAACATGGATTACGACAGCCTTGTGTCTATGAACATGCCCAAAAGATGATCGGATTCGGGAAATGAAAGAGGCTTTTCCCCCCAGCCATGCTTGTGCAGTGCATATCCTGTTATGAATATAGTACTCACAATACCCTACTGAAGACAGACTTGAGGACTTTGATTTTTTCATTTATAATTTTTGTGTGGTACATATCCGCGCTAGTGTTATTGCCAGACATCAAACCTTCTGTGACTTCTGGAGCCGTAAAACTGGTGTGGGCCAGTGTCGGGCTGTCTCCACCGTAGAGGGAGAGGATAATTTATATATCATTTGTAGACTTTTGACGGCAAAGGTTGGGATTCATTTTCTTTCACGTAAGTAAACAAGCACCGCTAATTTTTTCCAACCTGATCTCCATGTATCATTTGCGGTTCTGAAACACTCAAAGATTTAAACAAATTCTTGGAAGTCTAAAAAGTGTTTTTAAAACCAATTACCCTTTATCCACACACCATAAGTGGTTTACTATAAAGATACTGTCAAGTCCCCACGCCCTGCTCGTGGGCACTTAAGGGCAACATACGGCCGGGTCTCAGCGGTCCATCGCAAAGCCCATTTCAACTTTCCCAAACAGACGTCGAATGGTTAGGTTTTTTTCCATTTTCTTAATTTTTTAATATGTTGTTGCGTGTATCTCGATACTACTCACTTCTTGTTCTTGACCAATAACAACATTGCCATTGGCAGGTGTTCCGTACAGTGTAAAAACAATATGATGGAGGTGGTCTGACGTTTATATTAGAATGACCTGTATATATTAATATATTTTATTTTTTGTTTGTTTGTTTCTTCAAACTTCGGAGTATTTTTACAGAAAAATATCTATTATCGTATGTCTACTTCCATATTTAATGTATAATGAAAAGGAACATCAATGAAAACCCGTCCGGGAATTTTGGTTGTTGTTAGAATCAAAGACGAAGAATGGCTATATGATGTGCGTCACTAAATATATAGTGTCTCCACCGTAGGTGTAAACTAACTAACTCGTAGCAAGCCCTTCACTGGTCAGCAGGTTCAAAGTATGTTTGTTGAACAGCTAAACCAGCACAGAACAAGCACTATCCATCTTGGAGTAGCTTGGAATTTCTTCTTTTTTTTTTTTTCCTTGCCAAGGTTAAACACACATTTAAAAGGAACTTGGGGGAAAAGTGCAACACAAGTAGTCAATGGCATAAAAGTGTTGCACTACAAAGTTTCAAGCTATAGCCAGAGAGTACAGGCTGCTTTTCAGGTCATAGATAAATAAAATATGATATGAATGATTTACTAGAATGATACAAAAATACAAATCCTTTTGAAAGTTCAAAAAAGAGTGAGGACATAAAACACAATATTTACTGTACTACAGAAAGCTGATTAACATATATAATAATCACTATGATTTGTAAAGTACAATATCCACTTTTCCAGTTCTATACTGAAAGTAGTGAGATACGCAGATAGTTTTATACCTAATTTTAAAATATCAAAGGTGATTCATCCATTCATCAATCGTTCTTCAAGCTGCTTTGAATTGTAAAGTGGTTTTGTTATATTTCCAGATAAAAAAATGTCATCCTTTGAGCTAAATGGCTCCTTTTCATCTTCAAATGTATATGTATGTTTGAGAGTTGACACTGATGAATGGTTTAGCAGGGCATTTGTAACTCACAGGAGCACATGGCTTTCTGAAGGAGTGAGGCTGGGGCCTCTTCAGAGGAAATTCCAACAAGGTTCACAAACTGTCATTAACTTCATCCATCTCTGCCCATTCGCTGCGACCCACCATTGCAAGCAGTCACGACAACAATGCCAATGTGGCTTTCCCATAAAATGACATAAAACAGAGAAAAAGCGAAAGAAAGCGAGGGAGAGAGCGGGAGGGAGAAAGAAGAGAGAAAAAAGACATAGCGGGCCTCGAATTACAGGCCCAGAGCAAAACTGATTGTGCTCAGATCTAAAGGGAGCTTGAGGCCAAACTGCATCTTTAACTTATTATGTATCCAAGAGGAAAACCACATCTCAGAATGCCAGTGTTGGGCTCTGACATTTGCTTCTGTCTTTATTTACATTCTAGGTTTGACGAAGAAGAAGAAAAAAAAGAAATCTTTTGCAGGCACTCCAGTTTCCCACTACAGTTTAACAGTAAAGAGCTGAGGACAAGGAATCCAGAAATCAATAACAACAATTTTATACAGACTCTGTGGCATTTGCTTTGAACACAGCATCAAAACTGATTAAGTTTTTCATATCTTGATCAATACAGTGGTCTGTGGAAAATGTATCTCAAATTCAAGCCCAACTTCAGAGGCGTTTTGTGAGCTTTAAAGTAAAACTGTTGGTATTGAGCCAAAGTAATGCAAAACTATGACATCATTTATTTGTTTATTTAAATAAACTTTGTTGTAAATAAATTATGTTTTTTAATCTAATTTTATTTTATTTACATATTTATTTTGTTAATTACATAACGGATTCCTTTTTAGTCGTAAAACTATACAGTGGGCTGTAGATATTTTATTTATTTTATTTTCATAATAAATTTTTCTTTTTACTCTTAATTCTTAATCAGCATAGCAGGCTGTAGATAATGCATCTCGAATCCAAGCAGAACTTCAGATGCTTTTAAGAGCTTGAAAAAAAAATGTTTGATATTCAGTCAACGTAACCTAAATACTTAAAACAATAGATAGATAGATAGATAGATAGATAGATAGATAGATAGATAGATAGATAGATAGATAGATAGTAGATTATGATAGATAGATCATTTATTATTTAAATAAATACATTTTATTTTATTTACATACCTGTTTATCCTCATTAATTCATAAATAAATAAATGATTTGGTTTTTAATAAGTGCATTTTATTTTTATTTATTTACATTACTGACTGATTTTTCCCCATCTTAATCAGTACAGCAGGGTTTTAAAAATGCATCTCAAAGTCAAGCTCAACTTCAGATGCCTTTGAATGTTTAAAAAATTAAACTGTTGGTATTAAGCCAATGTAACTTAAAACTATTATATTATTCATTTATTAACATCATAAAAAAAATTTAATGTTGTAAATAAATACATTTATTTAATTTAATTTTATTTACATAACTGATCAATTTTTTTCATGTCTTGAACAATACAAGCTGTAGATAATGCAGCTCAAATCCAAGCACAACTTCAGAGACTTCTGAGAGCTCAAAACCAAAATGTTTAGTATTCAGCCAGTGTAACTTAAAACTATGACATTTCCCTCTGCAAAATAATCAAATTTTCAAGCATTCTCTTCTCATAAGGGTTAATAGGTCCCGCTTGGATGTAATTGCAAGGCAACGGCTATCCACTTAGATGCAGAGAGAGTACATTGGGCAAGAGAGTGCTGGCGGTTATTTGATTACAGCTTTCAAATATGAATCAAGCCCATTTACCTATTCACCACCTAATAGGGGAAAGCACTGCTTCGTTCAAAGCTAAACAAAGAGTGCTGCAGAGTTCATTCTCTTGTGTAATGACTTCCTCAGAGCAGACACACTTGACGAACCTCTGAGAGAGTCCTTTAACCTCACGAGTCAAACGAATCCATCCTGCTCAGTCAAACCTGCAATAATTGTATGCATATAACCAAAATGATTGTGAACGTATATTGCATAATCTGCAGTGAGATTATAGCCGTAACCAGACAAAACAGTCTCCATTTTGTAATCTCGCTAATGTGGGCTCTAACCACAAATGAGGTGGGAGAGCATTCGCTGAAGCTCATGAGGTAATTTTGACTCCTGAATAGCACAGAAAGAGATTTATTCCTTCTTTTGTGGCTATACACTTTCCAACACAGCTACCCTGAGCGTTGGAAAGTGTGAAGTCATTAGGAAATGCCCAGTTTTCTCTGCTAATTACCGGAGGAGTAAAACACAGCAGTTTTGAGCTCACACAAGGGCTCGCTTTCTCTCTGACTCGGGCTGCCTGTGCCAAACAAAATAGCCTCGCTTTCTGAGATGAGACATGCTGAGCGCCCTCAGGTCCATCCCACAGACTCATTTGGAGAGGAGAGTGTAATTGTGTCAGAATTTTTAGGCCTCATATTATGCAAATTGCAGGCGCTGAAACCGTGGGATGTCAATAAGAGCCGCCATATTGACTGCTCAGGACGCATAAGAAATACGGTCATCAGATCCCATAGACTTTCCATGAAAAGGTTTTATTTGCCAGTTATGTATGAGCATGTATTAAAAGAGCACAATACAGGCAGTGTTTGATTTTTCTGAATGTTCCTGAGTAGTGAATAAACATGAATCCCAGTGACAACTAATTGCACTTCATTGACCTCTTGGTAGGAGGCAGTACTGTGTTCAATAAGCTCAAAGAGCTTAAGCTGTTTGCACAGGAAGAGAAATACTGATTTTTGTCATTTGTGTGAATGTTTCAGAATGTGTATGTAATGCCATAAAAAGAGATTTCATTTTCTCTTAGGAACTGTATATCAACTGCATTTACATAGACTTGCTACTATATTCACAAAAAAAAGTAAAATAAGTAAATAAACAAAAAAAATTCTGTATGTGTATATACAGGGGTATTATTATATATATATATATATACTATTATGATATATTATATATATATATATTATAAAAAATGTAATACTTCAAATAAAAATACAAGCTTCACTTTTCCACTTTTTAAAACTTGCTGGCTGTCCCAGCAGGTCTGCTATAGTAAATGTTTTACTCTAAAAGCATTTTCCATTTACTTTCTACAGAATGACTGCCTGTTGTAATCAATATGTTTAAAAAATATTACTTTTTGAGAGAAATAAGTAAATTCTGACATTTCTTTTTATTTTATAGGCTCATTTATCAGTTGGTGCCTGATAGATAGACAGACAGACAGACAGACAGACTGACAGACTATCTATTTATAATATCTATTTATTAGGGTTAGGGTAAGTGGATAGAAAATATAGTTTTTGCAGTATAAAAATCATCACGTCTATGGAGTGTCCACATAAAACATGGAAACCAGCATGTGTGTGTGTGTAATATATATATATATATCCTGTCAAATAAAGCACAGCTGTTACTTTTTATGCAATGTATTCTCGATGATGATTATACTTTTTTGTTTATGAGCTGCATTCAAAATCTGCTTTGAGTGGACACTAAGATCAGAAAGTGAAACACTGCAAAATATCTGAGGTACATCTGTTGAACTTGACTGACTGAACTGGACAGTCACTGATGGGATATCAGTCATGTTTTCGCTATATACCACTACACGACACATAATCCTGTCAGTCCTTCAGTCAGCCTGTGAAAAATGGCCTGAGATACTTCACACGCCTGAGATTGCTGACTGAACGGATTTCTTCTCTCGTCTTGAATTCACATGTGTCCTCTCTTTTGTCATTCTCTCCTGTTCCACAGTCTGCATACGAGGCTTCTCTGCGGGTCTGCATTAAACCGTAATCGCACCGCAGTCGTTCGCTATTGATGGAGGCTCAGCGTGTTCACAGGTAGAGGGCGGCTGAGGTTGACACACTGCTCATTACTCAAAGCCCCACGTCTCCTCTCCAGTGTGACTGGTTGCTGCTGCTCGTGTCACTCACATTAAGTGTGAGGAGAATGGGAATTCAGGAGAATTGCTGGAAATTTGCAACAAAAGGAGACACTCTATCATCACATACTGTCCATGAGAACGTGCTTACTCATGTGCACGTACACACGTAGATCCACAAAAGAGAAATCCACAATTTATATATATAAATGCAAGCTTGTTTTTATTTCAGATAGTTGCCAAGGCAACATAACTTGATGTACTAAAACTGAAATAACTGCAAAACAGAATCAATTAAAAAAAAAACATATAGACATGTTTAAAAAAAACATAAAAATGACAAACAAAAACACAACAAAATTACTACAATTTTAACTCAAATTTAAATGAAAACTGAAAAAATAAAACCTAATTCAAAACATTAATAAAAATCTATAATAGTATATCATTATTTTCAATAATAATAATAATAATAATAAAAACTTTCTAAGTAATTTAATTAAAAATGACAGATAAGTGCTATATAAAATACAATCTTAACTTTTTGTAAGACGATTTATATACAGTACACACACACACACACACACACACACACACATATAATTGTATTATTTATTTTTTTTTTGCGGAGTAGTATTAACATTTTGACTTTTATTCCTGGCTTCATGTTCCTGACTGCTCTGAAAATCTGATGAGAGCTCTCAATGACTGTGATGTTTTCTTTAAGTCATGTCTCAGTTTTAAACCATTAATGCCAAGACCTCAATCAAGCATGAGAACAAAGAAGAAAAACAGAAAAAGAAGAAAAAATTGTAACGCTCTATGCCAAATGGATCTCTGATATTCATTCAGCAGTGTTGAGGTATTTAGTGCTCTACACAGCCAAAGCTGAGCACAACATGTGACCCCCTAAATGTGGATATTTTCCAGAATTTTTCCATACTGCTGCAGCTATTCAATACAGTATATTGAGGATGTTAAGTAGTCATTTAGCAGACGCTTTCATCCAAAGCGATTTACAGTAGACTTATTACAGAGACAGTCTCCATGGAGCAATCTGGGGTTAAGTGCCTTGCTCAATGGAGAGGTTTGTACCCTACAAGTTCGAATCATCAACGATCTAGTTAGCAGCCAGGAGCCCCTACACCATGCCAACATTGTTTAAAGATATTTTAACAAATCTAAAGGCTCTTTTATAGAAAAATATTATTAAACAACACAAAATGCTCATTCAAAAACAGATGCAGTGCAGATCAGGCCTGCATATTCCTGCTTTCCTCCAAACACACATCCCACTCACCCAAAACCCACTGCTGAACATTATTTAAGTCAGACAGTACATTTCCATTCTTGAAACAGAGAAAGTGACTTTTATATGTCTTTTTTTATAATATATATATAATATAAATATAATAAGACACAACACACACAGACCAGTCATTTTCTCTGGTCAAGCATCTCTCAACATGGCAGCATTTCTTCCACCACTTGTTTTATTTGTTTTAATATCTAAAGTTAGCAGCATGGACTGGAGTTTAACCCTCGATGCATTGAATTATTAAATCACACACACACCTCCTTCTTTTCACTTATACTTCTTTTGTATTAAAACTATATTTATTTGTGATTTATGTAAGAGAAAACATTAAAATATTATTAAAGACATATTATCGTCATTAAATTGACACATTTTATTTTATATATATAGATATATATATATATATTATTATATATATATATATTCGTTTATATACATTATATATTCTAAATATATACACATATATATAGATAGATAAGATTACACTCTTATCTTATTATCTAGATCTATACATAGATATACATATAATACATATATATATTATGATATATAGAATCCAATATATAGAATTATATATATACATATCTATATATATATATATATATACACCAACATATAATATATAATATATATATATATATCTGATATATATATAAGATATATTCCCCCAATAATTAATATTACTTTAACATGTATTTTGTTTTATAAATTTATGCTATTTTTTTAATAAAAAAACATTAATAAATTCATGAATAGACTTATGCTGCAGTGTTATTATCATTGAAATTCTATTGTAGTTGATATATAATAATTATTGTGTATCACATTTTTCATTCGTTTTTTTTTTTTTCCAATTCAATTCACCTTTATTTGTATAGCGCTTGTCACATATCATACATATCATTTCAAAGCAGCTTCACAGAAAATGAATGTTTCAACATTACAATTAAGAGTGATTGTGTAAAAGTAATGTGCATATGGCATAAATGTACAATTCTAAGATTATACAAATCATGCAGTTAGTTAACATCAGATGATATCATCATAAGGATTACAATATGAGGAAAATTTGCCATTTTTTATATTGATTCATAGCTGGCGGCATCTGAAAGCCTCGCAGGTGTTGGGGTCATCTTCGTAAGAGGCTGGATCCAAACTGGAGCTGGAATAATCTCTAAATACCTCAAGATGGGCATCCCAAAGTAGAAACAGAAAAGCAAATGGACTTTTTGTTTTTAAACATATTGTTTTTAAATGGCATTGTATTTTTTCTAAAACACAATGACACATAAAGAGGACAAATATTAGTAAAGGTCAAAGGTCACCCATAGTGTTTTCGGTGTACTGTAATATTCCACCCTGATTAGTAAATAATGGCTTTTAAAAAATCTATACTGTAGTGGACATCATGCATCGGAGGACTAAAGGCCTGAGACAGACACATATTTAATATTTAAGTGATACCAATTAATCTTGGCACATAGGATGTCTGGGTAATGTTTTCAAATACAATATACTGCATTTGAATGTGTATTGGAGTGGGATTTCGTTTGGCATATTTGCAATTTCCTTTTAATCTGCAGTGTTTTTCAAATGAAACTATTTGGACGGTCATGCGAGCTTCAAATAAATCACAGAAACCGTGTGATGTTAACCTGAGCAGCACAGCAATTTATGCGGCACATAGATCAAACATCATCAAGAGATTAATTATCTCAACCAGATTAGGACAAGATTATCTCAGTCAGAAATGTTTTATCCCTTGAAAATATCTACAATTATTTCCTCTGAAAAGGAAATAAACATGTTTTATAGACACGAAGTGAAGAGTTCATACAGAAAAATCAATTAAATCACCTTAGCCGACACCTGAGGACAAATGTCAAGTAAAAACGTCAAATAATTTGTCAGTGCATCATGCTGTACATCTTTCCTGTGGCTGTGCCTAATTAAGTCAAATAATTAGATATCAGTAACTAATGTTACAGTGTCTAATTAGACTTTCCATTAGTGCGTGACGGGTGCATCTGAATGTTCTAGACACAAAAGCACAGTAATTGCTCCAAATCACCTGCCTCATTTTTTTCTCTGTCAAGGCAATTATCACCTCTAGTTAGTGTCAGGGGATATCAATTAGAGTGTCAACTGCACTCATATTTGCATTAACACCATTATGTTTACCTAAGGCTTTTTTTTTTTTTTGCTTTTGCAACAGTATTTTTGCTTTGCCCTCACACAAAGGCAATGCGAAGATTATTTTGGTTTCAATGTACAGTTACATTATTAAACATATATTTTGCGCCTTTTAATTCTACTTAGAATGGGTTTTTTTTTTTAAAAAAGGAGAATTATTTAAACATAAATGTTTTTCCTATCCTAAATTTTGGTGTGTTCCAAGATATCACATGGCTATAAAAAAAATTATGTACATGCCACTTTTATGATGCTTGAAAGCTTAAAGGAATAGTTGACAAAAATTAGCTGGAAAGGTCCATCCCCTGTTGTCCTCTCACATCAAAATCCACAGATATATTTGTTTTGGACTCTTTTCGCTTGTGCTTGATCTGTGTATATTTATGTCCTACTTCAGATGAGATGACTCACTGGAAAAAGCAATATCATGGATAGAGAACTCATATTTTAGCTGGACATCTAGCACAGTCATAAAATGCCTTTGATGGATTGGTTCTAAACAAAGCTTTTCACATTCACAAGAATTAACTGATGTGACATGATTACTCGTTAACTGATGAACTGCAGTTGTGTTGATTATTATGACATGTTTATCAGCTGCTTGGACTCTCATTCTGACGGTACCTATTAAATCGACAATGGTGAAGCAATTAACATAATGCTAAAACTGCTACAAACTTGTTCTTATTTGAGATACAAATTCATCTAAATTTAGGATACCCTGAGTACATTTTCAGCCAAACAAACTGTTCCATTTGGGTTGTGAACTATTCGAAATTAAAAACTACAATGAATCGCAGAACGAATTCCTTTTGAAGGGTGATTCAAGGTTAAAACCAGGTTTGGAAAAGAAACATGATTTATCAATTTAAATCTAAAGATAAAAAAAATATAAAAAAATTTAAACCTGTAATGGAACTTTATGAAAATGTAAAAATACAAGTCTTATTTTAACTCCCTTAAAGTCTGTGTTTAACCTTCATTAAAAAAACTGCGTTATAAAAACGTCTGGGGTTACTTATGTAACCATGGTTCCCTGAGGGGAACGGGACACTGCGTCCTCTAGGGGTCGCTATGTGGAATGCCTCGTCGTGACCCGTGTCTAAAGCCTACATTGAAAAAACACCAACTTGTTGGCTGGTGACAGCCATGACGTCACTACCGTCGCACCTAGTACAAAATAGGCGTAGGTTTTTTTATTTATGGGTTTTTTATTTAGCGCACATCATCACTTCTCGTCTGAAGCTTGTGTCAGCGCATGGACAAAGCTAGCGGACGCAGGTGTCTCGTGCCCCTCGGGAACCAATGGTGAATAAGTAACCCGAGACGTCCTTTCGTGGAACTTCGAACTGCGCATCTAGGGGTTCGCTATGGGGAACGGTAATACCCACGCCGCCAGCTGAGGGGAGTGCAAGCCGAACACTGCGGCCACCCCCCCCCACCCCCCCCCCCCCCCCCCCCCCCCCCCCCCCCCCCCCCCCCCCCCCCCCCCCCCCCCCCCCCCCCCCCCCCCCCCCCCCCCCCCCCCCCCCCCCCCCCCCCCCCCCCCCCCCCCCCCCCCCCCCCCCCCCCCCCCCCCCCCCCCCCCCCCCCCCCCCCCACCCCCCCCCCCCCCCCCCCCCCCCCCCCCCCCCCCCCCCCCCCCCCCCCCCCCCCCCCCCCCCCCCCCCCCCCCCCCCCCCCCCCCCCCCCCCCCCCCCCCCCCCCCCCCCCCCCCCCCCCCCCCCCCCCCCCCCCCCCCCCCCCCCCCCCCCCCCCCCCCCCCCCCCCCCTCTTTCCCCCCCCCCCCCCCCCCCCCCCCCCCCCCCCCCCCCCCCCCCCCCCCCCCCCCCCCCCCCCCCCCCCCCCCCCCCCACCCCCCCCCCCCCCCCCCCCCCCCCCCCCCCCCCCCCCCCCCCCCCCCCCCCCCCCCCCCTTCCACTCTTCCCCCCCCCCCCCCACCCCCCCCCCACTAAAGATACCAACTACCAATATCGCTATGGGAGTTGCCCCTGTCTGGACTTAGACTGCTGTCAGTGACATTCCTCCCGACGGCCAGAAGCCTAGGCTGCCAAGGGACATTACTAGCGCCTCACAGTGCTTTGCAGGTCCCACTGGGACAAGATTGGTAATATAACCCAGGCTACCAATAGTCTACCACAGGAATCAGTCTCTCGAGATTAACCTCTGGTGTAATGAGGGCGGCTGGCTTGGTGCCCAGAACTGCGGGACGGCAGGGGCCACCGTACCAGCTGTGCCATAAAAAGCCTCTTCGGAGGTGGCGCCAGGGCCTAGAATCCTGAAGGATTCCTTTACGGGAATACGACCAAGAGCCTACATATTGGATCAATTACTAGTCTTGGCCTATCACTCAGGGCTACCTCACTTTGCAGAATGACCTGTCTCAACAGGCCTCTAGTGGAAAAACCCTGTCAGAGCAGGTATTCGAGGACACCATGAGGAGTGGGTCCCAGGCGGAACCGGGCGGAACCGGGGTTTTAGACCACTCAGAAAAAGAGAACGAACTGTGCGCGTAACTCTTACCATCTAGGATTTTAGAGAAGTGGGCAAAGTAGAACGTGCACACTTACCAATTCCGTGGAATTTTAGAAAGTGGGCAAAGATACCGTGCCCACTTTCCACCATGTGGATTTTAGAATGTCCATCTGTAGATGGATACAACCGTTCTAGGGAGTTCTCATGGCACTTCTGGAGGGCAGCCTATAGATGGAGCTCTGAGTAGTCATCAGTCTCACCTACGGCTATCACGCTGGCGTGGCTAGCCGCGAACCTGTAGCTGAGGGAGCAGACATCCATTCAACGGGAGCTCGACCTACAGCACGTTCATTGGTGGAACGGCTAGCAGTTATCAGCTGGGGAGCAACACGCCCAGTTCTCACCAAGAAGGGGACTCGACCCGCAGCACGTCCAGCTAGCGGAACCAGCTAGTAACAATCTCAGCGTGGGAACCCACGCCTGGTCCTCAGACGCCAAGGGGGCTCGACCCTTTCTACTAATGCCGGGTTTCCAGGCTGGCTGTCATTCTAGCTGCCAGGGGGAGCTCAACCACCTCTCACCGAGGAGGGGGGTGGGGGGGGGGCCCCTAACCAGCAGCATGATTAAAAATCAGAGTGGTAGCATACTGCAGGCTAGCCACATCGTCAGTGCATCAGGGAGGCGGAGGACGGCCCAGTCCTACTGATGCAGCTGGTTCGAGGTTTTTCTGGAAGACAGCGAGCTCAAGCCTCTCATGCCAGAGGCACCTCCGTTTTTCCTCAGCTAAGGAATACTGTCCCCATTCCAGGTGACCATTTCCTGAAAGGGGAGCAGTGCTAAACATTACCACGAGGACAGCACATGGAGCGAGGGATTCAACTCCTCGAAGAGGATCCTGCTCGTCAGACGACACCCTTTTAGTACCCCTTGATATCGAGGGGGGAAGTGCCTTCTGAGTGCGTCGATCGAGACACATTGGTTGAGAGGAGCCCAGGAAATCGGGGGCCTAACCCTCTCCGAAACAGGGAACGAAGTCAGAAACGCGTAACCCTGAACATACAGGATTTTAGAGAGGTGGGCAAAGAAGAACGTGCACACCTACCACTTTCGTGGGATTTTAGAGAAGTGGCAAAGCATAATGTGCACACCTACCACCTAGGTGGAATTTAGACGGGTGGCAAAGCCTAACGTGCCAACCCACCACTTACGTGGATTTTAGAAAAACGGCAAGGATAACGTGCACACTTACCACTCAAGTGGATTTTAGAAGGTGCGCAAAGAGAACTCTTAGGGTTCTATTGTCACCCGGACACAATGGCCGGTCGGGAACAGCAGCTCCAACACCCTCCTCAGAGGTGAGGGGAGTGATGTCTCCAAGGTGTGTCGACCAAGACACACTATTTAAGTGGAACCCAGGGTACCGGGGTGTTAATCCACTTTGAAACAAAGGGAACGAAGACAGCACGAGTAACCCTTACCTTCACAGGATTTTAGAGGAAATGGGCAAAAGAATCACCGTGCCCATTACCACCTAAGTGGAATTAATTTTATGACGATGGGTCCATGGGCAACGAAAACGTGTCCCATCACCAGCATGTGGATTTAGAGAAATGAGACAGCCTCAGGTGCAACCATCCCCAACTCACGTGGGTATTGGGAGAGATTCTTATGAAAAGCTGCTCACGTGGGACACTTATCCATCTTATCGGATTTGAAGTTCATGGAGACCCGACCATATCGGCCCTCCGGAAGAGGCCGGCTCGCACATCTCAGTAGTGATGGAAGCCCTGCCTAGGACAGCTTGCACAGGAGGATCCTGGTGATGCCCCCATACCTCCTGAATACAGCACGGAAGGAGTTACGACGGTGTGGCCAGGAAGCCCCTCGGGGTGGCCAGGCACCGTCCGGGTGCCTTGCAGTGTAGCACCGGGGGCCTGATGTTCACGAAGTCTCCCGCAAGAGCCCGTATTCGGCCGCATGATCCAGGAGGTATGAAGCCGAAGCCCGGCTTTTCTTACCGTCTGGATGTATGTCGACGAGTGACACGCCTACTGCAAGTAGAGCACCTGGCCTCTGAGCCCAGCAACGGCACCTCATTGAGGGCGTCTAGCAAGGGACAAAACCGCACAGGTCCCGGGAAACACTGCAAGGAACTTATAGATGGTTACACACACACAGCCATCTCGGTCTGTCCTCGATATACAGATATCATGATATTTGGATCGTACTCACACCCATGACCTCTGTGCTGGAGCTCTGCTCCGAGGATCTTTCTGACCGGATCCTCCGAAGCAGGTGACTTAAATAGTATTAACTGACAACCCTCAGTCTATTCAGTAAGTAGTACACCTTCTCATGACATATGGATCATACTTCACCCACCACGAGCCTTATGCAGGGGCTCTGTTCGGGGATTTTTTGGACCGGACCATCAGTCATGCGGTTACTATGATCTAGCCATAGAACAACATCATGGGCCCAGTAGGAGACAGTTTGAAAAATGTTTTACAGCTAACCACGGTCAGCTGGAGATGGTGGTCATAAAAAAGGGAATTAGAAAAAAGAAGGGGGAAGAACAGGGTAGATGTTGTACCCCCTACGGGACAGAGTGAATACCTAGGTATTACTCTGACCCGGACGAAAGCGCTGGCGCCTTGCCCAGGTCTCACCCCTCGGGTTTCGCCTGCCTCCCCTTGACCCACGATACTTCCTACCCCCACCCACAGGTGGAGGCGGGGCGCGAGTCGCGACGCTAGCCCTCTGTGCCCGTCTCTGATCCTCGAACCGAGACGGGCCAGGACCCCTGGTTTGTTCGGGCTCAGACCTGGGCCTTCGTGGTATGAAGGATTTGAACGCTGCTGAGCGCGACTTCGACTCCCTGAACTTGTCGACCACCGTCTCAACGGAGGTGCCAAACAGTTCAGAGGGCGACACCGGGGCATCGAGAAGAAAGCCCCTTTCTTTCTTCCCGATGTCCGCCAAGTTCACCCACAACTGCCGCTCCGTCACCACCATAGCAGCCATCGCTCTGCCCATGGCCGAGGCTGCCTGCTTAGTAGCCCGGAGGGCCAAGTCTGTGGTGCGCCGCAGCTCAGTCGTTCCGGCAGAGGAAAGGCCCTGCCCCTCATCCAGGTCCTTAACAGGTCAGCTGCTAGGCCTGAAGCACAGCCATAGTGTGCAACGAGGCCACAGCCTGACCTGCCGCTGCGTACTCCTTGCCGTTCGTGCGAGATGTGGTTTGAAGGGGCATGGATGGCAAGGAGGGAGTTTTGAGGGATGACGTCTCCCCCAGAGAGAGATAGCTGGCTAGCGTCTCTTCCACAGGGGGCATCATCCCATAGCCGCTTTCGCGCATCGACTCGATATTCGCATAACTCGTATGCTGAAACCGGTATACGCGTGAGGAAAACGGCCTCTCCCATTCCTTCTCGATCTCAGTATGGAGATCAGGAAGGAAAGGAAGGCTCACTTGAGCTGGAGGTGTATGGCCGGAGAGATAACGTTCGTCGAGGCGACCTCGCGACGTCACCTCCTTGGCTCGTTTCCACGGTAATTCGAGCCTCACCATGGCCCAATCCATTACCTCTAGCAGCTCACCATACACAGGGCAGGTGGATTGGGAAAGCTCAGCCTCAGCTTCTTCACTCTCCGCATCCATTTTCTGCTCTTGTTGGGCTGGGCCCAACTGAGAACTGGCCCCTGGAGAAGATGAGATCAGAGAGGGATTTTCAGCGTCCAGTGGCTGGCTCTCGCACGGACACTGATGAGCGGAAGAGGGGGAACCCCCCTTCCGCCTATAGGCTAGGTCCACCTGAGATCCACACGAGCTTCATTCTCCTCCGTGCCGCAGCAGCGGCGGGTCCCGAGCCGCGGGAAACCGGTGGTTGTCCCTCTCCACTCGAGAAGAGAGGCAAACGAGAACGGAGCTTTTTCATTGGAGAAAACTCGCAATGCACGCAGATTGCCCCTTCGAGGACATCGTGCGTGCTCCTCGCCCAAACAAACAAAGCATAGATCGTGTGAATCATCGGGTGTCAGGAACCACTGGCACGGATGTACACACTTTCTAAACGCACCGCTAGTGCTCGCCATAGTAGGAAAAGAAATAGTCTTACTTTGCTTTTGGAATGCACGCTTCAAACAGAACGGTCAGCGAAGACGAAGAAAGTGATGATGTGCGCTACCAGTGCCTATTTTGTACTAGTCGTGACGGTAGTGACATCATGGCTGTCGCCGCCCAACGAGTTGGTATTTTTTCAATGTATGCTTCAAGACACGGGTCACGACAAGGCGTTCCCCATAACGACCCCTAGAGGACGCAGTTCAAAGTCCACGAAAAAGGGGAACATACAATTATCCATATCCTTTATTCCTCAGCTGACATTATACCATTATAACAACAATTTGCAAGGATGAATACTGTATGTAGTTTCAAGAATTTTCTGAGTTCACAAGACACAAAACTTGCAAACTGCCATTTGATTGGATGGATCACACATGTCCTCCTGGCAAATCACAGTCATAATAATGACCTTTCAGCCCATCTCAAAAGCCTGCTGTGCAGCCTGGGTAATCATATCAGTGCTTAAGCATGCTCTAAATCAAGTAGGATGTCTGGTGCAGTCTCCTCACTAAGGAAACATTTTGATAAAATTAAAAAGGTTTTAATGAGTATGAGTCAAACTGATAATACAATAAAAGAGATTTGAAATGAGCACAAAGTATTTAATAAAAGTTGTGAAGAATAATTTCACTTTTTACAATAACTTTCATTCATTTGTATTCTGGTGGGAGTTTAAATCATAACTGTGGTCAGCAAATGGTAAATTGGGTGACTGTGGGCTGTACAATTTTACTGTGAAGTCAGCTTTGCTATCAGAGGAAATTAAATTGTAAACTATATTCAAATATAAACAGTTATTTTAAACTGTAATAATACTTTCCCAATATACTGTTACAAACTGAAAATAAATGCAGTTCTTAATGAATTTTTATAAAATAAAATACTTATTTTAACAAATCTTAAAACTCTTACCAACCCTCAAAACCTTTAAAAGGTTAGGTGGGTAGTTCTTATTATTACATTATATTTTAAAATATTATTATTATTATTATTAGGCAGCAGCAGTAACCGAATTTGTTTCCCATTTGTTAAATGAGTACTATCAACAAATATTATATTGAAATAATATGTATATATTATAAGAATATATATATACTAATATATATTATATAATATATACTATATATATATCCACTTTTTAAAAATACTACTGCCATAGCTATGTTTCCATCTCAAGAGCATTTATTTATGCGCAAAAACTGGAAAGTATCGCATACACATTTGCGAAATATTTAATTAAAGCACAGTTTCCATCAAACGAGTCAAGGAGAACAAAATAGTCACTTCCTGATAAACTGACACTGAATATCTCTAAGAAAACTAGGAGAAGCCATTGAATATAATAATTTTCATATGTAATAAATTACTTGCGCTTCAGAGAGAGCAGACGTAACACAATAAATGCGGTCATTGCTTTTAGAGGTGGATGCCTGCTGTTTGGGAATGCAATCATGTAAGACAGTAAATATACAGAAATACTTAGAATTTTTCCCGTCTCATAGCGCAGTCACATGACCTTTTCAATGCGCATGGAGGAATTTATTCAGTAAATGTGTTTCCATCATAGTTTATGTGCATTTTTAGAATTTATGCGCATCTTGGCGTTTCCATCCAGCGGTTTTTTTTTATGCGATAATCCAAAATGCAAATAAAAATAGGTGGATGGAAACAGCAGGGAGCTACTGTCTTTTTTGGGATTATGTCCTGACACGACGTTATGCATGCTGAAGCTTTACAGCAGTATAGTACAATCCATTATGGACTGCTTATACAGTGTCTCTACTAGCAGCTGCAATGGAAACAACCACGCCCTCTCTCCCCGTCCCCCTGTCCTGGCCGTCATCGCCCAAGCAAGTTTGGCACACAAATTATGTTCATTCTCTGACTCTGCCGTCATCAACGACAACAAGGACACAAAGCTTCCCCTGTCAGTGACTGTATTCAATTAAATTATTAAATTATGATTCTTGCTTTTCTGCATTAACATTAAAAAGCTTGATCTTTGCAGTTAATGACGCTCCCAACCTTTTGCAGTTTCTGAACGGTCCCCAGTCAATGAATAGGAGAGGTTTGGGCACAGACACGCTCTCACTTAACCAGACTGAAACGTAACAGCAGCAAAGCCCGAACCAGATTTATCAAAATAGTGTGGGTTTGGGCAACCCGACTTTAAGTGATCTCAGAGAAGCCGTTTTTTGAAGCACACGACATTATTTTTCCAATCGGTTGTGACTGATATGGATCCAAATTACAATACTTGAGCTCTACACTATCCGTAAAATAAAAACACATGAAAACCTACGTTACATTTCTGACGCCATCTTAGGGTAAAGTGCATTATTCAGGTTAATTATAGTGAACGGGCCTTCTTTAAGGTTAGTTATTGGTGGCATCAAGCATTTCTATCCCCCGCAAGTTTTCGACGCCGTCACGCAACCTCCATTACCTCTATTTTAAACTGTATTTCTTAACCTTTTGGTTGAGCCCCTCCCTCCCCTCAGAATCACAACCGGACTTTCACCTGCACTTTTCCCCCCCCTTTAGCTATATCAGTTCATTCCCCTTTTTTATTCACTATGTTCTGCAGTTTTCGTCATTCAATGTCAGGTGTCAATTTTACATTCAGGACCTTGACAAAGCCCCAGCACATAGCAAGCCACCTTGCCCTTTGTATCCTTCTTAGGTGTCATCATAGAACTCTCACAATTTACAGCGCCTGGATCATCGTTTGACACTTGTCTTTGGTCCACGGTTGGGCTTATTTCCGTCCATAGCTACAATCGCTTTTGACCCACCATTCCTTAGACTGCATGAGTGTCACTTACTATGCCCCCTCTGGTTGCCATAAGAAGTCACGTGTTTGGCTTAATAGACAGCCCAACCATTTACAGGAGTACTTGTGATCTCTTACCCCTACCACTATCTCAACCAAATCTTCCCCCCTCCCTCCCTTACAGTCTGTCTTGTTTTTTGCTTTGTTATTTTTTCTAGTAGTTGTTTTAAGTACCCGCACCCCAACCAACACCACACGCAGCTACTCTTGAACCATCTAGCACCAATTTAGTGCAAACCCCCGACTTACTACGTCTCCCGATGCCCCTGCTTGTCTTTCGTCCCCTGACCGCATGAGTAACCAACACTATCTAAACCCCTCACACAACCCTTGGTTCGTTATCATTCCATCATAAAGCGATTTATTTCACATCACCTGCTCTCACACTGCGAATTCTTCCCCCTTTATACTGGTATTAAGACCCCGCCACCCCTCACATCCCCACCTCCTTCCCTGACGATGATTTTTTCCTACTAATTTACCAACAATTAACATACACCACCTCTTTACCCTGTTTGTACCCATGTACCTGTCTTACTCAACACTTGCGTTTTTTCCTTCGTGTTCCTATAACTATTGGATTATTATCATTCAATTTTTTGGGCATCCATTTTATTATTAAGGATCCCCGTACTACTTTTTACACAGTACCCCGCACCCATTTTCCGCCTTTCTCCCTTTCCCCGTGTTTGTAACCTCATAACTTTCCAATATGTGTTCTTTCGTTGGCTCATTCTGAACGTTGTTTCGCGTTTTTTGACTGATCTCCTTGTCCTTTCAGGCTCCCAGCCACCAATTCACCCACACGCGTGTAACCGGCCGCCCACTACCATTCTCTCATATCGTCCACCTTAATTTCCCGTTAACTTGTAGAACCTGGAATTATCCGCCTTCTACCCCCTAATGGACTCCTACTTTGTTATGCCCCTAACCCGCCCCCTCGCGGCCTTTTTTCTTATAATTTGTCTTCCCGACATCCCCTTCCCCCCCCCCGGCCCCAGTATGTTGAACCCCAATATCCTCATGTTATACAACCTTTTATTGCCCTTATGTCTTTTGCGTCGTTAGTTTCCTCCACACACCCCACCTACTTAGCCCCTAACCAGTCTCCCTTTGCACTATATCATTTCTCCTCATAACTCCCTTGTTACTTCACCCCAATGATATGGATAGTTAGAAACATATACAACCCACTTTACACCTACACCCACAAACCACTCCTGCAGTCTTCACCCCCCCCCCCTTTTTCTTCTTTAATTGCACCTCCATTCTGCTCACCCATTCATTCCTCCCACCTATTATACCCTCCCTTCTCCAATGACCTTTCTCGTCATCAATCTACCCCTCTTTCCTTTCTCTTTTTCTAAGCAACTCTATTATTTCTTTTTCCCCCCCCGCACGACTCACACGTCAAAACTTTTCCATTTCTTCAACCGGCTTGGTAACTACCGCCACCCACCCCCAACTTATGGAATACTATTCCCTTCCTCTAGCCAGTTTAGCACACTCCCTTTCTTTGTTATGGCTTTGTCTATTATGTTTTCTCCTTCCCCCCCTTTTCTTCCCCTTTCCTCCCCCCTCCCCTCCCCCTTTCTCCCTCCCCCTTTTCCCATGACGTCTCATAGTTTATCAAGCATAATATGCGGCAACACCATCCCCTACAGACAATCCCCCCGTTCACCTAATCTGATCGGGTCATCTAAGTCTGACTTTTACAGATTGCTCTGTTTTTTCTTTCCTTCCTATTGGTATGATGACACCACAACACTCACTCGGTAACCCTTATTTCTACTAGCTGTCTGTTCGGAAGGCCATGGACTACCAACTTTCTGTCAGTGTAATATGTGTAGTATTGAACAGACCACCATCCTCTGTACACCGGGCATATCTTAGCAAAACAAAACAACATCCATCCTTACACAGTAATCCTTTCTATAAAGTCTCAACCCCGTTAATTAGTGCTCCTACCCCCTTAAGTCTATTGGTAGGCATTATTGCAATTTCCCCCCTCACTATTATGTCCAAACTTAAACCACACCTATCCCTATAAGCCGAATCCATGATTGAATGTGTAGACCCCCCTCTTTCACCCCCCACTACTATCTCACCCCCCCCCCCCCTCCCGGCTTTCAGTCCTCGCCCTTCGTTTTCCCTTTTTTTTTTCTTTGTGGACACCTCGTTTGTTATATATTCCCTACAATTTTTTTGTTCCCTATACTTACTTTTGTGTTCTAACACCCTCTGTTTATTCCCTTCCGTAAAGCTTGCTCTTTTTACTCCTACTTTTTTACTATGCACGGTGAACCTCGACTTTTCCTCCTTCTCCCCCTTGCACAATCCACCCGCCTCACTCACTTTTTAACACCCCATCATCGCTAGACTTCCTATTTGTTTCCGTTGTTCCCACCCGGCACCCCACACCATTTCAAAGAAGAAGGGCAGAAAAGAAACGGAAAGAAAGTCATACAGGTTGGAACTACTGACATGAGATCATTTCAATTGGATGAATGAAACTACTTAAAACCACCACACCACACACACACACACACAGAGTTTCTAATTTCCACGGTCGTAAGAATCAAGCTGTATCAAAAATTTGTAAAATCGGAATATCTTTACCACTTCACCACCACCATTCAGTTAATTTGCTACTAGTGTGTTCAACTCCATGTTATTTAGCACTGTTTCGGTGCACACAGAATGATGATTGGGAAGTAAATGTGCTCTGTGCAATCCTAATTCAGGATGTGCACATGTTGAACGTGTTTTCGCAGCAATTCAGACATTAGTCCATCTGAGGCAGAAAGCTGCCTCAATGAGCAGAAGCATGCATCAGAGAAGAGAAATCCCTGCTGAAGGCCTGCTCACTCTTTCATTCCCGACACATTTAATGAAATATAGAAGTGCTGAATGTCTCGAGAGGGGAGGGGTGATGATAGAACCTAGAGTTCCCTTAAAAGTGTCTTTCTCAGTTTCTCACTTTCTATGTGTCAGAGTATATAGGTCTCTGTCTGTCCGTCCGTCTATCTCGCTCACTCTCTCCTCAAATTGTGCATTTAGCATGGTCCTGGTTGCAAAGAAATGGCTTTGATCTGCTGTTGCAGATTTCTGCTTTTCACCATTGTAATGGCTAATCCCACGGAGACCTGCGAAATATGAGGACTTGCCTGCTACAGCCTGGGGTCGAAATGGAAAAGCCTGTTGCTGCTGTGCTGAATTACCCAGGGTTCCACTTTCCTTTCAACTCCCCTTCACCAGATTAGAAATTGCCCTGTGCTCTCGTATCAAAATGCGACCCAGTTCTTCTGCTCCCGACCACTGCTGTGGGTCCAATCAGGACCATGACTGTTGTCTGATTGGTTCTTCGCATGGGCTTCTCTCAAATACCTCATGCCAGACCTGTCCATTAACATTTCAGAGTCAGAAATTGCAGTGGGCATTGAGGTCATGAAATGTGCATGCTGGGATATACCAGAATTCAGCAACTCCGACTCAAGGCGAGAACAAAAAAAAAAAAAAAAAAAAAAAAAAAAAAAAAAAGATTAGTAATGATTGTGTTATGTTTTATGGGAAACAATCTTTTACCAATAAAACATTCTCTTTGTTTGTTTCATTAATTTATTACAGGTATTTTTCAGACCCACAAATATGATGATACCTTTTTGAGGGACCTCCTTCCTAACAGGTTATTATAAAGCTAAAATCTTAAAAAATATATATTTTGACTTTAACTGAAATATATAAGTAAAATATACAAAAAAAGTTTAATTGAATTTATTTAACTATAGTTGCAAAGGCAGCATTACGTATTTTCATTTATAACCTGATGTAATAAAAAAAAAGCTGAAAACTGAAATAAAAATGTATAAACACTGTATGCAAATTAAAAAAGTATTAATATAAACTATAATAGTACCTCAGTGATACTAAAATAACACTGCTTCCTAAAATATGTCAGCTAAAAACCAATTTATACTGTGAGAGAAAAATATTAAACATGACGGCAATAAATTTGTCTTTTTGTCACTATACTGAAGCCTAGAGCTTTATATTAAGACATTTAAAAACTTGTGTTGAAAATTCAATTTGATTAAAATGGATTTCTCTGTTTTATTCTTATATTTACATGTTATGGAAAATATGCGGAATATGCTGATACTTATATTGCATTTGCATATTTCACACTTGTATATATATTCTCAATAAATATATTTTTCATACACACAGACACAAGATTTTTAGAAAGTAGCATGGAATAATATTATCAAAATTTCAATCTGAATGTAATAAATCATTACGATAAGCACATCTCATAAATTTTTTAAGTGCACATTTTAACTTTCACAGCTTTAAAAATACATTTTGTAAAATTGTTTTTGTCTTAAATGTTCACCCCATTGTGGCCCACCTGGGGCTATCTGGACAAAAGTTTTGGAACCCCTGATTTAATACATCTACTCTTTTAGCAAAACAATAAAAAGCATCCAAACAGAAAAATGCATCAGACAGGAAAAATGGTGAATGGTAACAAAATAAAACTGCATACATCAACACCCAGTGCTGAAGGCAGAAGTATAAAAATGCAGCTTGATTTCTTTTTCTCTAGTAAGAATGGCATTGCATCCAATTTGCATTCCCACCAATCTGACTGATCCAAATGCAGCACGTTTTGAACTCATTTTCAGGAACTTGCATGTATTCATGTCCACCGTTGACCCCAGGCTTCTGGCAATGCCTCATTTGAGGTTGTGTGGACATGCGTTCAACCACCCTCCCTGTAAACGTGACCCCAAAGGCCTCAAGGGTGATTTTACATGTGTGAAAACAAAGAAAGCTTTTATGGGAACAGTAGAGTTCACTGCCTCATGTTCTCTGAAATAAATACAGAAATAAAACATACAGTCTACGTAACTGCAGTAAAAATAAATTAGTAGCACTTGAGTAAAACAAAAGGGGTTACATGGGTTTCATCTTAATATAGGACACATGTAATGTGTGTTTACTTAAGATTACATATTGTGTGTGTGTGTATATATATAATATAAGATATATATATTATCTATATATATATATATATTACATGATACAGTGTAACAGTGTATGTATATACAAACACACACACACAAAAGCTTTGCACTGTTGATTAGCTTAAACGTTTTGGGCAATCTGTCTATGAAAAAAGTTCAGTTATATACACTCCAGCATTGGTGAGAATGAATAAAACAACACACAAGCTTCACATTTTCCTAAGCGATCAAGATCTTCTATTCTGTTTAAAAAATGTATAACAGAACATTTTCTGTAAACCGACATCTGCAGTCTGCCAGTCACCGGGATGGAGAAATATATTGCCAGCTATTGTGGTGTAGCTATTTTTCATTTGTTGCCCACATCATGAGTGCAGAGGATTTTTGCGATAATGGAAGAAAGGATGGAAAAAAAGTATCTTTGTCAATGTCAGCTGGAATTTTCATGCAGAAAATGTCCTCATATTTCCATATATCAATCAAATTGGCAAAACATCATTTGCTTATTGGTTCACAGTACATTGTGTAACCAGCAGATTATGCACCGCATTAGTAGGGCCTTTGTAGAGAGGATTTCTACTAAACTGGATTCACATGCATTCGAAATCACAAGGAAAATGATTGATGATCTTGGCCGTCATACAAAAAGAAAATTTTCAGCCACTCTCTCGAATTAAAGCGATCCTCCGGGACTCTGAAGCAATGAAACTCTGAGGCATCTTCACTCTTTTATGCGAATGAGGACAAGGAAAAGACATTTGAGTCTAACTCTCAGGACATACAGTAACAAGTATCAGTAGTCAGAACCATAAGCAAAGGTGTCAAGCCAAAGCAATGGGGTGGGGGAACTCACTGCTTTCAACAGCTGTTAAAATAGAAGGATTGCTGGTGTCATGTCAGTAATTCTGTCTGTATTCAGAGCACTATGAATGTTGGCCTAAGGATTACATACCCATTACCGTAAGTAGGGATTCTGTGAAGAGGACAGGCTTAACAGGCAGCCTGAACACGGAGCACAGCAAGAGAAATATGAAGTCAGCAGCTTAATGACAAGACATAAATCAGAAAAATGAATAAGTGCGGCGTGAGAGATCTTTTATCAGTGGTGGAGGAAAAGCAGGGCCTATCAGCACCACATTATGGACTCTGTGATGTCTGGACGGTGATGCCACATCCACTAAGAATTGAATTGACTCTTGACCAGAGACAAGATGAGATATAATGAGATCAAAAGAGAAAAAAGATGATGAGACCAGATTATACAAAAGAAGAGATGAGACAAAGTGAGATGGGAAGGGATAATAGGCAGACAACGTGACAAGAAGACATGAGAGGAGACGAGATGAGACGAGCTAAGATGAGATGATAATATAAGAGATAATAGTAAACAAGACAAGATGACAGCAGATGAGATGAGACTAAAGAAGACAAGGTGAGATCACATGAGATTACAAAATGCTAGACACGCATCAAATGACAAACATGCATAAACGTTTGAGGGCAGTGAGATTTTAAGAAATTAACTTTTTTCAGTGAGGATAGAGTAAATTAAACTAAGTGACAGTAAAGACATTTATAATGTTACAAAAGGCTTCTATAAATTATTAAGCAGTTAAACTGTTTTTAACACTGATAATAAGAACAAATGTTTCTGTCTGTGTGTGTGTGTGTGTGTGTGTGTGTGTGTGTGTGTGGGTGTGTGTGTGTGTGTGGGGGTGTGTGTGTGTGTGTGTGTGTGTGCTCTTATGCCGACCTTAAGTAGAAAAGTCTCTGAAGTGGTTTCAGCTCTCTGGCTTCCTCTGAACTCTGTACCTACATCTCACCATGCATTCAGAAACACCTAGGTTTGTCCCTCTACACATCTTGTGATCTTGCAAGTGCTCTGAATTTTTCTTTCAAGCTGTGAAGGCCAAAATGAGACAATCTAGAAAGTGAATTTGATCATTGGAAACTCTTTCCTGTCTGACGAAAAGTATTAAGTTTGCATTTGCTTTTCATGGCGATACATTTGTCCTCTTTCCCTGAAGAGGAGGGCCTATTCATTGCATTTTAAACAAGTGATGCATTAAACTCAGCCAATTTTAGAGTCACCAAGAGAAGTAGACGACTCACTGAGCCAGTTCAGTCTTAGAGAATTTCAAAATTTTATACGTGCATAGAAATGAGATGAAAATCATCATCCCAGGTTTGTCAGGGGGACAAAGCAGACACTTCCAGGATGTGTTTTCCAGGAGCTTTATCTGCCATTCACTTTTCAGTATGAAAACTGCAGATGACCTGTTGCATCTTAAAACCCATTGCCCGTCATGTCTCAGCCATGAAAGCTCAGAGAAAGCAGGAGAATTGATATTCCGCAAAAGGCTTGTGTCTTTCTCCTGTCATTGGCGTCTGTTCCATCCAAAGGAACTGATGAGAAAATGTTCCTGTCAATACTTCAGCCTCCAATCATCCCTGATCACTCAGGCATGGAGTTTTCCACGCTGTCACCTCCCTTACCTCCCACACTCTTATCTATTTTATCAGCTAAATTGCAGGATTATAGATTATAGGTTGCATTTCAGTTCACTTTGACAGAATCATTCATGTCTACATCTATTAACATCCAAGTGATGCACTAGAATGTTCCAAAATGTTCTAGTGGTAATTAAGCGCTAAAGAGGTTTCATGAACCAACAGAGCACTGAGAGTTAAAGACATTTTATTTCACATGCATGTGAATTTTGAATGAAGCCTGCATTTAGTTGCAAAACTTAACATTTAATGGAAAAAATAGTAATAATAACAATAATAACTATTCCTAACAGCAATGATGCCAGCATTTAATTGTTAAACTTCATATTTAATTATTACTGTTTTTATCAATTATTAACTAATATAAAGACGATTTAAATTAAACAATAAAATATTTCTATAAAAGAAACACATTTAGAAATGATAGATAGCTTGCAATATAACAACAATATACTAATACTTATTATTATTTTGTTGTTGTGTGTTATGGTTGGCCAGTGAAAAGGTCAGGGTCGGGGCAAGTAAAAATCGGGTCTGAAATCTTAATAGTTGAGACCTGCTAAGTTTTTTAAGATCATCTAATTAATATTCTGTGATGAAAAATTAAGAAAACGGTTCAGCCCACAGGTGTTTATGCATTAAAATGCATACATTATATGCATCAATTTTAAGGGATAGTTTGTCCAAACATGAGAATTTACTCATATTTCACGTCGTCCCAAATCCAGTCATTCTATGAAAAATTTGAACAACGTGCCGTTTTAAACATTTCAGAGGAAAGTCATGTGAGTTTGAAACAATATTAGGGTATTTAATTTTTGAGTGAACTATCCCTTTAATGCCATGTAATGCCCTTTAATGCAATGATCATTATATTGAGCCCATCGGGTCTCAACACAAGTTTCAAAAAGACAAAAAAAACTTCTAATGAAAGCACATTGACAACATGCCAACAATTTGGGACACTGGCGCATGATTATGGTTTTCATTACCATATGTGATCACATTTCACCAACGTCTGTCCCCGGTAATGTAAGAAAAAGGAGGTCTCATTATTACAGTGTTTGGAGTCCTGAAGCATATCTTTTCCTCACGGTACGTGACCCCAATCAGCTTAGAACTGATGAGATACTGTAGACCCAGGCCTGCAGCTGGCTAACCAGCACACACGGTCTATGGAAAGTTCCAGACAATCCATGACGACTTTCTTTGAACTCCTGTAATGAGGTTATTTATCAGACTTCCATCTTCTACAATGTAACAGACTGTGAAAAGGTTTAGGTGAAGCGCTGGAGACAGAATATTTCCACCAAACCACTGATGAAAGAGGCACTGTGTGGCGTCTTTAAAATGACCGTGTAAGTTACTAACCACCGAAGACCCACATTTTAATGAGATCAGGCTACACAACACAGGGCTTCAAACAAACAAAAGGTCTATAAAATAAAATAATAATAAAGTAAAATATTATGTTGATTATGGTTCAAACATGACACCCAAACCACATATTCCTTAAAGTCCCCTTAAACTGCTAGCTTTTGAATGAGTTGGTATTGAAAGGCTGGTTATGTGAATCTTTTTGATTGACTCATTAAAAAGAACCAGTTCATAAGAATCATTTTCTTACATTGTTTTGTGAAGAAAACCCTGGAGCACTGACAAAATTGCACATGGACGCACACAAAGCTTTCCCAACTAGATTTTAAATGATTGTTGCACATTTTTATTTTTTAGTCACATTCTGCAGCTCTGAAACAGGGAGGACTATGAATTCAAACACATGAATCTTCTGAACTGATTATTGATTTGTGATCAATCTTAAAGGCAAGACATTATGCCTTCCTCAAATAAGGCAAGACTTCACTCTATATCCTCTCCTCCAGAGGCTTGAGAAGGCAACATTTTTTAAATCAGTCAGCATAAAGCCTTATTCATGACCAAGACTTGATTTGTAAGTTAAAAGGCTGTTTTGCAGGTTAATAATTCAGAGTGTCCTAGCTGTGAGAGGAGCTAGTCTGGCGGTCTTAGGGGGGAGTAGAAGCACTAAGAAGTGGATCGATTAATCATATGGAAGGATACACATCTTCTTTTTCAAACTGTGCTTGCTTTTGTGGTGGAAGACTAGGTGCAGAAAACTGTAATCAGTGACAGCTTATAAAGAAGGCTTAGGCTGCTCTTCTGTATTTAATGTCATACATTTTTGCAAAACACAGCAGACTGTAGATTTTAAAAATTCACATAATTATCGAATCTTTGGACTTTATAATTTGGCAAACTTGCAAAAATGTCGCTCTCATTTTGCAAAGCCCTTTCAGAGCTGCCTTGCTGGTGTTAGACAGAAGCATCACGGCTATGTTTATATATGTGTGTGTGTGTAAACATAATATATATTTGCATTAAGATAAATCAGTTATATACTGTATGTATATATATATATAACATTATATACTTTTTGTATCCATGTTTGTTATGTAAATATATAATATATTGTAACGGGGTGAAGAATCACACGACAAGTAATCTCAATCAATACCCCGGAGGGTGGATTTATTGGTGTGATGGGTGCTAGTGAAAAAGGTCCAGGTAGGTGCTCCGGTGACGTGAGTGCTCTCTTCCGCCTTCCCAGTGCAGAGGGTCAATGCAGTGCTCCTGTGGGGCTGGTCGGTCACACGCTGCTTTCTGTGGGCGAGTTAGTGCTCAGTCTCATGGAGGAATCTCCTAGATGGCAGGGCTTGCGTGGTTTATGTTGCCGCCGCCTGATGAGGTGCAGCTGTGACCGATCAGCCTGTGATGATGATGGCCAGGTGCTCCTCGCTTGTTTCCAGGGCGAGCCTGATGAGCTTCGGGACGCTCGTCACCCCCCCCCCCCAAGTGTTGTCCTGGTCCTGTTAATGTATTAGATAGTAGGTGAGGATAGGGGTGGGTGGGCGTGACCACTGACATACCTGGGCGAAAGCTGCCCAGATTCGAGAGAGTCTCCGCGTTGGCGTGCGCGCGCCCAGCCTATGGCTAGTACCTCGAAGTGGAAGTCCTGGAGCACGAGGAACCATCGGGTCACCCTGGCATTGGTATCCTTGGCGCGGGTCATCCACTGAAGGGGTGCGTGGTCCGTGACCAGGGTGAACTTCCGGCCCAGGAGGTAGTACCGCAGCTCCAGGACTGCCCACTTGACAGCTAGGGCCTCCTTCTCCACCGCGGCGTAGTTCCTCTCGGCTGGGATCAGCTTCCTGCTGATGTAGATGATCGGATGCTCCTCACCCTCCTGGATCTGTGACAGGACGGCTCCAAGTCCTGTGTCGGAGGCATCCGTTTGCAGCAGGAAGGGGCAGCTGAAGTCCAGGGTTCGGAGGACGGGCTCCGAGATGAGGGCTCCTTTCATCCTCTGGAAGGCCTCCTCCAATGCCGGTGTCCACTGTACCTTCGCCGGCTGCCCCTTCCTGGTCAGATCTGTCAGAGGGGCGGCTATCAAGGAGAAGTTAGGGATGAAGCAGCGATAATACCCCGCCAACTCTAGAAAGGCTCGTACCTGGGTCTTGGTCTCGGGTCTCGGAGCGGAGCGTACTGCCTCCACCTTCTTCTCCTGCGGCCGAATGAGACCCCGTCCCACCTGGAAACCCAGGTACTTTGCCTCGGAGAGGGCAAGGTGGCATTTGCGAGGGTTGGCGGTAAGTCCAGCCCTCCGGAGCTCCGAGAGCACCCTCCGTAACCGGTCCAGGTGGTCTTCCCATGCCTCGGAGTGGATCACGACGTCGTCCAGATAGGCCGTGGCGTAGGCCTGATGGGGCCGCAACAGGATGTCCATCATCCGCTGGAACGTGGTGGGTACCCCGTGGAGGTCAAAAGGAAGGGTCCGGTACTGCCAGTGGCCACTAGGGGTAGAGAAAGCAGTCTTAGGTTTGGCATTCTCAGAGAGGGGTACCTGCCAGTAGCCTTTGGTGAGGTCCAACGTCGATATACCCGGCCCTTCCCAGCCGGTCCAACAGTTCATCCACCCGAGGCATGGGATATCCGTCGAACTCAGATACCTCATTGAGGCGACGGAAGTCATTGCAGAAACGGAGGGTGCCGTCCGGTTTCGGGACCATCACGATGGGGCTGGCCCATGGGCTGCGTGATGGTTCTATCACCCCCAACTTCAGCATTTGTTGGATTTCCTCCTCAATAGCTTGCCGACGAGCCTCAGGGACGCGTTAGGGCCGTTGCCTGACGACGACCCCTGGCGGCGTCCGGATGTCGTGCTGCAGGACGTTGGTCCGCCCGGGAAGAGAGAACACATCAGAGAACTGACCGACCAAGTGCTGCAGCGTTCTCTTCTGGGCAGCGGAGAGGTGGGGGTTGAAGTCAACAACCACGGGATCAGAGATGGCAAGGGCCGCGAGCTGGTCTCTAGTCCCAACCCACTTCTTCAGCAGGTTGATGTGGTAGAGCTGCTCGGCTCTCCTCCTTCCTGGCTGACGCACCCGGTACGTCACCGGCCCAATCCTTCTCCAGCACTGTATAGGGACCCTGCCAGGTGGCCAGGACTTTGCAGGCAGGCCCGTGGGGACGAGTACCATGACTCGGTCTCCAGTTGGAACTAACTTCCCGTGGCTGGGCTGGTGCCCGTTTAGAGTGGCGCTGTTTTGGGCCTTCTGCTCCTTCGTCAGGTTGCTTCCCTGACAATGTCTGACCCGGTTCCGAGCCGTATCCCTCTCTTTTTTAAAGCAATTCTTCGATGACAGAGCGACTGGGCTGGCTGGCTGCTGCTTCCCAAGTCGTCCTTCGCCACATCCTGGAGGCCGCGGGGTTGCCGGCCAAAGAGGAGCTCGAAGGGGGTGAAGCCAGTTGAGGCTTGCGGGACTTCGCGGATCCCGAAAAGGACATAGGGGAACATGAGGTCCCAGTCGCGTTTATCCTCCGTGACCACCCGTCTCAACATCTGCTTGAAACGTTCGACCAGTCCGTCGGTCTGAGGATAGTAGACAGTGGTCCTCAACTGCTTCACCCGCAACAGCCAGCAGAGGTCAGCCATTAGCCGGGACAAAAAGGGGGTACCCTGGTCGGTCAGGATCTCAGCTGGGATGCCGACTCGGCTGGAGAGCAGGAAGAGTTCCTGGGCAATGGCTTTGGTGGTGGCTTTTCGGAGGGGCACTGCCTCAGGGTACCGGGTGGCATAATCGACGATCACCAGGATGTGTTCATGTCCCCGGGCAGACTTAGGCAATGGCCCCACAAGGTCCTCCCGATGCGCTCGACGGCCACCTCGATGATGTGTCGCGTTTTTTATCAGCAGACTGGGAGGCGTCCGTGGTTGACTTCACTTGTGTTCCCGGCTCTGAGATGCCCTGCCAATGGATGGGAGTGGGCCAGCTCCAATATGGTCTCCGTTTTTGTGCGTGGTACCACCAACAATAATTTTTCCTCCCCCCTTCACTGCGCGACACAGTACAGCAAGTCCATTTTGCAATTTTGCACGACGAAATGCGGGAGAGGGTGGGGACCAGGCTGAACCTCCTTGCCATCGATGACCCAGACCTGGGTCCATCCATGCTTCAGCCTATCGTCCTCCCACTGTTCCTTCCCAAATGAGCCCCCTCCAGTCACCTGTTGGAACACATCATAGAAAATGTTAGGTTTTTGGGACGGGGACTCACCTTCTCTCCCGCTATCCAAGGCCAGAAGCACGGGCCACTGACGAGGTCCTGTCGTGGGCCTCCTTCTTCGGCGGCCCCCTCCTGGGCTGGCAGGCTGCGTAGCCGTGGCCAGCAGGCGGTCAAACCCTGGCCAGTCTCTCCCGATCAGCACGGGGACGGGAAGATCCTTCATGACCCTGACTTCCACCGGCCAGGCGCCTGGAGCGGCCGAAATGGTCACCCTGCGAGCGGGAACTTGTTGTGTATCCCCGTGGACACAGGTTATGGGGTTATACTCCATTCGGGGGGCAAGAATCTGCGCCTGGACCAGAGTGACCGCACTGCCCGTGTCCAGGATGGCCCGGAACGGCTTTCCATCCACTTTTACTTCCACCTCTGGTGCTCCAACCGGCAGGTCGCAGTGCACAATGCAGCCTGCCAGCCAGGTCCGTGCGGGACATGCGGGGACTTCCATTGGCATGGGCTCATTCATCCTGGGGGGGGGCGGAGAGGGAGCCGCCGGCCTGCCTACTGGTCGCGGGGTGCCCTCCGGCGCGCGCCGCTCCTGGACCACCCTCCGGGGAAATGGCGGCGCTCGCTCCCCAGCATCCCAGTGTTGGGCCGCATCCGCCAATTCGACAGTCTCCACCAGCTCGGAGGTGGTGGTTGGGTTCCTCATCCCCACGGCCTGTTGGTGGGATCGGGGAAGGGCTCGGAGGAGACGGTCAATCACCACACGCTCCGCCACCTGTCCAGCCGATGGAGCCCCCTCCAGCAGCCAGTGCTTTTTTTCTGCGCTAGTCGTGTGAGTTCGGCGGCCTGGGCACGGGGCTTATACTCCCACTCGTGGAAGTGCTGGGTGGCACAGATAGGGGATAACCCCAAGCGGGCTAGGATTTCTTGACCTCCTTATATTGATCGGCAGAGGCGGCGGGAAGAGCGAAGTGGGCACGCTGCGCTTCGCCTGTCATCAGGGGAGCCAGCACCCGTGCCCAGTCATCCTAATGCCACCCTTCCAAGGTGGCCGTCGCTTCGAACATTTGTAAGAAGGCTTCTATGTCATCATGAGGGGTCAGCTTGGGTAGCAGCTTCGCGGCTTGCACTCGGGGGTCCGGCAGCGGAACGCGTTGAGCGGCGGCGGCACGCAGTGCCGCTAGTTCCTGCTCCGTCACTCCTAGACGGGTGGCGAGGTGCTCAACAATTTGTTGCTGGCGGATGCTAACCTCGGTGAGCCGCTGGATTTCATCCATGGTGGGGGGAGGAGTGCTTGCCTGTGACCGAACCCGGAGACAAAAACAAGGAAAAAAGGTGAGGTGAAGATCGCTTGTCTGTGATTCTTCACTGATTTGCCCGCATTCTCCACCAGTTTAACGGGGTGAAGAATCACACGACAAGTAATCTCAATCAATACCCCGGAGGGTGGTTTTATTGGGGTAATGGGTGCTAGTGAGAAAGTTCCAGGTAGGTGCTCCAGTGCCGTGAGCGCCTTCTTCCGTCTTCCCAGTGCAGAGGGTTTGTGCAGTGCTCCTGTGGGGCTGGTCGGTAATACGCTGCTTTCTGTGGGAAAAATGAGGGTGAGTTAGTGCTCAGTCTCATGGAGAAATCTCCTAAATGTCAGGGCTTGCGTGGTTTATGTAGCCGCCGTCTGATGAGGTGCAGCTGTGACTGATCATCCTGTGATGTTGATGGCCAGGTGCTCCTCGCTTGTTTCCAGGGCGACGCTGATGAAGCTTCGGGACGCCTCTCACAATATATAATTAATATGTCAGTTATGTTTCGTCTTAGGTTTAAAAATATTTAAAATACATATGCTTATTTTACTGTGCAAACCGCAAAATCTACAGACAAAAAATGTGAATGCTTTTCATCCATTCTTATGCTTTCTTTGCATGAAAATTTAAATATGTCAATAATATCAGGTTGACAAGTCAGTGACATTTTGCATTTGCAAAAGCTTAAACTATCAACAAAGTTGAGTCTTTACATGAGTTGCATCAACAACGTCTATGGAGGTCCTTCATAAAGGGATGTTTTTGTAGTCTAGTTTTGATTAAAACCTCAATTAATTTGTGTTTATACCAGTTTACATGTGTGCTAATTGGTGCCAAAACAGTTTAGATATATTTGTTGTCATGATAACTTGGAGAGGCCATGAAGACGACAAGTTAACCCACTAGGGTCTGAGGTGATTTTGGGGCCCTTGGGCTGTTTTGACACGTCCTGACATTTGTGCTTATTTCAGCTACTTATAACATACTATTGGCCAATGTGTATTTTTTTTTTGTATTCAGAGTTAAACATCACTGAACAGTGCACAGCAGGCCAACGTTAATAAAAGTTTTCTGTCTCACTGTACCTCAGTTTGCTTGCTTAACTAAGAAGCAAGTCTAAAAAGAGAATGAGAAATAGACACAACAAGAAATCCATTCTCGCAGACACTCTCCCAGTTGTTACTATGAAGGTCATGAATGCTCTGGGGATATAATCCTCTGCAGAAGAGACAGTGTTGCCCTCACTGCAGTCAGTAGGATAGAGAGAGAGAGAGAGAGAGAGAGAGAGAGAGACGGAGACAGAGAGAGAGAGAGAGAGAACATGTTTTAGATGTTCTTTGAGGTTTCTGGGAAACGCGATAGGGCTGGCAAACATGCTCCCTAGAAGCAACCCCCCTCAAACTGGGCCGAACAAAGCGGAGGAGTCTCACAGTGGAGCAGTAGCAGATGGAGAACGTCTACTGCATTCAGATTTCCTTCTTCATTCTACCTCCATTTTACTGCAATTTAATTGGAAGACACAACTTCTAAAGTTGTCTTATGGCCCATAAAAAACATATTACTGCTGTCACTTTTCATTTGTTGAAACTTGTTACTGTGCTTGCAAGGCAGCATTACCTGTATACTGATATTCCTCAAATCTTCAGATTAAGGTTTTGTTCCCTAACCTTAACCATTCAACTTCTGCAATCAATTCAACTTGAACTGCTTCACATACACAACACATTCAAAGTTTTATAGATATTTACAGTCTTATGGTCCTTTCACACTAAACCTGGATATGGAGCACAATGGGGTTATTTCTTTCTTTCTTTCTTTGTGGAGCTTGAACCCCCCCCATCCATTAAAACACCAACCAAAATATTTTGAGCTTTGAGTCACATGTCCAAAGTTGCTGCAGCTACACATTGTAATTTTGCTATATGAAACATGGTTTCTATCAATGTACATAGCACATACACAATTGTATGGGGTCAGTAAGACTTTAAGAAATTAATACTTTTATTTAGGAAGGATGCATTAAACTGTGTCAGACGTTTACATTCTTACAAAGATGCATGTTATTATATGTTATTATTATAAATGCTGTTATTTTGAATATTCTTTTCATTAAATAATCATAAAAATATAAATATATCTGTAAAGAGTCAATCCACTGAAGGCGAGCGTAAGTGAGAACCCAAGTGCAGTTTATTTACAGAGTGATCCAAACATCCAAACAATAATCCAAGACTCAGACTTGACTTGACTTGAACAGACTTGACTTGACTTGACATGAACATACTTGACTTGACTTGACTTGAACAGACTAGACTCACCAACAGCGAGTTAAATACATTCAATACACGACGAGGGTACAATGGGAACATGAAGCTACTTATAGGAAACAAGAGGGTCACATGACAAGAACAAACCAATGGGAAACAAGACACATGACTAAGACAACCAATCAGAACATGACACAATGAACAGGGGAACCAATGGCATGAATACATGAGGGCAAGGGAAGCATGACACAAACAGGGACCATGAAACAATTACAAAATAAAAGACATGGAAAACATGAACATGAAACAAAACACCACATTACAATATCAACTGTTTCTTGAGCACCAAATCAGCATATTAGAATGATTTCTGAAGGATCATGTGGCATTGAAGACTGAAGTAATGATGCTGAAAATTAAGATTTGCCTTCACAAGAATAAATTTGATTTTAAAATATATCAAAATAGAAAACAGTTATTTTAAGAGTCGATGTGGGTGGGATGGGATTCCAGGATCAGATTAATATCCAAACGATTTTTTCTTTTCACTCATGCAGTTTGTTAAACGACAACGTTTATTGTGTGTGTGTGTGTGTGTGCTCATCTCTTGCAAGCGGCATTTGTAGCAGCTCTGCCACATTATACAGATTGCAGTTTCCAAGAATTCACAACTCCTTGTGTCCCCTAAGCACTAACTACAATATAGTAATCTCATAAAGTTATAGTTATCTTACCATTATTGATATCAACCAGCAAAGACAAAAAATGTAAATACTGTGCATAAGCTAATTATAAAATAAAGCTGTTTTTACAGCAAGACAGCTTAACTTAATTACATTTATTTTTTATGCCTCACAGCACAGAGGAAAAGTATCACCTTGATGTCACAACTGAGGTTTGTGTAACATTGGCAAAACTTTTATTTTTAGAGGACATATAGTTGCATGTGTATATTTTCCAGGAGCACCTAAAAAGTATGAAAATGTAATTATTTTTCAAACACATTGCAGGTAAATTAACGTGGAATTTAGTCTTAATAGTGAATCACTGATGGTTGTTTTGGGTTGTGATTTGAGTATCAAGAGACCGTGGCTAGATTTTTTTTTTTTTTTTTTACTCCAGTGAATGTTTTTCAGGTGTGTTTTTTGAAAGATTCTGTGTAGACTACATGCTTTGAATTTTTATATGTAAGGAAATGAAATGAAACAAAGCAAACACAAAAACAAAATAAAACAAATCAAACAAAAGTAAAATAAAAACAAAACATTTCCCCTGCTATTTCTCAGGAAAAAAATAGCATACATATTAATAATACACCTGTTGTATAATAATACTTTTTTGTTTGTTTTTAAAATGTTTTTTAAAAATTATTTTCTGCATAATGCATGATATTTCAGGCACTGTAAATATTTTGAAGGTACAGTACAATTGCACATACACACTACAAAACGTCATGAATGTTTTACACACCAGAGGATCTTGTGCGAGGCTGTAAATCTGACCATCGTTCTATAATAGGTGTTGTACGAGTGCAGTAACATGTTTTTTGCAGCAAGTTCAACATGTATCTCGGGCTTTGTCATACTGCAGCCATGCAAACAATTTCAAATCTGAATCCCTGTACCCCTAATGTAAACATTTGCCTCACAGAAAATCACTTCTAATCTGCCTCTCTCTGTTTAGTAATTGTGCCCAGTCTTAATCTACGTGCCTGCTCGGCTCTGCTTCTAGTTTGGACACAGAGCTTTCATGTGGCATATTGTCTGACGCTCTTTGGAAACTGAAATGCATTATACCATATGCTGTGCTGCAACTCATTAAAAGCAGTGTCTGCTTCAAAGGCCTGCGACAGATTGATCCACTGTACTAAACCCAGCCTGAAATGCATTGGAGGCAGGGCTTTGAAATAAATAAATCGGGTTTGAAATTAACTCTATGTGATAATTCCTGTACTGTTACTGCTAAAAATGCAGCTCTAAATGATGACAGTCGATTTTGTTGCATATAAAAATCTAGTATTAAGATTATTGTCAGTAAAATTCCCCAAGCTTTTTGAACAGGGGCAAGGGGCAACTGTGAATAATTTATGTCCATCTAAGCGTAACAGACTGTGGGAGATTTCACGCATGAGCATACATTTTTAGCCCGAGTTTGTGCAATTTAGCGGAGAGGAAGGGAAAATCATAATATTACATCAAGCCCTCCCCAGCATGACAGTGATAAAATACAGCTCCTTTTATAGATGGGTATTTTAATGTATGCATGTAAGTGCATATGTGTAAATGGGTCTGAAACACCTGCAAGCCGACATATACATACAGATATTTCATACGGAAATATACATTTTGTCATATGTCTGTGCGCATGCAGCAGCAGGTACAGGGGGTCATGTCCAGCACATCTGGTCTTTTGTGTTTGATGGGCTTGTAAAAGCAGTAAGTATACAGAGACAGCAAGAACCATGTGACTTAACGGTAAAAGTGTCACCGTATATTGCACTAGAAAAAGTCCCACACAAACTTCTTAAAATATAACACTTTGATAAGCTGCCATCTGTTTTGATGTAATTATGAATTAAAACAGCATGATGTCTCAATTCTTTAATTGTACCTGTTCTTGTATTTTAGATAATGAGGATAAAGTCAAGATCCGGGCTTAATAAAGATAAATGCTTTGACCTGATGGTTTTACGTTTAACATGAATATGTTCAAATTAATTAAATTTTAATTGAAATAAATAAAAATACTAATAAAAATGTATTAAAATAATTTTAAAAGTGCATGTGTTGAACATTTTCTATTTGGTATCATGCAATGTTTACCAAATTGCATGCATGTTACATCTTTAGTTCTGTAAAAACTTGAATTTCAAAGTAATATTTTTTTTGTGTTCATTTACATTTGATTAATTTCAAATGTTCGCTTATTCCAATTTATTTATTGTATTCTGTTCAGGAATGTTCGAAATCAATTCTTTATCATAAACAGACGCCACAGTTTCTTTTATTGTTATGTTTTGTTTACAGGATGAATATTACATGACAGTCTTGGAAACAAAAGCAGTTTGGATGGAAACTAAAACATACTCTTTCCCCCTACATCATCTGGTAACTTGTCTCTCCATTTTCCTCATTAAATACAGTTTATACTGCTTTTCTGTTGTATGATACTGTATAACTCTTTAAAATATTTTTGACACTCAATAAATCCAGTGAAAATGTATCTAAATGTAGGTCAACTTTCAGCCATGGTAAACAGAAAACCAGAAATCCTCTCACAAATAAATTACATTGATTTAGAACTGTTGAGCGCACACAGAGTCTCCCTCTAAAAATACTTTGCTTTTTGAAAGATTTGAGGATGAAAAAACACAGAAATCTGTCTTCATTCAGTCCCACTCAATTTATTCCAGAAATGAAACACTTTTATGTCTTTACACGCAAATGTGGGCCGTCGTGGGGCCTCTACCGAGAGATCTCACTGAGCATCAGCGAGCATGTGTGTCCTATTTGGGTCTTACAGTAACGTGCCCATCTGTATTTGTGCTTGTAATATTGTGATTAATACCGGGGAGGTACATCACACACTCTGGCTCTGGGTTTTAGGCCGGACTATCAGCATGCAGCTCCGACTTTCATGTGCAGATCAGCAAATTGAACCCAAATGCTCTAATGATGTGCTTTTGAAATAATTCCTTATCTTTCATAGGCACTTACTGTCTGAAAACAATAAGGATATTCCTGCAGGCTGCTGAATACGATTGTGAATATTCAGCGGAAGCGGATCTGTGCTGTATCCATCAGCATATTCAGAGATAATCGATATGACCAGTATCTGGGGTAAATGTTGGTGAAAAGGGCAACCTGGGGGTCTGCAATCATTTATTTGCTTGTTCATAGGTCACATGGAGCCAGAAATCTCTTCATTGACTCTTTCAGCTGATAATGGACATTGCCAAGGAGGGGTCACTGACTTATGCAGTATGCAGGAAAGGATCATTGACTTACTGTATGCAGGCCAGTTTTTATTGATGTCTGTTTTTAATGTTAAGGAAAATTATGCCTTTGGATGGGTTTTTTGGCCACCCTTCAACATTTCACTTTAGCACTCATAATGCTTTTAAATTGGCCAAAAAAGTAAGTAAATAAATAAATAAAAAGAAAGAAAGAGATCTGGGAAATGAATGTTACAGTTAAGATGTGTTCAGACAGATGGCTGATTTTTTAGACTATCTGACTCAAATCTGTTTAGTTGTTTAGAGTCCGAACAGCAAAAACTCACATGGAATCCATTTTTCGGGTGGTTTGAAATCTAAGTTTGGAAACGTGATTCAGTCTGAACAATTGGATCCTGATTTCGTGTAGTTTTCTTGCTATTTGCGGTGCAGCGTGTCACAAGTCATACAAAAAGTCTGCAGGCATAAATAAATATTAAGGAAACATGGAGGAATGACATTTTCACATAAACGCTTAAGTTGAACCCTTAAATGACCATGTTTAATGAATGCTGTTAAAAGCTTTGGTCCTAATGGTTTTACATTTAATATGATTGCAATAAAATAATTACATTTTAATTAAAATAAAAGTAAATAACTAAATTAAAATATATTATAAAATAAATTTAAGTAAAAATGCTTTTACAAACACAAATTAACTATAAATTAATATTTCAAGTAGTTCTGTTGTTATTTCAAATGTGCAGTGATCTGCAGTCATTTTCGCATATGCTTGAGTAACCACTTCCTGTACACTTCACTTACCACCTTATAGGCCCTTCATTTGGAACAACTTTACGAGTTCTGCAGTGCCCTTTCTGGGTCACAAAAGTGCCATTTGGAATTGGTCCATTCTGTTCATCCATAACCAACAGATAAAATCTTTGTCTAATCACTGCAGCCAGTCCAATAACTAGGGGCAAAAAGAACCTGCAAAGTCATTTAGCTCTGTAAGCATTGCTAGAAAGTAATTAAAGGCTTTGCCAAGAGAGCAATATCTTTTGAGATGTGAGTTCTCTTGAGCTAGAAAAGCATGAGATTAAGATGTTTTGCATCAGCTTTCTGTAACACTGGAGAATATGAGAGAAGAAGAAATATGTGTAATAGAGACCCAATGGCATGACATAAGTGATATAGCAGGCTTTTATTTATCAAAAGAAATGGCTGAAATTATGTTTCTCAATGTGACGGGAGGAACAAGAATGGCTATGAATAAAGATGAGGATTCTTGCCCAGTAAGACTGTATTAGTAGAAATCAAACAACTCATTTTTGTGAATGCTAAAAATGCCCTAAAACACACAGTGGTGTTACCTTGTCTGGA
The DNA here is from genome assembly GCA_018155175.1 of Sinocyclocheilus anophthalmus. Lineage (NCBI taxonomy): Eukaryota > Metazoa > Chordata > Actinopteri > Cypriniformes > Cyprinidae > Sinocyclocheilus > Sinocyclocheilus anophthalmus. The sequence continues at coordinate 19,850 of JADLZN010001133.1, read as the reverse complement.
AGTTCTGCAGGTATATTCAGTAGAGTTTCAGTTCACCTTGTGCACTCAGCTTTAACACACTATTGTCATTTAAATGTAAAACACTCAACTTGGTACAACTATTTACAGTGGGTACGGAAAGTATTCAGACCCCCTTACATTTTCACTCCTTTGTTATATTGCAGCCTTTGCTAAAATCATTTAAGTTAATTTTTTTTCCTCATTAAATGTACACACCCACCCCATATGACAGAAAAACACAGAATTGACATTTTTGCAGATTTTATTAAAAAAGAAAAACTGAAATATTACATGGTCCTAAGTATTCAGACCCTTGCTGTGACACTCATATATTTAATTCAGGTGCTGTCCATTTCTTCTGATCATCCTTGAGATGGTTCTACACCTTCATTTGAGTCCAGCTGTGTTTGATTATACTGATTGGACTTGATTAGGAAAGCCACACACCTGTCTATATAAGACCTTACAGCTCACAGTACATGTCTGTGCAAATGTGAATCATGAGGTCAAAGGAACTGCCTAAAGTCTCAGAGACAGAATTGTGGCAAGGCAACAGATCTGGCCAAGGTTACAAAAAAAAATTCTTCTGCACTTAAGGTTCCTAAGAGCACTGTGGCCTCCATAATCCTTAAATGGAACGTTTGGGACGACCAGAACCCTTCCTAGAGCTGGCCGTCCGGCCAAACTGAGCTATCGGGGAGAAGATCCTTGGTGAGAGAGGTAAAGAAGAACGCAAAGATCACTGTGGCTGAGCTCCAGAGATGCAGTCGGGAGATGTGAGAAAGTTGTAGAAAGTCAACCATCACCGCAGCCCTCCATCAGTCTGGGCTTTATGGCAGAGTGGCCCGACAGAAGCCTCCCCTCAGTGCAAGACACATGAAAGCCCGCATGGAGTTTGCTAAAAACACCTGAAGGACTCCAAGATGGTGAGAAATAAGATTCTCTGGTCGGTTGAGGCCAAGATAGAACTTTTTGGCCTTTATTCTAAGCGGTATGTGTGGAGAAAATTAGGCACTGCTCATCACCTGTCCAATATAGTTCCAACAGTGAAGCATGGTGGTGTCAGCATGATGCTGTGGGGGTGTTTTTCAGGTGCAGGGACAGGGCGACTGGTTGCAATTGAGGGAAAGATTAATGCGGCCAAGTACAGGGATATCCTGGACAAAAATCTTCTCCAGAGTGCTCAGGACCTCAGGTTGGGCCGAAGGTTTACCTTCCAACAATACAATGACCCTAAGCACACAGCTAAAATAACGAAGGAGTGGCTTCACAACAACTCTGTGACTGTTCTTGAATGGCCCAGCCATAGCCCTGACTAAACCCAATTGATCTCTGGAGAGACCTAAAAATGGCTGTCCTTCAACGTTTACCATCCAACCTGACAGACTGGAGAGGATCTGCAAGGAGGAATGGCAGAGGATCCCAAATCCAGGTGTGAAAAACTTGTTGCATCTTTCCAAATAAGACTCATGGCTGTATTAGATCAAATGGGTGCTTCTACTAAATACTGAGCAAGGGTCTGAATACTTAGGACCATGTGTTATTTCAGTTTTTCTTTTTTAATAAATGTCAACAATTCTGTGTTTTTTTTGTCAATATGGTGTGCTGTGTGTACATTAATGAGGAAAAAAAATAACTTAAATGATTTTTAGCAAATGGCTGCAATATAACAAAGAGTGAAAAATTTAAGGGGGTCTGAATACTTTCCGTACCCACTGTATGTCCCTCAATTTTATTAAGGTTTTTTTCCTCTCCGGTTCCATGTCACACTGTCAGCTGTCTCCCAGTGGGCATTGAGGGATTTGCCTGAACTGTGGTAAAAAATTATGGTTAGAAATTCAGATGAAATGGCTTAAACAAGCAAATAATTTAAGTAAATAATTTCTTCATTATTTGGGAAATCAAGTGATGTCCTCCACTCAATTATTTCAAGTGCAGTAATTTTATTTCTTTATTTATGCATTTGACAGATCCAGAGTGTCTGAAATTGCATTTAATGATAGGAATTTTATCAGTTCATGCACTCTCTGAGAGTGTCACTGTAGTGTCTCTGCCATTATATAATATATGCATAATTTGGCTATACTTGTATGAATAAGCTATACTATAAATTACATTTACATTTGAACACTTGGAACAGACAAATTCTTTATTTTTAAAGTCAAATATATTGAAGTTCATTGATTTGGTTAAATTTAAGACGGCACAAGTTATGTTCAAAGCAAGAAATAATTTACTTCCGGGAAGTTTACAAAATATGTTTATGGAAAGGCAGGGTGGGTATAATTTGTTGTAATTATTGTTTGCAGCATTTGTTAGATGTGGGTTTGCCTATGTTATTATATTATACTGACCACTGGTTGCATTTATTTGATAAAAAATACAGTAAAAACAGTAATATTGTGAAATATTATTATAATTTAAAACTAGTCAAATGAATTTCTGAAGTGGATGTGGTGAGTTTTGTAAAAGGAGTTCTCGTAGCCATGTTTATTGTGGAATATGTTTGTTTTTCATTCCGGTAGATTATCTTAAATTATTTTACACATGTAAGAAATTTAGGGAAATATAGTGCAGTTTTGAGCCAGATTCAAACCTCAGAAGTTTTCTAAGAATAGACTCGCACTAGTGATTTGCCTTTCGATTCATTTTATCTCCTGAATATTTGTCACGGTAGATTTCTGTTAAAAGCCCACGGTGGACTTAAAACGCTACTGCTGCTCGCCGAGTCTCTCTGGCCCTGTTTATTGGGCATTCGCCCATTCTTTTATGAAACAGTAGTGCCCTTTGTGGTACAGAAACTCATACTGGATTTGTCTGGCAAGACATGTCCAGCACACGCCCCATCAAGGGGAGTGCTGTGGAAAATCCATCTGGCATTTTCTGTGCTCATAACAACATTGAGCCAAGTGCAAATTATCTAAAAAAAAAAATAAAGGAGGAAGGGGGGCTTAGTGCAAACTGTTTGACTTCAGTTGCATGTGCATGCCGAGGGCCCTTTCCCGGCCCTTTCCCGCTCTCCTTATTACGTGGAATGAGACGTATGAAGGGAAAAACTTTAATTAGTGAACCCGAATCTTGCAATGACTGGAAAAAGCCCTGTGAATAGCCATCTTGAAAGTCTAACTTCACACATTGGCCAGATTGTAAAATAGATAAATCGGTTGCCAACCTAACAGACCCTCCTTCTTTTTCCTCCCCCTCAATATCGCTTAGACTGGCTGAAATAGGTTAGGCATGGAAGTCATTTCCCCTCTAGGTGCTCCAGTCCTGCTGTCCAGACTCAACAAGGTCCTGAAATATCATTAACATCTGATTTTCGCCAGCGCCGTACAAGCGGCTCTTTGTTCCCCTCACACCAGATGGGGTGAGCTGCTCTACATTACCATATCACCAATGTAATTACACCTATTAGAGTGGAGGAATATAGAATTTATTCCTTCTTTCCCTCCATCTCCACTTGTTCGCAGAAAAACGGCATGTGAATATACCTATTGTGTGCATTTCAATTTCAGAAAGTGGTGCGGTATAATGCTATATAAACATTACCTCACCTTAACTCATAGCAGAGACCATTTGAGGCAAAATAGACTAGTTAACTTAATGACCTGCACAATCAAGCCTTTATGCCTCTGCCATCATGGGTCGAAAAATGTTCCCATCTTTCTGTGGTCAGAAGTCGCCGTGATGAAACAGGAGGCGGCGGCGAGCAGAGCAGGCATGACTGGTGAATAGTCGAGGCTCGTGCCAAGAGTCCAGTTAAGTGTCACTCGTGATTATTTCCATGTATTGCCGCTGTCACTTTGTGCCCGTTGTGCCATTCTGCTCCAGGGTACATGCAAACAGCAGCCGCATTTATGTTTCCTTTGACTTAATGCGTCACAAAACTAATAAACCTGTTGTGTATTTCGCCGCTGTCACTGCGTGTGCGCTTTGGGAGTGATTCATGGCAAACGAGCTCCGATGCCAGCCTTATAAAAACCTACATCCTGTTCAACATTCCTTCATAATGTTGTGCAACAATACCTCTTTCTTTTCCCCTGTAAACAAGAAGCATTTCTCTAAACGAGTTAGCGGGAAAAGTAGTGTGTACCGACACAGGATTTGACATTACATAATTAAAATGACATTTGCAGAAAAGCGGTTTAGAAACATCACAGCAAATTCCTGTGGTTGCCTTATTTTAGTTCAACATACCCAAGTCTTGGAAAAAGAAATGAGCAGGTACCGACAGACCCTGTTATACTGACATGGATATCACACAGCGTGAAGCAGATATGTCTATGAATATGTTTATATGTTTAATGTCCAAATTTGTCCAGTTTTTATCATCAACCAGCTTGATTGTTATCTGGCAAAGAGTATGTGAGTGAGTGATCAATAATTAACTGTAATTGCTGCAAACAGAAGCCGTCTGCTTTAATTCCACCTAATATTTCAAAGGAATTTCCTGATCGGCTTCAGAAATATCTGCATGCCGTAATGCAGGCCAGGCAGGGCTGCTGCTGCTGTAGTTTGCTAGCAGCATGCAGATGAGACACACCCGAAATCTTTAGACACAGCAATGATCTCAGCTGGAAAAATTATTGTCAGTCCTAAATTACTTTTATCTGTCCTGTAGGGGGAGCAATTCAAGCCATGATCAAACTAGGGGGAGTTTGTATCTCTTGAACTCAACCTGTTCAGCTGAGGACAGGAATGCTACTGCGACCCGAAGTAAAATGGTCAAGGACTGTAGACAAGAAATGCAAAAATCACTAAGTCAACAATAATCGAGGATTGTACAGGGATATCTTATATAATAATTGTATATTTATATTATATATATATTATATATTATATATATATATATATACAGTGGGTACGGAAAGTATTCAGACCCCCTTAAATTTTTTCACTCTTTGTTTTGGTGTTTATATTGCAGCCATTTGCGAAAATCATTTAAGTTAATTTTTTTTTTCCTCATTAATGTACACACATCACCCCATATTGACAGAAAACACAGAATTGTTGATATTTTTGCAGATTTATTAAAAAAAAAACTGAAATATCACATGGTCTTAAGTATTCAGACCCTTTGCTCAGTATTAAGTAGAAGCACACTTTTGATCTAATACAGCCATGAGTCTTTTGGGAAAGATGCAACAAGTTTTTCACACCTGGATTTTGGGATCCTCTGCCATTCCTCCTTGCAGGTCCTCTCCAGTTCTGTCATGTTGGATGGTAAACGTTGGTGGACAGCCATTTTTAGAGATGCTCAATTGGGTTTAAGTCATGGCTCTGGCTGGGTCATTCAAGAATGGTCACAGAGTTGTTGTGAAGCCACTTTTTCGTTATTTTAGCTGTGTGCTTAGGTTCATTTTCTTGTTGGAAGGTAAACCTTCGGCCCAGTCTGAGGTCCTGAGCACTCTGGAGAAGGTTTTCGTCCAGGATATCCCTGTACTTGGCCGCATTCATCTTTCCCTCGATTGCAACCAGTCGTCCTGTCTTTGCAGCTGAAAAACACCCCCACAGCATTATGCTGCCACCACCATGCTTCACTGTTGGGACTTTATTGGAAGGGTGATGAGCAGTGCCTGGTTTTCTCCACGCACACCGCTTAGAATTAAGGCCAAAAAGTTATATCTTGGTCTCATCCGACTAGAGAATCTTATTTCTCACCATCTTGAGTCCTTCAGGTGTTTTTTAGCAAACTCCATGCGGGCTTTTCATGTGTCTTGCACTGAGGAGAGGCTTCCGTTGGGCCCCTCTGCCATAAAGCCCCGCCTGGTGGCGGGCTGCAGTGATGGTTGACATGTCTACAACTTTCTCCCATCTCCGACTGCATCTCTGGAGCTCAGCCACAGTGATTTTTGGGTTCTTCTTTACCTCTCTCACAAATTCTCTTCTCCCCCGATAGCTCAGTTTTGGCCGGACGGCCAGCTCTAGGAATGGTTCTGGTCATCCCAAACGTCTTCCATTTAAAGATTATGGAGGACACTGTGCTCTTAGGAACCTTAAGTGCCGCAGAAATTTTTTTGTAACCTTGGCCATAATCTGTGCCTTTCCACAATTCTGTCTCTGAGCTCTTCAGGCAGTTCCTTTGACCTCATGATTCTCATTTGCTCTGACATGCACTGTGAGCTGTAAGGTCTTATATAGACATGTGTGTGGCTTTCCTAATCAAGTCCAATCAGTATAATCAAACACAGCTGGCCTCAAATGAAGGTGTAGAACCATCTCAAGGTGATCAGAAGAAATGGACAGCACCTGAGTTATATATGAGTGTCACAGCAAAGGGTCTGAATACTAGGACCATGTGATATTTCAGTTTTTCCTTTTTTAATAAATCTGCAAAAATGTCACAATTCTGTGTTTTTCTGTCAATATGGGGTGTTGTGTGTACATTAATGAGTAAAAAAATTAACTTAAATGATTTTAGAAATGGCTGCAATATAACAAAGAGTGAAAAATGTAAGGGGGTCTGAATACTTTCGTACCCACTGTAAATCATTTAAGTTAATTTCTTTTCCCCTCATTAATGTACACACAGCACCCATATTGACAGAAAAACACAGATTTGTTGTCATTTTTGCAGATTTATTAAAAAAGACAAACTGTGAAATATCACATGGTCCTAAGTATTCAGACCCTTTGCTGTGACACTCATATATTTTTCTCAGGTGCTGTCCATTTCTTCTGATATTCTTTGAGATGGTTCTACACCTTCATTTGTCCAGCTGTGTTTGATTATACTGATAGGACTTGATTAGGAAAGCCACACACCTGTCTATATAAAGACCTTACAGCTCTCAGTGCATGTCAGAGCAAATGAGAATTATGAGGTCAAAGGAATTGCCTGAAGATCTCAGAGACAGAATTGTGGCAAGGCACAGATCTGGCCAAGGTTACAAAAATAATTTCTGCTGCACTTAAGGTTCCTAGAGCACAGTGGCCTCCATAATCCTTAAATGGCAGACGTTTGGGAACAACCAGAACCCGTCCTAGAGCTGGCCGTCCGGCCAAACAGAACTATTGGGGGAGAAGAGCCTTGGTGAGAGAGGTAAAGAAAACCCAAAGATCACTGTGGCTGAGCTCCAGAGATGTAGTCGGGAGATGGGAGAAAGTTGTAGGAAGTCAACCATCACTGCAGCCCTCCCCCAGTTGGGGCTTTATGGCAGAGTGGCCGACGGAATCCTCTCCTCAGTGCAAGACACATGAAGCCCGCATGGAGTTTGCTAAAAAACACCTGAAGGACTCCAGAATGGTGAGAAATATAAGATTTTCTGGTCTGATGAGACCAAGATAGAACTTTTGGCCTTAATTCTAAGCAGTATGTGTGGAGAAAAACAGGCACTGCTCATCCCCTGTCCAATCCAGTCCCAACAGTGAAGCACGGTGGTGGCAGCATCATGCTGTGGGGGTGTTTTTCAGCTGAGGGGACAGACACTGGTTGCAAATCAAGGAAAGATTGAATGCTTGGCCAGTAACAGGTTATCCTGGACGAAAACTTTTCCAGAGTGCTCAGGACCTCAGACTGGTGCCGAAGGTTTACCTTCCAACAAGACAATGACCTTAAGCAGACAGCTAAAATAACGAAGGAGTGTTTTCACAACAACTCTGTGACTGTTCTTTGTTCTTGAATGGCCCAGCCAGAGCCCCGACTTAAACCCAATTGAGCATCTCTGGAGAGACCCAAAAATGGCTGTCCACCAACGTTTACCACCAACCTGACAGAACTGGAGAGGATCTGCAAGGAGGAATGGCAGAGGATCCCAAATCCCGGTGTGAAAAACTGTTGCATCTTTCCCAAAAAGACTCAAAAAGGCTGTATTAGATCAAAAGGGTGCTTATACTAAATACTGAGCAAAGGGTCTGAATACTTAGGACCATGTAATATTTCAGTTTTTCTTTTTTAATAAATGTCAACAATTCTGTGTTTTTTTTTGTCAATATGGGGTGCTGTGTGTACTTAATGAGGAAAAAAAATTAACTTAAATCATTTTAGCAAATGGCTGCAATATAACAAAGAGTGAAAAATGTAAGGGGTCTGAATACTTTCCGTACCCACTGTATATATATAATATAAATACAGTATATATCGTGTCCATATACAGCGTCTGGCCATAGCTGAGTCTGTGGCACCACAGCAGCAAGAAAAGCAGGAATAAAATACATTTTATAACACCGTATTTCATAAATACCAAAACTTTTAACATTTTCATTGTATGCAATATTGATATTGTCTTTCATTTATTCCTTTTACTTTTTATCCTCTTTTCTAGCTTTTGCAGATCCAGATATAACACAAATAAGATGTGGATCCCCCATAAGGATAGCTAGAGTTGCAGGCATCATCCTTATTGCACACATGTGGAAGCGAGACAGCGCTAGGTTGAGTCACTGCACTAATGGCTTTTGACAGCCCAGGCAATGAGCACTAAACTGTGGCCTCATTCAATAATGGTAATACAAACTACAGTATATCATAAAAATGAGCTCGATCCCAGGCGGAATAAAACAGTCATAAATGCAGTCTGCCGTGTCATGGCACAATTTAGGGGACTGAATGCAAACTTACCTCTCAGAGTCATTAGCCTGAAGTTGGCTGCCTTCACTCGTGTAAAGTGGGTGTACAGAGAGTCTGCATGGGTCAGGATAGATTCTGACGGGTGAGGGAGGTCAGGCCAGAGGTGAGACTGGGCCAAAGAAACACCAGCTGAGCTAACAGTGGCACGGTAGATGGGACTAAAAAATAGCATTGCAGGTTTATGCTAAATTTTATCAGTGTACATTATAGACCTCGAGTCCTCCATCCCATAGCTGGATTGTTCCAATGAGTGTGTGTGTGTGTTTGTGTGTCCGACTGTTCCAAGTTTAATAATTGACAAAATAAATAATAATAATATGTTTCTTGAGCACCAAATCAGCATATTAGACTAATTTCTTTGATTTTGAGGCATAGGCTACACTGAGATCTGGAGAAAGTGCGAGCTGAAAATTCAGCTTTGCATCACAGAAATAAATTACACTTTAAAATATATTGCGACCAGTGTTGGGGAAAGTTACTTTAAAAAGTAATGCATTACAACATTGCGTTACTCCCTAAAAAAGTAACTAATTATGTTACTTAGTTACTTTTTATGGAAGTAATGCGTTACGTTACTTTTGCATTACTTTTGCGTTACTTTTTAAATCTGGGCAGGGCTTGCTTGTTTTTAATATAAGAAGTTCTATTTATAGCCAATGTAAAAGCCCTTTCACACCAAAAGTGTAATGAATAAACCTCAGACTGAAAGGAAAGTAAATTCACGTCTGTACAGTAGAACACAGGAGAAGAAGGTTCAACACTCTTCAGCAATAAAAAAAACAATGAAGCACAATTGTTAGTTTATCTAAAGTCATTTTTGCTTATTAGTATGGTTGAACTGGATCATCAAAGGACAGCAGCAAAGACATTAGTTAATAAAATGGGATTCGATACATTTGTGTTATTTTACATATTTAATTATTGCAGGTTTGCTGAATGAAATGCAAACTCATATTCTGAGTTTGCATTTCACTGTTTTAATTCATTTTTATGAATACTAAATCTGTTTTTTCCGAGTGGGATGAATTAATGCACATTCACATTTAGTCTAGAATTACATCATGCTCACACAGCGCACACAACGCCTCTGTACTTCCGATTTCTCCCAATATGGGGACAGGAGACTTGTCAGTCAATAAATGGGAAAACAAAGTAACTTTTGCAAAAGTAAATTAAATTAATAAACTTTCTTGTAATAAAAGTATGCGTGCCTTACTAAAGTGAAAAAGTGACGTGACATGTGGCCAAGTATGGTGACCCATACTTGGAATTAGTGCTCTGCATTTAACCCATCCAAAGTGCACACACACACCGTGAACACACACCCAGAGCAGTGGGCAGCCATTTATGCTGCGGCACCCAGGGAGCAGTTGGGGGTTCAGTGCCTTGCTCAAGGGCACCTCAGTCGTGGGAGAGAGCGCTGTACATTCTCTCCCCCCACCTACAATTCCTGCCGGTACGAGATTCGAACCCACAACCTTTGGGTTATGAGATCGGACTCTCTAAAACCTTAAGGCGGGGGGGGGGGGGGGGGCGACAGTTACTCGGAAAAGTAATCTGATTACTAACTCGCGTTACTTGTAATGCGTTAAACCCAACACTGATGGCGACAGACAGAGAGTCAGGCATTCTTCTCAAAGTTCAGAGAGTGATGCAGGGAGAAAAAACATACAAAGAGAGATTAGCTGATCTCACTCAGCTCTCATTGCAATCCTCACAATCAATCGACCTGTTAGACTGTCCGACTGCTGTCCCCACCACTTGAGCGATCAATACACTTCTCAGCGTTAACCATGAAGTTTAGATGTTGTAACTTGCTACGACAGATAAGAACTTGCTAGATATCCGCTAATTAAATCTGGTAAAGGCCTAACAGCTGTGCTGCTTCTTGCCGGTGGGGGAAACGCTGGTACTTTAACCCTTATTATTATGGAGCACGGTTTGAGGGAAATTGTTCTTTAAAACAACCAACATGGTCTCCTCCTTCCCCTCAGACAGTCGGCAAATCATGTACTTTTTGCGCCATCAAAAACTAAGCACTCACATGAAGCCGATGAAAAACAATAGAGAAATCTTCAGCATTTTTTATCTCAATGTATGAATTTACAATAATACCTCCTGCAAAATATAATTTTTTTTGTTAAAGTAGAACGTCTACAGTTTTGGAATGACCTGAGGATAGTAGAAAACGAATTTTCATTTTTGGGTGAAACAATTGTCTTAGTTTATTTATACTGTTAACACAGCAAGGGGTTTAATATAATATATATAGTATTTGAAAATATAAAAAAAAAAATCTCATCTTCTTCCCTAAACAGTTAAATTTGAATAAAAAAATTATTATAAATGTAAAAGTCGACATCTTTGGTCTTAAAATAATAAACAGTAGAAAACAAGCATTGCAAATATGTTAGCCATTGCCAAAGAACCCATACAATGGATAAAAGCATCTGCTTAATACATAAAGGCCAAAGCACAATACTGAATAGCTGCAAAACCATCATCTGATGAAGTGCTAAAGAATATGCATAAATTAAAATGATATTGTGCATTATGAGTAACAAAACACATCTTTGGGCTTTGAAAGGAAACAATGTGAAATTTGTGCATTTGAGTTTCAATTCTATAGTTCATTGGTGAAATACTAATTGTTGTTTTTAGCAGCAACAATGAGAAGCAACAATTAGGCTTAAGTATGTTTTAATGTGGTTAAGTAGTAAATAAAGCAAAATGGGTGAAGAAAACGGCACATTTTGAAATTTCTGCTTCAATTCAGTTGCACTAAACCTTAAACACCCCACACAGATTAAATATCTTCATTACCCCTGACTATCTTCCCAAAAGAAGGATTTGTCATGTACTGTCAATTTATCACAACTTTGTTTGACGTTTTTCCCCTGCACACACTTAGAAGGCTGAAGTTCTATTCACAAAGATGACGATTCATCACCCATCTCAGATTACCCAGCATCCCTTTCACCTGCAAAAACTTTTCCCGGTTCTTTTCTCCCTTTCTTTAAACTGTCCCGCCTGTGTCAATCAGTTTACATCATATGATACCTTTATTCCTCCACTCCAGATTTCAGCCGACTGCTTCAGCTGTCTGCAAAGGGGAGAGAGCAAAAGAGTAACGGAGACAAGTGGAACAAAGTCGACAGAATGGGGGAAGGGGGCAGATTGGTGTATATATATATATATATATACTGTACAGATCTAGACACAGTCTGCATACAAAACTATTCCTGTAGACTCGAGCCAAAGGACCAGGCTTCTTATGATGTGCAGGCACTGATTCGATATGTTTCTGGAGAGCCCTGCTGTTCACTTTCTCCCTGTGAGCCCCTCTCACACATTTTTATAGATCACTATTAAATCGTCAAATTGTTGGGACTTGGAAAAGTTTCATGCTGCAGACTTAATGGGTCTAGCAGGTGTGCATTTAGACGGTACGTATTGCATATTAAGAGACCTTGAAGCACCAATACAGGCAGTTCGGTGGCTGGTAACTGCTTAACTTTAACTCAATTGCAACAGAATGTAATATTATTAATGGACCATTATTATTATTTAAGAAAAATAAGAGACAGTCCACTTTAGAGTGGTTTCTTTTCAGTCCCGTCCGAAGTGTTATTACGGACAGACAAAATTAAGTCCACTGTCTGCTGTGAAATAAAATACTCTAACAAATATGGCAACACAGAAAGTGACAATTCAATCACTTGTAGCATATATATTTCATCTATCGGCACCCAAAAGGACCTTATTCAAGTACTTAGAAAGGAAAAATGCGATAGCAATGAAATCAAAACAGTTCCTTGTTATGCTTCACAGATTTATTTAATAAGACAGCTGTTTATTCAAATGGAATAGAATGGCTTTATATTTACTGTTGAAATGTAATTCAAACAGATGAGATTACAGATTTTAAAGAGGATTTGTGGATTTACTACAAGCAAAATGCTGATAAATTACACAAAAAAAATTAGTATATATAACAGGAAACATTTTATTGCCAAGGCTATGATCATTAAAAGGCTACCCCCATTGTAAATACTGTCATCGTTTACTCACCCTTGACATTCAAAACCCATATGACTTTCTTTCTTTGGTGGAACACAAATAATTATTCATTTAACAAGATTATTATGTGCTATTCAACATTGGGGACTTACTATGGAAAGTTTTATTTTCATATTTCTCAAATTGGATGATGAAAGTAAGACATATTGAGAAAATTGGTAAAGTCGGTCACAAAAAAAATACACTTCATCGTTACTTAAATTATCATGGATATTTACACATTTAAAAATAAAATTACTGGAAAAATAAAAATCTGGATTTTTTTTGTCTTGATACTTATTTTTCAATAACTTAATGTCCATTTTAGAAAAAAACAATGAAAACATCATGTAATCAACATCACATAATTCTGTACCAGCACATGCAACGAGACAAGAGAGACTTTGGCTCTTAAAGCACATAAACCTCTCCAAAATGTGACATTTGGAGATGTTTCTGCTTGGCATATTGTGCTAGAAACAGGATTGGCACAGTACTAAACTGTTTTACTTTGTTCAAAATAACTCTACAATACACAGACTTATGTGCTTATGCCAACTGTTCTATCAATTTTCACTGCTAAAGTCCAGATGTCTGTTGATAATAATCAAATATTAATTATACTCTAACCATTTCACATTGGCATTCAGCATTCTGGAAGACATATGCTTGTAAAAGCAGGGTTTTTATTTACTTCAAAGAACATAAAACTCAAAAAAATTCAAATCAATAGCATTGATAAATATTTTACAACCCAACTTTACTTGGTATATTTTTGCAGAGCGAGTAAAGTAGCGTAACTTACAGTGCAGAAGAAAAATCTTTAAATAAACAATGACCCTGTGCTTGAGTCCAATGCGATGTCTAATTAACCGACAAGATATAAATGATACCATTTGGAAATGCTTTATTACGAAGAAAACAGAGAAAAAAAACTACGCAGAAGATATATCCCAATTGCGAGTGTGATGTTTGCAAGATTCAATTAGACTAATGTGAGTTTGAGGTACAAAACTAAAAGGATAATTATTCCATGAGCAGCCAACCAATCAGAAAGTGATAAACACTCACTACAGTCATCAGCATCACGCAGTGTTTGCTGTGCGCTGCTCATGACGTTGATGGTATCTCTTATCAGGCTCTTGGAGTAATTGTTGTGATATGCCAGCACCAATGATACGCAGTAAAACAAGAGGCAAAAGCACATCTAGAATATCCAGAGAGCCAATTAACAGATATCTGGATGCACTTAGACACCACAGCGAGCATCTTCACACCCTCCTGCGAGCCAAGCAAATGTGCCTGCCATCGATATTCTTCAGCTGCTAATTAATCAGAACAAGTCCGTTTGGGACACAAGAAGAAAAATGGAGTTAACACAAAAGGAAACCTATAACGCTATAGGCGCTGCTGCTATAGAACGATTCCATAAATTAGGGCTTTTTAAAAAAGTAAAAGTAATGCACTTTTTTAGGGTTAGTTTAATTAGCATTTAGAGTGTAATAACAGAATTTATTTTACATTCTAAAATCGTTTTTGCAACATTGCACTGACGTGATGAAGAGGGACTCTGGTTTGGCTAAATAACGGGAATGTTGGAAAATTCATCACGTCTACAGACGCTGAATAAATCATGGACAACAATGCAGTGTGGAATGGCAGGGACAGACGTTTCTGAGGCATTTCATAGTGACCTTTTTCCCATAATAATGTTTTTTTTTTTTTTTCTGGAGATCCACTTCAGGGCTATTATAAATAGTCTTCTGGAAAATGCATCTGTGTATCACAAGGAGTACATTTGAGACTGCTAATTCAGAGACAAAACAACAACCCAGCCAAGAGACATCATCGGTGAGAGGGACTGATCTGGCAGAAAACTGTCATGAATAATAAAATTAGCACATTTATGAGCTGAACCAGTGTGCAGATGTTGTACAGTATGTTGAGCATTATTTTTAGTTTGTGTGCAGAAATACATTTTATTAAAATACTTTGTTTAAATGTTTATTAAGCTAATGTCCCCTTTGATTTTAGGTTTATCCTTATTGGGACATTTAATTCTCACAATATAGGCAAAACCTGTCCATTACACTTTTTATGATGAAGATAAATATTAAATGTGTAATTACATCGAATCCTTTAACACCTCCGTCTATTCTCTACAGAAATTTCACCTTCTGTCCATACATATATTTCCCCTGCAATCCCATCATCCACTCTATCACCAGTTAAAACCTTTAACTCTGACGCAAACGTGGCCTTCTTCGCGATTTATGCCAGTAATAACAGAAAATACATTTCAGTGATTCAGTAACCTGCTATTAAATCTATGAAACCAAACCAACATCCACATGTCAAAAAGTTATTCGAAAGCTGTACAAGCAAATTACTTTCTCCAGGTTTCATCCTATTGTGCGGGGAGCTTTTGTGATTGTAGCTTTTCACCTTTTTGACAGATCAATAAGAGCTGAGAGTCTCTGTGTTTGGATTTGTGGTTGTAATGTTCCATATAGTGAGCACGACCATGACAGCAGCTAGTCAGCACATTCACACCGGCTCAAAACAAACAGCAGAAGAAACACAAACTCCTACTACAGTGTATTGCAAAAGCCTTGGGGAAGAAACTGGCTTCGGCCTACAAAATAATTAAAATCTTAAATACCATATCCTTAAACATGCACAAAATGTAAAAAAAAGTAAATTTATGATTTTCTGCAACAAACATATTCACTTAAATGACCTACAGTTTAAAAAAATAATATGGGAAAACAAAACATGTTTTGTAAGAAATTTTGATTTCTTTGTACAACTTTGTCCATTTTGTCAATTTTTTGGACAGTTTGTTTCAAATATGTCTACTACAAATTAAAGTTGAAATCTATAGTACATCACCATCAAAATTTTAAAGCTGGAAAGATTTTTATGTTTAGATCAGGGATCCTCAAATCTGGCCCACGAGTTCCACTTTCCTGCAGAGTTTAGCTCTACGCTAATCAAACACACCTGAGTTTGCTAAATCAATGTCTTCAGGATCATTAGAAAAAAACAGATAGGTCAGTTTGATCAGGGTTGGAGCAAAACTCTGCAGGACAGTGGCCCTCCAAGAGCAAGATTGGATGTCAATGCGTTAGAAATGAAACTCTATGTTCATAAAGGCTGCAGTTATTTGATCAAAATCAGTAAAACAGTTAATACTGAAAATATTATCTTCAAGTTAAATAAGGTTTCTGTTTGAATATATTTTAAAAGGTAAAAATGTTTAATGTTTAAAATTTAACAAAAGGATGAGAGAAAAGGCTGCTTAATAGTTTTGTGGAACAACATCATATTTTTTTCAGGATTCTTTGATTAATAGAAGGTTCAAAAGAACAGGATTTATTTGAAATCGAAATCTTCTGTAACATTACAAATGATAGTAAATATATTACACATTTAATGCATCCTTACTCAATAAAAGTATTAATTTCAACCTTTTGAAAGGTAGAGTATCTTAAAACTTTCCAAAATAAGCAATTAATTTAAACAAGTACATATTGAGTTGTAACACCAATATAAAAAAAAGTTTCAGATTGTACTGCCACTCTATCCCATGCAGGTTCATCACCCTATAGTCCATGACCATGTGGTAGGCTGCCCCATGTCACATCCGTGGCCTGGCATTTCTCAGACAAATGCTAACATGTCAGTGGGCGGTGGGCGGAAGGGCACGGGTGGCAGCGTGACGGCTGACATCGGTTCCAAGAGCACCGTGGAGCCACAGTGCGACGTAGACAAATTAACAATATGCAAACAAGGACCTGCCAGTGTTTTGTTTACTCACAGAGCACAGAAATTGTCATGGGGAATTTATTCACAGCCTCACCGCAGAAACACGACTGTAAAGCAGCACTCAGCAATTAAGTTTTTATCACGCCACAGCCAGCAGCCCCCTGGCCCCCCTCCCAGCATGCACAGCATGTGTGGGCCGATGATTTCAATCTTATTCTGCTTCGCTTCTGTCGGTGCACGGATCAGTAAATACCACAAAGACAAAACAGAGGGGGGAAAAAGTGATTCATCATTTTGTGTTACACAGGGCTGTCAGTCCATCACGCATAGGTGATGATCTGATTAGGCTGATAATGTCATTTAAACATCAATGTGAATCGAAACTAATCTTACATCAAATTCTGTCTGGAATTTTATATATTTTATGAGAAAAGCATTCTTGCGCTGATGGGGAAAGTATTTAAGCAGATGTTAGTTGTAATTCTAACATGCTTTATATTCTGCTACAGAAAATCAGAAAAATACAAAAACATATGCATCTTTCAGAGTGTAAAATCCTTTACATTTAGTCAATATTTCATTGTCATATTCTAAAATTTCTATTTTAGTCAACAAATATAACACTTTGTAAATGATGACCTGTAAGTATTTAATTTAATAAATTATTTTTAATATCTACATTTAAAATGCTAAAAAAAACACATAAAATCGAGATGTAAACTGAAATCATATTTCCTTTTTTTCCCTTAATAACTATTGTTTTTTATTGAAGAACATACAGTTCCCTTTCAGTCGGTCACTCTCGACGTCACGTCGGAGGACCGACGAATTTGGGATCTCGCTTAGAGGGACCAATCGACTTCGAGTGTAAACTAAACAAGCCAATGACAATTGGCGTGCGTGTATTGATCCAGCTGCTGCTGATCACAGCGTGAGTATAAGTCGGCAGCAGGTGCAGCGCATATTCAGCTTTTCGCTTCGGAGCCGAGCGATCACATCGTTCTGCTCCTGACTACTATACTGAGAGAAGACTGAACGAGTTCAGCACGCTCTTTGAGAGCTCTTCGTGTTGGTGGTACGGTGCTTCAGCGGTGGTGGTTTTCCGTGTCGAGTGGGTTGCACACAACAGACTGCACTACCCCTGTGTGTGTTGCAGATGATCATCTCCCTGTGCGCCTCAGCACGCTAAAAGAGCTTTTTCCCCTAAAAAAGCAATTTCGGGTGCGTCTTTTTAAAGACGACGTTGATTGGCAAACTTGACACCCCCCCTTGTTCTTTATAAAGACGCTGTGGGTCTTGCTATAGACAACGTATCACCCGGGCGTTCTGGATGCGGTCGTTACCTGGCGCTGGGTGATGGTCACGATCGCTGCCTCTCGTGCCTGGGCATGAAGCATGCTGAGGTGACTTTCGTGGATGACTCATGCTCCCATCACGGTGTGACCATCTCGGAGTTGCGGACCAGACACCGTTAACTGCAAGGGGGCGGAGTGCACATGCCACTGCCTAGATCTGGGGTTCCATCTGGTGGCAGCCGGGGGCGTCCTTCTAGCGGTGGGCGGACTGGTCTTACGGTCACGGTGAGGAATTCCCCACCGGGGATGCCCAAGCCCGCCGGCACTTCGAAACCAGCGGAGCTCTCAAAAAGAGCAGGCTGGACCCGCCCGGGGGGTACCACCTGTTTCTTCCAAGGCTCCCCCCAACAATCGGATGTCGATTGCAGCATCGGAGAGTGAGCCAGAGCCTTCTGGAGAGGAAGATTCGGCTGCGCAGCTCTCCTCCGGGACCGTAGCAATGCCAGAATCGGATCCAGAAATAATGGCTATACTTTCCCGGGCCACCGTAGGGGTAGGGCTCGAGTGAAGACTTTACCGGTGTCCCGAGCCCTCAAGGTTGCACGGTTGGTTCTCGGGGTGGTCCGCGCTGGTTCTTAGCGCCCCGCCTCGGTGCCTTTCTTCTGGAGGTGCATGAGGAGCTCAACAGGTTGTGGATGGCACCTTTTTACTGCCGGAAACCAATCTGCTGGTTTTTCCTCCCTCACCACCCTCGATGGTGTGGCAGTCAGGGGGTTACAAGGGTCCCCCGGTGGAGCGGTCGGTTGAGATGCAGCTGTGTCCTAATACCGCCTCAAACCGGCAGGGAGAACCGTGCCTCCCATCCCAGGTCTGTAGGTACTCGGTGGCCAGCGATGCCTACACGACCTGTGGAGAAGTTGCCTCCGCCTTACACGCTACGGCGTATTTGCAAGTGCACCAGGCCAAGGCACTGATGGACTTGCACGAGGGTGGTCACGAAACTGGAATTCGAGAGACTCCGACAGCGGCGGCCCGCCGGCCACGAGGTGTGCAATGTCCACTATGGTGTTAAGGAGCGCCAATTTGGCGGTGATCCTGGCGGACTGCGACGAGAAGGAAGACACGATTCTTGAAAGCCCCAGTGTCCAGGCCGGCCTGTCGGCGGACACGGTGGAGAACTGTGCCAAGCGGTTCTCGATAACCAGAGCGGAATAGGCCATCAGGTACATCCGCCGGTGTGCAGCTGCTGCCGCGCCGAGGGCGGCCCCCAAACAATGAAACCGCAAAACAAAGAGCGAGCTCCTGCGGCCTCAGCAAAGCTGTGCAGGGAGCCGTTCGAAGGGGAGCCCCCGCCCGTCCAGGCCCCCGCCGAACATGTTGGCAAGCGAGAGAGCAAGAGGCCCGGGGATGGGCGACCCAGAGGTGGAGGGACGTGATCTTCAGGAGATGGTAAGCACACAACTCCCTCCCCCGGAGGAGGGCCGGGGGAAGAATTTTTTCCACCAATGACTTGGTCGGTGGTACACAAATTACTCGACAACGAGCATTCACTATATTTTTTGGGGTCCACAGAGGGCAGGGGGGGTTGTGGAGATATAGTACGTATCACTCTCACCCTCCTCTCTCGCCAGTGAGCAGCAGTGGGCGGATCTGGAGGACGAACCAACGGACTACCCACACAACCTTTGCTCGAACGCAGGTCAGTGTTACACATACTCAGACCCCGCCTCGGACCGGCTAAGAGATGCCTGGGCCGGGTCCCTGCGTTCTTCCTTGCTGCCCCACTGTGGGTACG
Organism: Sinocyclocheilus anophthalmus; assembly: GCA_018155175.1. Classification (NCBI taxonomy): domain Eukaryota; kingdom Metazoa; phylum Chordata; class Actinopteri; order Cypriniformes; family Cyprinidae; genus Sinocyclocheilus; species Sinocyclocheilus anophthalmus. Next base: position 364 of record JADLZN010001133.1, on the reverse strand, counting down.
CCTGTAGTTTTGTTGATGCCACTTGCGCGGTGTCTGGGAGGCTGGCTAGAGCTACCCAGCCAGTCTCGATGGCTCCGTCGAACCGTCAAGCTCGGCTATGCGATTCAGTCACCCGGCATCCCCCCAAGTTCAGTGGCATCCACTTCACGTCCGTTGAATTTGTACTCTGAGCAGTCATGTCTTGCGGGCGGAGGTCGCAGTCCTACTGGTGAAGGATGCTATAGAGCCGGTCCCTCCAGCCGATATAGGTCGGGGTTTTACAGCCCTTACTTATTGTACCCAAGAAAGTCGGTGGGTTACAACCGATCTTGGACCTGCGTGTCTTGAAACGGGCCCTTCACCGGTTACCGTTCAAGACGTCACG